>RJWH01001853.1:0-302735 GCA_004363575.1 Solenodon paradoxus
GGTTAAGAGCCCTGGAGAAAGCAGCTCTGTTCTAAGGCGGTGAGTCAGCACTGGCCTTGTTCACGCGGTCTGTTGGGAAGCGCTGATTAACATGCTCAGAGGAGGACGTCCAAGATGAAACAGGACTGGCCAGGGCACCGGCAAGCTGCCTGACAGGCAGGCAGTTTCCTTCCTAGAGTTGTGCTCAGACAACCTGCTGAGAGATTGAGGGCTGCTTTGGGGGTTGGGGGAAGGGAGAGAGAAAGAAAAGGCAGAGTCTAGACTCCAGAGCCAGAGAGGGTCTGTGTCCTGCTGGTGCCTCTGTCTACTCCCCTCCAGGGGCTGATCGGGCTTGGCAGGGGACAGAGGACATCACCTTGGCCACGTGGGCCCACCCACCAGCCCCACCGGTTGCTCCACCCCTGATACCTGGTGGGAGAGGCGCTGGGACCAAGAGGAACATGACCTTCCCCAAGGGGCCATGTGTCCAAAGCCTGGCAAGTGGAAGAGCTGGCAGCTCACCCTGGCCGACCTCGGAGAGGTTATTTAAGTATTTGATGAGCAGTTCCTTGGATGGAGGAG
Source organism: Solenodon paradoxus (assembly GCA_004363575.1). Classification (NCBI taxonomy): domain Eukaryota; kingdom Metazoa; phylum Chordata; class Mammalia; order Eulipotyphla; family Solenodontidae; genus Solenodon; species Solenodon paradoxus. The sequence continues at coordinate 562 of RJWH01001853.1, forward strand.
GCAGTTTTCAAGGCTGCTCCGCCTCCAAGCGCCTGTGACTTGGCTGTGTGAGGACCGCGGAGCCGCCCCCTCTACTTGGCTGTGGCTGTTTGTGGAATGAAAAGAACTGATGTTGGAAGCCAGAAGAGAGCTGCGAGTCAAAGCAAGAGAAAGCAGTTTCAGAAACATCTGGCTTTTCCACCTTCCTGTTGTGAAGCCTCCATCAGTTGTTGTCTAGCTGGGAAAAAGATGCTGTGAGCATCTAGTAATAGATAAAAGCTAATCAAGTACTTTGATCTAACTCGGGGGAGCAGGGTGGGCTGATACAGGGAGAAACAGAGAGCAAGGAGACAAGTGAGGTCATGACTCGCCCAGAACCAAGGGAAGGGCCTTTGACTAGGATGGTGGCCACTGGAACCACAAAAAGCTTAATTCCAGAGACTCAGAATCAGTGGCTTTAAAATTAACCCCATCTCCATTGTCCACCCAATATTCTGGTAGTAATATATCATCTAAACGCCTTGAATAAAGCATTTTTAAGAAACTTCTAGTTAGAATGAGTGCAAGACTACTCTGTTTTCAAATAAAAATAGCAATTAAACATAGAATTCTAAATGCTAACTTCAGGGTAACCTCAGAATACATCTTCAGGGAAAAAGCAAAGAAGAAAACAGAAAGGGAAACCAAGCGAAGCGCAACCACACCCAATCCACCTAAGAAGACAAAGAGAAGAACAAAGACACTGGTACAACACAGAGAAGACAAATGACAAAGTGACACTAAGTGACTACATAGCAATAATCACCCTAAACATCACTGGACTGCACTCATCAAATGGCACAGAGTGGTCGAATGGATTAAAAGCCTAACCCAACTCTCTATTGCTTTCTGGAAACTCATCTTCTTTCGAAAGAGAAACAGAAACTCAAAGTCAGTGGTTGGAAGACCATCCTGCAGTCACATGACAACTGCAAAAAAGCAGGAACGGCCATCTTTCTCCAACTAAAAAGAAGAAACTTCTTGTATTAATCATAAAAAATAAAAATAACCAAGTACTAAAAATATGTATAAAATGAAAATATTAAGTCTTCCATGGCTCCTGTATCTACTGGATGGTGACGACAGCCTTTAAGACGATACCTTCTCCAGCTCCTGGTTCCTGAGAGATTTTTTTTGGGGGGAGGGGTCGAAGGAGATCTGATGCATCAGTTCCATCGCCCAGGAGCCCCAGAACCCTGGGCCTCCCCACTAGCGCTCAGCACTAGGAGGTGTGTTAGAAATCCCTTAGCCCACTTTTCCACAGGGAGATATTTTTATGGGTAAAATGTTAAGTGTTCCTTTGAAACCTTTACCACGTGTAAAGTGTTTGAGATTGCCCTGAGAGCAGAATCACACAAACCTGAAGCAGCAATGGGGTTGCGTTGAGGCCTCGCCTTGGCACCGGGCAGGCACATCATAAATGCTTCTTACCACTCAAGATCACCCCCTGCTGGTGAAACGGGCTTACACAGGACGCAGGCATGCCCTGCTCCGACTCAGTTCATCACAGACACCCGTGGGCGCTGACCTCCACGGCTTCCGATCAGGGAGAGCCCACATCTGTGGCAGAAACCCCCAGAGTGTGAGGGTCGCCCCACAGACCCTTCGGGGTGCATCTCACATGTTCCCCAGGAGCTCCTCTAATTCTGTGACACAGGTTATCTCCTCATTTTACTAGAAGGAAGAGGAGGCTCAAAGACTCGAAGTAACTTGGTCATGGTGGCACAGCTGGGAAGTGGCAGAGCTGGACTCTGAAACCAAATTGGAATGATCCCGAGCCTGATCTCCTAATACTTCCCGGTGCCACCCATCTAGTGCATCACAACCCCAGCTCCTGAAACGTATGTAACTGGTGGTTAGAATGGTCTATGCACAAGCGCCTCAAAGCTGTGTATAACCCTTGAGGAACTTTAAAGAAAAAATGTTACTGAAGGCTCATTACCTCAGATCATTACATAGGTTTCAGCTGCGCATCATCATAGATCAGCCGCTGGGTGCCCCCTGGTGGCCTAAAGGATATGCCCACTGGACACAGCCCACACCCATCCCAAGGTCCCAGGTTTGAGAACCAGAACCAGGGCTGGGGGAGGAACAGCCAAGATGAACAACTAAATAAAATGAATGATGCTTCCTCCTCCCTTCCTGCCTGCCCGGACCTTTCCTTTAATTCAAAAGTCTGTATATGATACTGTGCATTTACCACCATGCGTCTAACTCTGTCCTTGACCATATAACGGACGCCTTTCATCTCGAGGAAGTCATTTTTAGAGGAACAGAGACAAAGTGCCCTTTTCATCAGGACACCAAGGAGATGCCCTTAAAATGTATGAATCAAGGAATTCTCTCAAAAGGCCGAGACTGCGAGGTGTAAGGATCAAGATGGGCAGGCAGCATGACCCCCCGCTCTGAATTAGGAGTGAGGGACGAGGCCAGACTCAGACAGGAAAGCAGGGGGCGAGAGACAAGAGCCTCCCAGCACGTCCTCACTCAGGGCCTCTCACGCCTGCTGCACCTTGTCCCCAGTACCGCCACACACAGGGTCCTAGTAAATGTCCCCCTTTGCTTCAGCAAGCTTGAGTTTGCCTCTCACATGCAATTGCATGTCTTAGCAGGTTAAGTAAACCAAGGAAAAACGAATAAAGGAGGTTTGGGGAGAAGTGTCTTTGTACTTGAACATTTCGGGCAGGTGAGTAACCCCTTGCACACGCAATAAACTCAAGCCCCCTGTGCCCCAAGTCTGGGCGTCTGTGCCCACCCAGGTGCTCCCCTGGGACGGGAACCTGCCTCTTCATGTGTAACTCACTGGATTATGAATTCCACACACACATTTTTGCTCATGGAGGGAAGCCAGCCTGCAGCATAGTGTCTTTTACTGAATAAATAAGTGTATACTTATCGCTAGGTTCAAAGACTGAGCCTCTGTGTCACACCCACACACACCCACACCCACACACAAGGCAGGGACACTGGTCTGCTGTCCAGACAGCCTGGGCTCTAGGTCCGGCTCTAGAGGAAACAAGTCTCAATTTACTCCTTAACAAAATGGGGAACTAAGCTCCATCTTCAGGAATGTTCCACAACTGAGAACCTGCTACCTCACACATCCCAACTTGAGTCAACATGAACGACAATCAGGGTGACTTCCCTTCTAGCGGGAAGGCATTTGGGGTTCTAATCCTGAAGAGGGTGTTTTCTCTACAAACTCAAGGCTCACAGGTGCGTTCGGACCCCTCTGGCAGACGCACCGTCCAGCTGCAAGCTGCAGGGCTGACTGACCTCCAGCTGTCAGCTTTGTGGGGTTCAGCTGCCATTTCTAGTCAAGACCATGCCCATCTCCAGGCGGCCCGGCCAAAGGCCTGCCCGGGCGGTGGACAAGGGTCCAAGCGTGTCCCCCCTGCACACCCCTCCAACAGGCAGCCTTGGGGCTGGCACTGTCAGCTTCCCTGCTCATTTGTCCCCTTTCTTCTCCTCGCTGGTGAGCCCCACAAACCCAGTCTTCTCTTCTAACTCCATTTTAGCCCCTGCTTCCTGGAGATCCTGTGGCAAGGTCAAAGACACATGTATTTCCAAGCTTGTCTATGGTTTTACTCTCCTTTACTTAACTTCTGCCAATGTTAACAATGCTTAGCAGACTCCGGCGGGGTGTGACATTTTAGCTGAGTGTCCCCAAAAGCACTTTTAAGTCCAGTACAAGCTACAGTGGTTTTGTTTTTTTCAACTAAATATTGTAATTTCCCCAGCAAAATTTTTTAAACATGTGTCCTTATATTTAATAAAGATAACACTTAGGATCGAAATACCCAGACCTACATCCGCGGCGGCGAGAAAATGTCGTCTTGCCGCGCCATCTGGCGGGCACCTGCGGGAACTGCCCACTACGGGCTGGGGAAAGTTGACTTGCTCCATCCAGTTTAATTAAGGTCGGTTTTGTTTTGTTTCGTTTTTTAAAGGAAAGGTGCAGGCAGGCAGGAAGAGAGAGGAGGAGGAAGCATTTTAATTTTCATTTTGGTCGTACATCTTGGTTGCTTCCCCCGGCCTCGGGACTTTAGAATGTGTGCGGACCGCGCTCTTGCCTGGAAGCAGTGGACCTAACTGCTACTCCACCAGGATTCGCCTAATCAGTTTTCTGCTGTTCTTTCCTTCTTTTTGTGTGTGTTTTTTGTTTTTACCTATTAAAATAAGCTCCTATGTGTAGGTTCCTCATATGTGCAGTTTTCCCATTCCTTAGATATGTCAACAGACCCTGTCCTCACCAAATCACCAAGTGTCCTTCATCATTGTCCCTGGGCTTTGCCACCACTTAGTCAAGGTTTTAAAACATAGCCAAACAGGTGTGCCCTGGTGGAGTGGTCAGTCACCTCCAGAAGGAGCACAAGCCATGTACCCCTTTTCAGTTCTCGACTCACGAAGAAGCGACCAATGTGAACAACTAAATAAAAATAAAGATGTTTCTTCCTCCTCTCTCTTCCTGCCTGTCTGCCTACTCACCTCATTCCTCACTGCACCTTTCCTGTAAAAAGAAAAATAAATAAACCACACAGGGGCAAATTTTTTTAAGACTGGTGCCCTGGTGGAGTAGTGATTTCATCAGCTGCCTTTGGCCAAGAGCACAGTCCACATACATCCCAAGGACCCGGGTTTGTATCCCAGAACTGGAGGGAACAACCAAAATGAATAAATAGAAAACAAAGTGCTTCTTCCTCCTCTCTTCCTGCCTGCCTGCCTAAGCTTGCCTTCATTCCTGCCTGCACCTTTAAAACAAAAATAAATTAATTAAATTATATATAAATTATCACTGGAGTTAATCAGGTCTCTGGTCGGTGAGCACATGCAGGTCTTCAGAGCTTCCAGTAAAGCAGCCCTGCCCCCAACGCCTCTCCTCACTAGTGCACTCTTAGCTGATTTTGTTTGGTTTTGGTTTGCAGCATTTACCAGTATCTGACATTTTACAAGCAATTTTTTCCCTTTTAAATGATGTTTCTTTCAACCAGACAGTGAGGGAAAAACTTAAGATCCATTTCTTTAGTTTATCCCTAAACTATCCCTAAACAGACACCCATGTGTGACAGGTACATACAGGGTATGAAAGCTGGCACACGCTGGTGCTGCCGGCGTTAAGCCAGTGCCCGGGGCACAGCTCTCATAAAGTCCAAGGACCTGGATGAGCACCCAGGACTGGGGATGGGAGGGACACGAACAACTAAATAAAACGCTCCATCCTCTCCCTTTTCTTTACTCTTAAAGGAAAGGGTATAAAAGTTGTCCTTGGTTCTACTATAAGTCAAAAATTCTCCAACTGAAGATGGTATGCAGGAAATTTCATGGGTTTTGTTTGTTAAACGTTTAGCGCAAAAGAAGTTACTAGAACACAGAGGTAAGTGCTGAATGAGTGTGCCACTAGTTTTTAAAAAAGCTTGTGCAGACAGCAGTTACTTTGTGTAAAGAGAGGTGGGAAAACAAAGAGAACACAACACTGCGGTCCTTGGGAAGTGGCGACCCGCCTGCGTTTCTGAGGTCACCTGGCCCTGGAGGAAGAGTTCTGGGGAAAAGCAGCAGGCTTCCTCTGAAGGCGACATCTGCTGCTGTGGAAGCAGCCCAGCGCCTTCAGCCTCCATTTCCTGCAGGTGTGTCCCACCGACTGTCGGCCCTGTTGAATCTGGTGGTCTCCATGACAACTGGTCGCCAGGCACCGTTACGTGGTGGCACACACCTCTTTAAACAAAAAAGGAAAGGTACAGGCAAAAATGAAGGTGAGCAGGCAGGCAGGCAGAGAAGAGGAAGAAGCATTTTAGTTGTTCATCTGGTCATTCTCCCCAGAGCTGGGTCTTGAACCCAGAACCTTGGGATAGATGTGAACTGCGCCTGGGGTGTGCTAGACTGCTAGGCCAGTAGGGCACACCCCACATGCCTCTTAACTGCACATGGCACCATCCTGACTAAATTTCCACAAGCTAACAAGGTTGTCTGCCCCGGTCCTCCCTCTGGCTTCTCCTGGGCCATGGCAGGGGTCCCCACAACCACTTCCCGAGAGGCGTAGCCCTCCATTCGCACCCGAGCACAGGACAGCACCCACTCCTGGGTGCCGGACTCCCCCATGCGTTCTACCGGTACCGGGCCAGTCTGCAGCCCAGCTTAAACAAACCAATGCCATGAACCGGGTTTGGGGGAAAAGGACATTGTTTTGTCACCCACACCCCCACCCCCAGCTTCAGGTCTCAGATCGGGTGTGTGGGCTTTCCCTGGCCTGCCCTGAAGCTGCTTTTATTGCCAGCCCAGCAGAGGCTGCCCAGGAGGGCAGCTCTCGAGTGTGATGCGGGGCGCGTGCCGTTTTAAAGGCTTTGGTTTACAGTAACGCACCTTAACACTATGTACATTCTGAGTCTTTCAACAGTTAAATAAAAACCACTGACACAAGACGAGGAAGGGGTGCGTGGTGAGTCACTGCCTAGCTCTGGCTGAGGGAGGGTCCAGCATGTTCTTGGACTGGCTGCAGGCTCCAGGCACCGGGTGCCGTCTCATTAGATTCTGATTCTGCTGATCGGCTGGCCGCGACTCCAGGGTTCTGCCATGGCACGTGTGGCCGTGTGACTGACCCCAGGCCGGCCCTGAGCAGTGTGAGCGGCTCTGGTCTGCGAGAACCTGACGGAAGGCCCTGGGAACACACACCCGGTCAGCTGAGGACAGGGCTCTAAGTGTCTCTTTCCCCCGTGACCCGTGAGCCTCCTGGTGTTACAGGTTCTCAAAACTCTTTGCGGAAGTGAATCTTTTTACTTAACGAGAGGCTCTATTTAGATCAGCCTGTTAGATCAGCCTGGGTGTCAGAAAAAACCCACCTGAGAGAAAACTACCGCACGCTTCAAGGTGCTGCGACAGACTGCACCGCTGCAGCGGGAGCCATGGCAGAAGCCAGGTTGCGGCGAGAGGAACCCGGCAGCCTGGCTGCCGCGCAGGATCCGCAACGCGCTCCCCGGTGGGGACGACTGGGCCCCCAGCTGGAGGGACTCCGAGCCGGTCGCGCTACGTGGAGGGGCCAGCAAGCATCCAGCAGCTTTTGAGAGTTTAGGCACCAGCGCAGCGAAAGAGAAATCACAGGCTGGGACAGGTTAGACAGTTATACCATCAGCCAAGCAAAAGGCTCATGTAAACGACGTTAATTAGAAAAAGTATTTATTTCTGCTCCTTCCGTACATCTTACTGCTCAGGAAGCAGGTGCAGGTGACTCAAGAAATGACCCGTCGGCGGGGCCGGGGCAGAGCGCCAGGGGGAAGCTGCCAGCGGGCCAGAGTTCTCGGCACGGGGGACCCCTCTTCCTGATTCTACAGTGACTTCCCCAAATCATAAATGTCGTCTCCAAAAACTAAGGGCGCTGTGAAAAATAATCACTCTAGTCAGTATGAGCTGGAGAAATGGAGCGCGTTTTTGTGAAGAACAGAAACAGCCAAGAAGCAATGCCACCTAAGTGTTGGCAGGGCAGCCCAGGTGAGCAGGAAAGCAGTGACATGCTTGTCTCCGACACCAACACGACATCGAGTCCACGCTGTCACGCGCTGCGCTGCCTCGGTTCACACTGGACGCTTCTGCTGCCGCCGCCTTTCATTTCCACGTTTCGCATCAGAGGACTGGTACAGCCTTTAAAACTTTGTTAACAGGAGCAATTCTTCTGGGCAATGATTTCTTCTGAAAAGGCACTAACCCATCAGATAGCCCCTGAGGAAACAAAATTCGTAAACTCAAAAAGTACATGCAGGGTTAAATTTCAACTGAAAGGAAGAATCACATTTATGCATCATTCTGTTCCCTAAATATAAATTTAAGTATTGCTATATTCTTATTTCTATTTTTCATTCCCCTCATCCTTTTAAAAAACTCCTTTTCTGAACGGATCCCATGATCTTAGGATTTATTCAGGCTTTTCTCACGGGGCTCCATAAAACTAGTTGAAGTTGCTTAAAGGCCATCTTGCTACGCTGTGGAAAGCAGGCCTTTGTCCTCGGTTAGACAAGAGTCTAGACTAGGTAGAAATTTAGACCATCTAATACAGCTTTCTAAAAGACTTGCCTAAATGCAGAAGCCCGTCCCTCCACGCCAACCAAATCTGGGGCCCATATACCGCCACACAATGGGCCGCTGATGTTTTCATTCTTGCTAATTTTAAGACTTCTGCATTTGGGTCAAAATTACCCTAGTAGTAGAGACAAAGAATCTAGTGACTGTGAGTTTTCATAAGAACCAAGTATAGTCTTGTTTCAAAATCGCTGTCTTTGAGCTGCTGTACAATTAAGAGGAACCTAAACACACGTCACATACATATCTAATGCCATTAGAAAAAATATATATTCTCAAAATGAAAACTGCTTCTTTGAACTTTGTACTAGTACGCTACAAATATTAAGCACTAGATTGTGATTTTTCATTTAAATGTACTTTTCTGATACAAGTAATCAATGGTCATTCATTTTATTAGTGACCACATCTCCTCAAGAAAAAGGCATCAAATGAGCCACGTTTTAATCTACAGAATTCTGTCAGTAGGGAGACATCAATCTTTAAAAAAGCATAAATCAGAAATACAGGCCCAGAGTACCATTTCACTGCTCCTTTGTTCTCCTGTTTAAAGGTGCCTCTTAAAAATAAACTGATTGAAAAATAACGGTGCCTCTTACTAGACCATCAGCCTCTGGGAGAGACTTCACCCCTGCAGGTGATCAGGGTGCGTGTTCCAGCACCTCCACCCTCGACTCACACGCTAGCAAGTCGCCCGGTCTGGACAACCTGTGCTTGCTGCTGTTTTTAAATGTCCTTTTATTGCTGCTATTTCACTTCTCCCACAGCGAACTGTTTATCTGTGAGGACATCGAAGCTGACATGCGTGTGAAAGGGAAGAGACATGCCCTTGTTGCTGTGTGCAAACATGCACACCCAGAGCCCGTGCTCATGGTCCCCGGGGGACCGCAAACAGTCCTTTCAGAATAGGCAGCAGTGGTGCTTCCCTTCTTTCTAAGGCTGTCCACTGTGTCTCCCACTCCTCAGCAGAGGTACCAGGCTCTCAGAGCTGTAGAGAAGGAATCACCTCAAAGAGGGAACCAGACATTCCTTCCTCTTAATTTACAGTCTAGATTTAGCTGCATGGCCAGGGACAGAAAGCAGCCGTTTTCTGTTTAGGCCACTCTCCTGCTTGTATTACATCTAAACACAATCCACAGCTGAAACCCAGTGAATATACTCTATTTCCTATGTGCCGCAGGGACGGGAAGACAACTGTTTCCATCAGTAACTGTCAAGGCAAATGGAGGCAGTCAGGAGATTCCAGCACTTTCCACAGCAGAGAGCTCCATCACCCTATATATCAAGCGCCTGGGCTACAAGACACACACATTCACCTCCTAGAGGAGAACCTAAAACCGCAGGGATGGGAAGCCCACAGAAAACCAGGGCGAAGCTCCCCCACTGCTGTTTTGCTCTATGCCCCACGGGGCTGCTGTCTGGGTTAATTTCCCAACGCTTCTTATCCTCTCTGGAAGCCTCCTCTTTACTTGTTCTGCTACAGAAAATGGCCAGAACAGTCCTCTCGAAAATCAAGAGCCATGGCAGAGGGCCAGAGGAGCTGCAAGGGCACTCGGGTATCCAGCTCCAAAGGTCGCTGCGCTCTCTTCCCGCCCCGCTCCATCCAGGCTCAGGCTCAGACAGGAGCCTGCTGACTTTTCGGGGGAAGTTGGCCTTCTCTGGCACTGGCACGGCTCAGTTGCAGATGGGCAGGTGGCCTCTTTTACCACCTTGAGCAGGGAAATAAGGGAATATCAGTTCTAAAAAGTCAGTAGAGTTGACACGCTGCCTAAAAAATGAATTTACTAAGAGTTCATCTTTCTATGGTGTGTCTGCCCTGTGATTACTGATGCATCCGTGGGGGGATCAGAACACGGGGAAAGGGGTTCAGACAGGCCCAGGCTTCAAATGAATGGTCTCAGACAGAATTATAAAAGCTACCATAAACCTCATCTACTTTTGCTTTTCTCACGTGCAGGCATGGGATTAATGGTCAGAAACCTGTTAGTCTCAGTCTGTTGCTAACTATAGCTATAATCTATGAACTAGTCACAAATTTCTGTGGTTCTTAAATGTTTCATGTATTTAAATGAAGGTTAAATAAAATTGCCTCTGATTTTATGTTATCCAGGTAATTATGCTGACAACATGCAACAGGAGGTAAGCTGATCACACAGAGGAATCAGTAACTTACGGCAGTTTCATTCTCATGAATACTCTGGCCATGAAAAAACTCAACAGGACACAGACGAATCCAATGAACAGGAGGAGGAACCTATTGAGTTTTGGAATGTTTGGTGCATTGGACCGGTCCAGGATTATGAATCCTAAACCTCCCATTGTAAACAGGAAGCTAGATGCAAGTCCTTCCATAATATATTGTCCATTTACTCTGAAAAAGAAGAGAGGCCACAGAGAAAAGAGAAAAAATAAATGAGAACTCCCAGAAAAATAAAATTAGACCAAAATTCCTATTTTTGCCAAAATATTCTTGTGCTAATATTTTATTCTTACCCTTCAAACTATACTGCTACACTATGGATATTCATTTGTTCATTCAACAGACACCTGGGATCCATTATGATTCAGCGCTGTCTTAGATTCTAGGGCTGCAACAATGAAGAACACAGACAAAACCCTAGTCTTCATGGAGCCTACCTTCAAAAAAGCTTTCATTTTTTTTTATCGTGAAATATTTTCTTACCTAAAATGAGTAAGTAAATAACGTATTTCTACTCTTGCCCACTTCCTGCCATCTCTGAATTTAGCATTTTAAAACAGCTGCTGTCCAGATACAGAAGGATCCCTGGGAATTTACTGTATTTTTAAGCATGCATGCATGCCCGCCCTTCACTCCACCACCTCACGGTTGAAAAGGCGTCTTTTACCTGTAGGCCAAGAAAGCCACTGGCCTCTGATGCCCGTGTTCATCAGTCACAGAGCCGACACTGGGAGGTTCGACGATGACGTCGTAGATTATTCCTGCGCGAGAGGCAGCAGGGCACATCAGACTGGGTCCTACCTAAACAGGGCTGGAAGTTTCATCTGTCTGTGAAGGTTCATCATACTTAAGCAGGGCTGCTTTGATCTGTATTATTACAGTCAGATGATGTCCAGTTGATGTCCTAAACTTCAGACCGACTGATAGGTGTTGGCGAATAATGTTAGCACCGCGACAATGAGATGTAAACTCCCTCAGAACAGGCATTTTGTCTATGTTCCTGAGTATTTGGCTTATGGGAGGGGTTTATTGTTAACTGACTATAACTTTATCAGTTCTAGACTCACAGCTACAAACCTGACATATCCAACCAATTAGAATTGGTTATGTCCAACTGTTCTATCTCATCTATCTATCCAGGCATCCATCCATCCTAAGGTGACCTCCAGTTTACCATTTCCACCAAAAATACTTCCTCCCATCAGTCTGAGAAAATGACACTTCTCTCTACCCAGATGCTCACACCAGACACCAGAAAGGTTCCTACATATTGTATCCTCCCTGACATGCAACCAATCCATCAAGACCTATTGAATCTACTTCCAAAACAGCTTTCATCTATTTTCCTCCAATACCATGGCCAGCAACTTAAGTCTAGTCTAAGTCAACATTATAGGTCCCACATCTTCGCACCTTCCCCCAATCCTTCAGATTTGGGCTAACGTGTCTTTTCCCTAGGAACCACCCTACAATCTAAATGATGTTTCCAATCCTATTATCTTCTCACAACCATTTGTTCTTTTTCTTTAAAGCATTTGTGGTACTTTATAACAGAAGCAAAAATGTAACCGAAAAAACTATATGTGATATCTAACAAGTCTCAATCGTGACATCATAAGCTTCAGGAGGGCAGGGTCCTTAACTTGTTTATTTATTATTATCACCAACACCTAGTACCTGGAGCTTAGAGACTCGATATATATGTGCTGAATATTTCTCTACCATAAATATGATTTATTTATAAAGGTACAATCACAGTTTTTGGAAGATTCCTTTCCATTGGCAAGATCAATTCCTTGTGTGAGACGCCTCAAGACCTTGGCCATTAAAAGGTGTCCTTCCCACTTTCCCACAGGCAGACAATCTCCCCGTTTCAACAATCAATGAGACAAAGTGGCCAGAATGAAATCAGGGGAGGCTTCTAGCAAAGGTTCTAACTCTAAGGGAGGTAAGGGTTACAGAAAATACTAGCAGATGAAAATGTTGTTTTTTATTTTGTGAAAAAAAGACTCGTGCATTTCACCTTTCATTTATTCAATACAATACATCGTGATGTGCTGAGCAAAAGTTAATGCTATGCTAGAATGGTATCTTACAACAAAAAATGTTTAAAATGTAATTTATGAAAACAAACACAAATTACCTCCACTATTCTAGATTTGAGTGGGGGGGGAGCAAATTTAAAGGTATGGTCTAGAACTAAGTCCTCATTCAGATTCTTTCCTCTCCAATGCCAACTATTCAACATCTAAGAAACCAGAGATACCTAGGACTGTTCCCTTCACAGCTCAATCACTTTCGCTGTTCCTTGTCTGCAGAGCTTTAATTTTATGGTTCCAAATTAAGTATCCCACTTCTCCAAGTCTAGAAGCAGAGGAGCAGTGGGGTGAATCCTGGAACGGTGGGCCTGAGGGAGGTGGCTCCGAAAAGACCGACTGCCAGCTCACCACTACACAGCGCGACGCCCCTTTGCGACTCTATTCGAAAGGACAGTGCGAGGCTACCTCGTTCGTGGGTTAACACTAGGCACTTTTCCTTACTCTCTAACTTCTGGTCTGCTCTCTGAAATACAAGACGACCTTCTGCAGACCTATCTCCAGTAGCAAATATGTACCCAAAGCAAATTTCCTGTCGAAGGGAGGGGTGGGGAGGAAACAGCACCGACTCTGAGACCTGAGCCAGCAAACCTATCAACTGGCGAGTCTCTTCCAAGGGCCCGGAGTCCGGAGACAAAGAGAAGGTGGACGTCCCACACTCTAAGGCCCAACGTGCAGGGCCAATAGGTCAGACAGGTAAGACTTTCCCCGACCCCGACCCCGAGCAAACGTTTGAGGACCAACAGTAAGAAGAGATGGGTTTGAAAGTAAGCGCGACTCGCATCCCCAGGCGGAGGCTGGGAGACGCAATCAGGAGAACGTGAGTCCCTCCAGACTCGGGTCGGGGCACCAGGGCAAGCCCACCTCCCGGGACCCCAGGCCGGCACCGCCCTCCGACTCGGAAAGACCCAGCGAGGCGCGCTCCCGGCGGCCGTTACCTCCAGTGATGAGGAAGTAAGACACCACCACCAGGGCGTACACCGTCATGGCCGACGGCATGTGCACCCAGGGCGGCTTCTTCAGCTTCAGGTTGGGACATTCGAGCACGAAAAACGGGACCCGGTACAAAGCCTCCATATTGGCGGCCGCAGGACGCGCTCTCGGCCGCACGCCCCACGCGCCGTCCCGAAGCCGGCCCGCCCTCCCCCTCGTCTGCGCCTGCGCGGGGAGAGGATGCGCAGGTCCGCCACGCAAGCAAGCAGTGTATAGAGCCATAGACGAAAGGAACAAACCCTATCGAGTGAATAAATGACAGAACTTAAAGATAAATATTGCTCAAGCTTTACGCACATCAGCTTAAATTAAAAAATAAGTTATTTTCAATGGTTAAACTGGTTGTTTATATACCTTCAAGGACCTGCAGACCTTCTGACGTGGCCAAACCGGCGGAGCCGAGGGTGGTGAATCCCTCCGAGCCCCACCCACTGGTCTCCGTAAGAGTGTCTGGAAGCTGATTGGACACGGGACGCTCTACGTTCCCAGAGCTGGTGGATGAATGGGAACTTAAGGAAAACTGCCTTTTTCTTTTCTTTTTTAAGTATTGAAGCTTTTGCTTTTTATTATAGTTTTATTTGGCTTATCATGAGTTTTATCATTGAAGAAATATCAATTAAGAGGAAAGAAAAAATACTATGGCCCTTTCAATAATTATCCCGGGAATTTCCAAATCTCTGCAATCTGCTTAGTTCCTGAAATCTGCCTCTTAGTGGTTTTTTCAAAAGCTGGAGAAAGTCCTACGCTGCTAAACTTTTACTTTCTGATGTAGTAGCAGTAATAATAATCATAATAATTGTTATCAAAATTGCTAAAATTATGTTATCATCTTAAAAATATCCAGCCCAGATCTATCACCAATATCAACAGGACATTTCCACAGGATGTCTTAGGCTCCCTAGGCATTCCGTGTCCTTCTTAATAGAAGAAGGAATCAGATGTTGTGGTGACCATTTATCTGGGAAGGGTATCCAAGGTTACACATTTATATCGAAGGTCACATGTCAGAGTAGGTGCAACTTAGAGCAGAGGGTCCAGTTCTCATATCATCAGTGCAATGGCATTAAGTGATATCTGTGACTCAGAAGGCAGTAAAGGTGGCTGTAAGTCAGATTATGACATAGGTCTGGGAACCTGATTTAATCTTTTACTCGTGGAACATTTATGGAGCATGTAACAGAGACAAGCTCTGTTCAAAGTGCTGGAGATGCCAACATCACAAGTTTTAATCAGAGGAGAAACACACACACACAGAGTCAATGGTACAGCTCTCTGAGAAGTGCAAGCTGGCTGAAGATTTGTACCAATTGCTTTGAGAATGTTGAGTGATTCATTCTCACAGAAGAAGGCAGGCTTACAGAAGCACTCACAGTGAGCTGTGCCTTGGAGGATCTGGATTCCTGAAAGACTTTTTAGAGATGAGGACCAGCCTGAGCAAAAGTAGGAAGTCCAAGAGAAGATAAGTGGTTGTGTGTGAGTGTCAGGAAAGAATGGCTGGAGCTACGACTCACAAAGGAAGGCTGGAGCCTCACTGTGGAGGTTCTTTCAATGCCATGATACATTTAGATTTTATAAAGACAATGAAAACCACTGGAGTATGCTTTTAAATCAAAATAGTCAATAGCGTGTTTGGAAGATGAATGGGCAGCAGGAAGACTGAAGCAGAGAGATGTAGGACGTTGCTGTTAGAGTCCAGAGGAGAAATATGAGGGCCTGGGATAGACTGGGAATGAGGAGAGCAGGGAGGTTGGTGGTAACAGAGATTATAAAAGACCTTTTGCAGATAGAATCTGTTGAATTTGACTAACGAATGGATGTGAGATTCGGTAACTCAGGAGCTGAGTGAACTCTGCACTCTGCAGTGACGGCCCCAGGTGACTCCTCAGCTGTGTCCAAGAGCTGGACCAGCCAAGAAGGCTTTTCCTGGAGCCAGAGATGAAGGCCGGTGAAACGCCAGCAATGGCCCAAATGACTGAGAATCAAGCAGCGAGTCATTGGCTAGTAAGAGCCTCGTGAGAGCAGAGCTGCTTTCCCCTTAGGGATTCTGAGCATATACAGTACGAATGCACTTCCTGCCCATCACGCCCAACCCAAGGAGGGAGATGCAGGGAGTCTGAGGTCCTGTATCTGTCTGGTGAGAGTTACTGTTCTAGAAGGACCCTCTAAGGAAGGGGCATTGGTGAAGCTGGGTAACTGGCCCCTGGAGCCAGGGAACCATATCCCAAGGGTTAGAGGCCCAAGAGGCAGCGGCATCTGAGTGATTTTAGAGGTCAAAGTATGTGGATATGCCGACCCAGATGGGGCAGGTGGGGTAACTTAGAGGGATCAGAGATCTCCTGTTGAGCTGATCAAAGCTGTGAGCTCTCTTTGCAGAAGATGCCCACAAATGCTCACCAAATGTAGCTACAATTATTGGAGATTCACAGACTGAAGTTAAAAGAGAGAAGATAGGTACATATAAATGTCTAGGGAATCAACCACATGAGTAAGAGGATACGACAAAATAGACACAGGAAGAGAGCAGGAGAGCCATGGGTGAGTGCTGCCCAGAAGACTTGGAGGAGTTTCCAGCAGGTCAGATGGAGAAGACCTGCACAGAAGCCACAGGGTCTAGTCCCTGGTCACTGGGACCATTACCCAGTGAGTCTGTTGTTAGACACACAAATGAGAATGACAGGAGTAACAGAGCAAGCTCTCCATGCCCCCTGACTCCATTTCTACAGTCTCAGAACACAGGATTATGATCAGTGCTCATAAATGTTTGGTGAATCAGTTCACTAACTTCAGTTTGGTGGGGGCAGGAGAAGCCAGAGTACAGAGGTAGAAGTGAATTTAAATTTAAATTGGCACATCCTGGTGGAGTAATGGTTTGGTCTACTGCCTCTGGTCAAGCGTAGTCCACATACGTCCTAAGGACCTGGGTTCATGTCCCAGGGCTTGGGGGGAACAACAAAGATGTACAATTAAAATTAAAAATAAGTAAATAAAAAATAATGGTGGTGAATTAATATAGGATTTATCCCCTTGAGGAACAAGAGTTGAGGTGGTAATTGAGAGGTGTGTTTAAAAATGGCATGTTTTTGAAAGATGAGGGAAGGAAACCATGAAGGAGAGAAGGCATTAGAGGCAGGGGAGGAGTTAAGGAGCAGAACAGGCTGTGGTGAGAACATGTGGAAGGAACCCACCAGGGGTGAACTAGTTTACCTTCGAGAAGAAGTGAACCGTCTTCTGAAGATAAAGAGCAGAGAGAAGATAAAAACCCTACGTCAACCAACGCGTACTCTGGCTGCACACGGGCACTGCTTTCTGTGGTCTGGTGGTCTTATTCCACCCAGCCAATGGGAGTTACTCCTTCTTCTTTTTTTCCCAGATGAAGAAGCTGAGGCTTCTAGAGATGGGACCACAGGCTCCAGTCGACACAGCCAGCGGAAGTGTCAAAGGCCCAGGTCACGTGCGCTGGGTTCTGATTTCCTGATATTAGTGGGTCCCTTGGAGTGAACACTGGACGGGTAATGACTACAGACCGCCCTGGTGAAGAATGGATTGCTAGGTAGCACTGGGGATAAGATTAGTAAATAAATACACATGTAATCTTTTATAAAATATATAGTTATGAAGTATAATAATGTTGGTGTGCCCCAGTGGAGTAGTGGTTTGGTCAACTGCCTCTGGCTGAAGCACAGTCCATATACACCCAAGGACCAGGGTTTACCTCCCGAGCCGGGGAGAACAACCAAGATCAACAGCTAACTAAAAATAAATAAAATGCTGCTTCCTCCTCTCTTCCCGCCTGTATGCCTCCATTCTTACCTGCATCTTTCCTTGAAAAAAAAGTCAATATTCAAAAATGAATGTCGCATTATGAACAAAAGATAATATGAATAATTATAAAAAATATATGATGTCATATAATTATATATATGATCTAGTATCAAATATTACATCTAGAGCATATATGCACAAATAGAGATATTCACATTTTTACAGGAAACGGTGTAGATGGGGGCATGTTTTACCTTGCCTGCAAAGCTGTAGCGGAGGGATTTTTTTTGAGCTGACCACCTGTAATTCCTCCCCATGGCCACAGTGGGGCAGGGGTTCACTTTTCTAGGCATCACGTCCTGTCTAATTTTAACTTTGCCAAAATGTCTTTTCAGTCCCTTGAGATTCACAAACGATATGGGCAAGCATAATGAAAAGGCAAACTTATTTAAAAAGCTCTACTCAATGCTGTGATCAAATGCAATGGAACATCACATGAATGGAAGAGGCCGCATCCCACAGCAGGCAAGCACAGTCGTTAAAATGCAAATGGTTTACTCTTGTAATGATGAAAGAAAAACCCTGTGAAAGCAGTATTTTCAGATGAATAAAATATCAAACCCAGGATATTTTCTTTTATATCCAGTTGCCTCCTGAATCATATAGACGCATGAAAGCAAAATAAAAAGAAATAAGGATCTGCCTGGCAAATTTTGTCTCTTGAATCTTAAAAAATATATAATTTCTCATTAAACTTTGTAAACAGATTAGATCTCATTTTTCGATAGAGAAATGTAGCACCAATAGGAAAAACAGCCACACCATTATACAGCTCACCCACTTCTCGAAAAACAAGATGACATGTTCCGAGTTATACAATTCAAACAGTACCCAGAATAAACAAAATGAAAAGCAAATGCCTTCTTCCCTTACAACCTTCTCCCCCTCCCAGTCCTTCTTCCTGAAAGTAACCACTCTTCACAGATTCTTGTGATTGAAAAATATTTTTCCAAGGAATGTTTTACCCCAAGATTAGGAACAGCATTTGAAACAGCAGACTTTAATCTTTTCCCAAAAATGTGAACCAGAACTCTTAGACTGTGATTTGGCTGCACATATGCAGAGTGCAGAACCAGAAGCCTGTGTCCGTGGCCCACCACGCACAGCGTCACCAACCCTCCGACATGACACCACTCAGGATGAAGAAGAAATCAGTGCCTTCTCACTTCCAGAAGTGGTCTTCCCAGAGGTAGAGTATTTGGGCGGCTGGAACAGCAGCTACTCCTGCTGTCTTCCAGAAGCCCAGAGGGAAGACCACTGTCTCCAGGGCTGTCACTGGGCACTGAAGTCGATTTAACAAAACAAAACAATTCTAGCTTAGAAACAACAAGGGACTCCTTAAGACATTGATTTATCCATTTTCGCACACATCGAGAGAAAAGTATGCTTTATATATACACTGAATAAAATATCTAACTTTTCAAGAATGTTGTAAAATATTTCCATATGTACATTATATCAAAGTCCTTTCCCTCCAAGTTTGGTTGAAAGGAAATACCCAGGGCACTAGGCCCATCAGAGTAGATGTCTCCAGTTGTGGTTTTCAGATGCCCTAACACACTTCTGCCCAGAACTAATCAAATACAGCTTGGCACTTTCAGGCAGTGTGTGTGTGTATGTATGTGTTCCATTACAAAGAAAAAAATCATTTGGGGTAAAACATGATATAGGAGGATAAGATATCAGTTGACTTCTTGGTTTATTTCCAACATTATCACTTTAATCATTCAAAATGAGAAGACTCCATCCAGACCAGACCCAGCACGTGGTCTCTCCATAAGCAGAAGCAGGCAGGGCCATAACATAGTGAGGTGAGGATAAACGGGATGTTTCATGGAACGCTCAGAACCTCTGAGGTCACATTGTCTTCCTTTTACAGGTAGGGCGATGGAGGCTTCGAGAAAGGAAGAAACCGCTCAAAGTCACCTAACTGGTGGGTGGTGATCCCTGATGTAAACCCATCTTTGCCCCACACCAGACTGCATACGCTTTGCAGAATGCCATGGGAAAGGGCCATTCCAGCTTCCCCTCTGTGGGGACCAACTTGGAGTTCTTGTTAAAATGCAGGCTCTTGGCTCAACTTTCAGAGATTCTGAGTTAGTCTGAGATGGGGCTGAAGAAATTGCATTTAACAATCTCCCCAGCAGATTCTGAGGTGAAGAATCATTATCCACAGTGTAATGCTGTTTTCAAACAAAATGTTTATCTATAAAGACGTGGCAAGTCTGACATGCTCTTCACCACTGACTGTGACCTTGGCATCACCTGGACTCCTGGCTTCACCCAGAACTGACATTTATTAAGTACCTACTAGGTGTCTGGCACGCTTCATCCTTATTAAGAAGCTACTAGGTACCTGGCACAATTCATCTTTATTGCAACCTTGTAAGACAGGTATTTTTACACCCATCTGGTGGGTTCACAAAACAGAGACTCAGAGAACTCATGTAACTTCTCAAGGTCCTATGACGACAGTCATGAAGCCCAAGCTTTGTCTGCTACACCAAGCCCCATGCCTGCTTGTGCAGGAGGGGCAAGGAAGAGACACTGGGGAGATGGAAGACTATACCTTCTAGAAATTCTCCTGGGTCAGAGTCAGCACAGTGCCTGGTACGAGCTCAGTGCATAGTTAATGCTTGCTGTGTGAACTGATATGAACTCTTCGTGCCACCAAATTCTTTTTTTTTTTTTTTTTTTAAGAAAGGTGCAGCTAGGAATGAAGAGGAGGCAGACAGGAAGGGAGGAGAGGAAGAAGTGCTCTATTTTTATTTAGTTGTTCATCTTGGTTGTTCTTCCCAACCCGGGGTGCAAACCTGGGTCCTTGGGAAGTATGTGGACTGCGCCTCGGTGGGAGGCAGCTGACCAACCACTACTCCTGCAGGGCGCATGGAATCAGATCAGTACCACTGAATTCTGAAACCCCATGTTCTTGAACCCATGGCAGTGGTGCTCCCACAGTGCGGTCTAGCAGGGCCCACGTACCCTGTGCTCCTCTGGACTGTGCTTGTGGGTGGGGCACTGCCAGGGGAAGCCCCTCAAAAACAGGGGCTCAGGTCTGGGGCCAGCATGGTCCTACCAGCGAACCTAGATGGACACAAGCCGGCCCTCTGGGGACTCCGGAACTGCAGCTCTGCTGCTCTCTGGCCCCTGCTCTGGCCTCAGGGTGCCCTTCCCTCCACTCCCGTCCCTCTCGCCTCCTTCCCCACGGTGCGCACTTAAACATCCTCTTCACACTCTTGAAATCGCAACCTCGCTTCCACCCTGCGTGCTTGCCCTTCCCTGCCTTCTCTCAGCACCTGTCAGTCACACTACTCCGTGCGTTCAGTCGCTCACACCTTCACGGTCTCCCTCACCGGCATGTCTTCTTCTCTAGGGCAGAGTTGTGTCTGGTTATTCCAGTGACAAGAACATCACCCAATAAATAGTAAATCATTAGATTGGTTGATTTTGAAGAAGTAAAAGCAGCCAGTTTTGTGTCTTTCCATCTGACGCACCGGAAAACGGCGGGCAATCCTGGACCACACTGGGGCGCCCTGCACTCAGACACAAAGTAGAGTAAACGGAAGGGAGGGAGAGAACTATTTGCATTTAGCATCCTCACCTCTTTCATCTTCACAAAACTGTCAAAGGCTGGAGCAGAGATCATCCCCAGGAGTCCCTCGAGTGTGACACAGAGAGCATGCAACGGTGCCGCCTTGTTTTATCCAGAGGATGAAGGGAGGCAAGACCCCATGCTCCCCAATTCTGCTTTTCTTTCTCTGAAATAGAATGAGGGCATTTTCAATCACGAAGAGGCTTTCAACATAAAAACGTAGTTTGAAGTTGCATGAAAGAAATGGAATGTTAATATGAGTCAAGTAGAAAAAAAACAATTTTCAACTGTTAAAAAAGTCTGTTCTTTAAAAAAAAGAATAAAAGGTTGCTATGTTGCTTCTATTTGATATTAAAAGTGATACAACAGCTTCTTAAAACATTATTCTTTTTTTCACCATGCTGAAAATTATATCCTTTGCAATGACTTAAATTTATAACGAAATGCTTTAAATGATCTTTTTTTTTTAAGGAAAGGTGCAGGCAGGAATGAAGGTGAACAGAGACAGACAGGCAGGGAGAGAGGAGGAAGCAGCGCTTTGTTTTATTTAATGGTGCATCTTGGTTTTCATCCTGGTCCCAGGTTTTAAGCCTGGCTCCTTGGGATGTGTGGCCTGCGCTCTCCGCCAAAGGCGGCTGACTAGTCTGATACTCCACCAGGGTGTACCTTAAATGATCATTTTAAAAGGCAAAAGAGTCTGCATAGATTTTCAAAAAATTTTAAGGGCTACACCCTGGTAGAGCAATGGTGAGCCACTACTGGCCAGTAAGAGCCACGCACATCTCAAGGACCCAGGTTCACATCCCGGGGCTGGGGGAAACAATCAATGGGAACAATAAAATAAAATAAATAAATGCTTCTCCCTCCTCTCCTCCTTCCTGCCTGTTTTTGCTTGCCTTTTTTCCTGCCTGCACCTTCCTGGAAAAGTGGGATGTGGGAGCAAAACAGATATTTAAAGCCTATTCCCTGGTCACTGTGTTAGTGGGATATTGTTATGTAATAAACCACCTCAAAATTTAGTGGTGTAAAAGAACCATTTCATTTTTTTCTCACCATCCTTTGGGATGAGCCAACAGCAGTTTTCACAAAAAACAAAATCCTGTTGGGATACAGCCATGATCTATCTGCTTCCTCACTCTACCAGTAGAGTTGAGAACTTTCCACAGGACCATATAGCTTACAAAATCTATATGATGTACAGTAAAATGTGCTAAACATTTGCGTTTTCTTTAAGACCATTTTGTTCTTTAGGTGTGTCGAGCGGTTGGCTTATTTTCAACCCCAGAGAAAGAGAGGCAAGAGCCCTCGGGCTATTTCAAAGACCAAGGAACATAGAAGCTGGAGAATATCAGGGGAATTCAGTCAATAATTTTGATCCTTTTAGCCTGAAAATAGCAGGCTGATGCCTAAATTATCTAGGGGCCTGCATAAATTAAATATGTCCTACACAGAGGAGAGTGTCTCTGCTCGTCACTAAAATAAACAGTGTAGGAAAGCTTTATTTCCCTCTGGGTCTCTTTTAGGAAGGAAAATATAGCACAGATCATTTGACACTGGGTGGACAAAAAGCAAGGTGCTGAAACAGGATGTTCCTTAGTGATTAATAATGGTTTTTTCATACATTTCAGATTTATTCTAAATATTGAGAGTGAATTCCGTTTGCTTTGTTTTTCAGGCTGTTTCTTAACTCTGGGCATTTGTACATGTTCTGTGTCTGGAGTATTCTCCCGACTTGTCACCTGGTTAGCACCCACAGGCCCTTGCTCTAACTTGGTTTTACTTTTTCAAAACAGCCTCCCTAAGATCCCCAGAAGGCTCTTTGCTGATAGTTTCGCACCACTACGTACTTTCCCTCTGTCCAAAGTATACAGTTAAGCAAGTATCTACCCCCCAGTTAGCAGGGTCTTTGCCCTGTGAGAACAGAGGGGCACTCTGCCTTGCTGGCTGCTGCTAATATTCACCCAGCATTAGCAGTTTCTGGAAAGCAGTTTCTACTAAATATTTGTTGAAGTGAATGAATGAAAGCTAAAGCAAATTATGAAAGAACATAAATGGCAAATGTGATCACAGAATCCTTCAAATTAGCTGGAAACATTTAAAATTTACTCAAAATTATTGACTAGCTAATATTTTGGAAGCCAAAGGCATCTTTTGATGCAGAGTTTCTGTGAATTCTTATTTCTGTATTTGTGAATTGTTTATTTTATCAAGAGAAATTCTTCCTAAACCCACATGCTCGTATTTCATAGTTCCAGACCCCAGGTCAGTGACACTTCCATGGAACTCAACCCAAAGACATTTGTTTAGTTCTGAAATTACTTTGCCCTCTGATATGCTAGCCTTCCTCATCCTTAAAATCTTTCATGACATCAAAACTGCTGTAGAACTCCATGTTTATGATTTCTCTCGGTTCAGCTGCAGTGACACTATAAAAGGCTGCAACTCCGGGGGTGACTGAATGCTCTAACAACATGGAGGTGCAGGCCCTTGGCCAGAAGGCCATGCGACTGAGGTTTTGTCAAAGGACGGGCCACGTGGCTGTTCTCCCGGACACTAAGGCTCTTCTAGGACGAAACAGTTACTCTGAATCTTCCTTTAGGAAGGAAACGCATGAAGATAGCCTTAACCTTTCCACTCATTTAGAATCGTGTATCACATCTTACATAGTTTACAGATGGAATTTTCACCTTGGTACGATTTTAGTTTTCTCCTAGTTTTGCCCACAGAACTTGATGTATTTTACAAAATCAAACCCCAGAATGCTCACAGGATCAAAGTATTAATAGGCCTACACAACACAAACAACAAAAATGTAAGGTGCAACTCATTATCAAACATGTATGAGACATGTATCAGAGTTCCTGGTACCAGCAGCCTCATATTTAAGCTCTGATAATAGACCTTAACCTGAATCCCACCCAGCTCCCCGAGGGAACTTTTGTAGCATTTGCCAATTGCCCAGGTGTAAACACTATCACCACCACGCCAATTTTAAGTCACCAAACTGACATCTCTGCACACAGCTGGAGAGAGATGTGTATAATCAGGTCTCACAGGCAGAGGGAGGAGCTGGCCCCACATAGCACTGGTCCTATTGGTCCTATTTTAATTGGTGTGATAAGATACTTTAGTTTATAGTTAAATAGGCATGGATCTAGTTTACAGTAAATTCTAAATCCAGGGGACTATGAAAACTCTGGAAGCCCAAGCTGCAAACCATTAGGGTAAAAATTATAAGTATGTGATTACACTGCTGAAAATAAACTTGATTCATTTACTTAAACATATGGAGATCTTCTGCTTTTAAGGGTAAAAGACCCCCTCCTCCCTGCCAATCCTAGATTTTATAAGCAACTCAATGGAAGGAGAAAACACTAGACTTTAAAAAGAAACCACTGACTACATTCACATGTCTTTTTAGGAACCTGTCAAGAATACTTTAAGTCACACACAGAACTGGATTCAATCAAACCTTCATTTTGTTTTTTTTTATAGAATAAAAACTCAGGACAGTTACATTTTGGCCCCTTGGACAGAGCTGGTCTATGTTCAACACCAATCCTTGCTCCCTGACCACTGGACTGAGGGGAGCAGAGAGGCACTGGCCTAAAGGAACACAGGTGCAGAAAAGTCACCAACCAGCACATTTCACATTCCTATCATGGACTGCATGTCCTCACCCCTGACAAACTCCTATGTTGAAATCCTAACACCCAACATGATACAGGGTGTGTTGGGCCATAATTATGTCAGAAGGGTAGAGCCCTCATCATGATGTACTAGTACCCTTGTGAGAAGAGACATAGGAGGGCTGGCTTCTCCCTGTTCTCATTTCATGTAAAGATACAAGAAGCCTCAGGAGGGCCCTGGAGGAACAGCATCTGCAGGCCCCTACACGCCAGCCTCCAGAATGGGAGAAGTCGATGCTGTTGTTTAAGGCCCCATATGGTCATTTGTTACAGCAGCCTGAGCTCTTAGCAAACAATGGAACCCTAGTAGTTAAACTTGACTCTTTTAAGTACTACATTTCAAGCTTAAAAAAACTAAGCATAAATTAAATAATCAGATAAGAGAATCCTGCTTGTATGTTAAGAGAGTAACTGAGTGTTAAAAGAGAAAATGATTGAACTATGGCACCCCACCCCCACCACATCATAAGACTAAATAATGATGGAGAGAATGGATACATGCTAAAAACAAATTTTAAATAATTCTCAAAAATAATTTCCCAAAATGTTCACAGGGGCTAATTGGGGTAAAGGGCTGAGAATGTTATCTATAGTATGACTCCAATTTTGATTTTCAAATTTTCTGTTTAGAAACTAAGGAAATATTAAACTTAAAAAATAATTTATCTGTATACTGAAGTAAAAGGGAATTGCATTCATTCTGTTTTCCAAATTGTTCACAAGGATGTTTTAAGGAAAAGAAATCTTTAGTAAAGATAAAACCATTTAATATGAAGAATCCTTTGGGAGGTAGGTACTTGTAACTCTTTAGCTTTCTCAATTTCTAAGTTAGCCCATGTATGTTACTGAAACCTGAGCCCTTACCAGCTAGCCTGTTTTCCATAGCTGTTCTCTGGACTGAGGAGTGGGCAAGGAAGAGCGCACGCAGAACTAGCTGGACTAGTCAATTGGTCATGTTCCTTTCCATAGCTAGTACTAAAAAACATCGAGCCTTTCACAAGCCACATTTCACCTACCAAGCAATCAACTGCCTTTGTCTAAGCACTTTCTGAGGGCTACTTAAAAAGCACCTAACTTTAAGAATCTTACAGGCGCCACAGGATCACTGAACATGTTGGAATAAGCACCCAACAGCCTCACAAAATAGAAATGTGATGTTTATCTACCTGAGCCCAAAGCCTTTCCATTATATCACCACTAAAAGCTTCATTTTCGTTCTGATTCAGTATCTCACAAGGTAACTATTGTCTGGTAAGTCCTCAGGATTGGCAGGCACTGGGGGGGATCATAAAGGATGATGGCCATTGCCTGAACTTAAATGTAATGACATCGGTTGGGGCCTGTTTTCCTTTCACAGTGCCAAGCACCCATGGTGCATCTGGTCATTAAATGTCATCACTTAATACACCATTTAGACACTAGCCACACAATGGCTCTGGGGAGCAGAAAGGCTTTAGGCATCAGGTCCCTCAACTGTACAGGTGAGAATAAAGGTGTCACAGGGTTCCTGTGACTAAATGAAGATGTTAATGTTTTGAAATGTCATTTGCAATCAGTTATCATAAAGGAGATGCCAAGTATTGTCAAAGTGATTTACTGTTCAAATTCAAATGGCAACCTGCCTACTTTTGTGGGACTTTGCACAAAAATGATTCAAAATCATGTCTACATCAAGTAGTGGGCAGTGATGGTGTTAGGAGGGTAGCGTTCTGGTTTTCCTTCCTAAGCAAAGGGCACTGTCATTTCAGTTTTATCATGCCAGTAATAATGAAGTGATGCTTAAAAGTTGAGGAAAAGGTCAAAACTTTTTGACAATTCTCCAGATAACACACTCTCAGCTTCCACATTTCTTGGCTTGTGCCTAGAGGCTCTGCTCTCTACTCTAGATTGAAAACAACTATTGCATGGCCAGAAGAAATGGTCTTGGAAGACAATTCCAAGGAGTTTACGTGTACGATACCTGGACAGGTGCTTGGTATCCTCCAAGCATTTTAAGGAGCTATTATTAAAACCTTTAAATGCAAATTTGAATTCACAAGACCCGACATGACACTCCACATACAGGAAGAGGTCATTATTTACTGAATATGGCATTTTGAGCTATTCCAAACAGAACGCTTTCTTTAATGGAAAGAAACTAGGAATGAAGGGTTTAAAGAGGTGTGAAAAGCTTCCACTCAACGTGGACACCAGGGTTTCTGTGCTAAACGTGCGGGCGCCACAGGAGAGACTGAGGACGAGTGCCCTGACACTAGACCATGTAACTAGTTACTCTTTTCTAGGTGGCCCAAGTCTTCAGCCACTAAGGAAAGGCATTTGTGTGCCAAATTAGGTAGCGGCTAGAGCACCCACCAAAAAATTCTAGTAATCACTAACCTCCAATAATTACATTCAGAAAAAGCAATCAATTTAAAATCTTGGGGTCCCCAGATACCAAACAGAAAGCAAACGTGAATACTCAAATCACAAAAGAAATTACAGAACAAGTCTTTTGGGTTTTTTATTACTCAAAAAGCTCCATTTTTCATTTAGCTTTCTGACTCTGTGCTTGTGCCTTCAACACCTTCACAACAATTTTCTGCTCCTCAATAAGGAAAGCACGCTTGATCCTAGAAAAGAAAACACTCGATGAGTAACAGTTGAAAAAGACAACTTCACTTATTTAACACAGGACAGGAATAGGCTCATACTAAAAAGATTGTTCCAGACTTTTAGCCTAAGGTTTCCTTTCTACACTGACCTTTTAAAGCAGTTATTTTAATTCTATGCTAGTACCTGACTGCCCCGTTCTGCCAAGTCAGATAAACTTGACCTGGAATCTCCATTTAGAGGAGGTGCACTTATTGATCCCTATTACAGTGCACAGGCCTGCTAATAGGTGTTCATTGGCATTTGCTAGATCTAAGTCATCTCCAGAGAGAAAGCATCCACAGCTTTCACAGCCTGCACCTTAGCCACCTGAGCAAGAGGTCCCACTCTGGAAATCTACTAAGCCCCCAAACCTAGGATTTCTGACTCTCAATCCCGGAGGTGACCACAACAAATGCCACTCACTGGGGACTCTGAAAAATCCACCGTATTGAGAGCGAAAACTAGACTTTCTCAATGTGGCAACTAAAGCTGTCTCTCTTGTCCAGGGCCTAAGAAATGTCAAACTTCTCTAGCTTGACACTCAGGACGCACATCGCAACCCCAACGCACCGGATCATTCAACTGTGCATTTCTTGACTGCATGACCTTCTACTCTGGACCCAAACTTACCCGTCATCCAGGTTCCATCTCAAGTACCACTCCTAGGTGCCCAGTTACTTGAAAGTAATTTCTCTACACTTCATAGGTATTTTCCCGTTTCAAGAAATTAATCTATTTCCTATTTGTATTAATGCAAAACACCTTACTGTCTCCTTACAAACTCCCGGAAGGCAGAATGAACTTGTAAGGACTAGTATGAACACTCATCCAAGTCACTTCACTGACTAGTTGTATTCACTGCAAGACAAATTACTCCTTCAAACTAAATTTTTCCCTTGTGAGGATCAATCCTTCAAATCTTACGTCTTCACTTCAAATCTTAAATCTTCACTTAAGTCTTTGGCAATTTAATGTAGTCAGTGAGGTTAAGAAAAAGGGTTTCAAACTGGAATGATTTCAGGTGCTGCTCCTTATCAGGTATGTAAGTGTAAGTAAGTAAGCAGTGGCTTCTTCACAAAAACAAAGGGAACACCTCCCTGATGGACTTGTGATTGGTCATCACATAACTGTAAATGCTAGTGCCACAAACCACTGCCGCCATGCCTGCCCAAGACACAATTCTTTCACATATTCAAAAGAAGGCAAGCCCTTAACCTTTCCCAATGTTCTGCCAGATTAAATAAAGAGAAAGGAAGAGAAGGCGGGGAGGCAAAGAAGCATTGTTTTAGTTTATCACCTGCCTTCCCTCAAACCTTCCTTTAAATTTCTACACCTAGCATAAACATGTTACCCAAGTCGAAACAAATTAACTTGAACTAATATTTTTAAGTTTGTACAGTACCAATTATCCCTAGTTGAGGTAAGAGCTTTACATAAGATACTTCTGTTTAAATATTTTCTCACCATCTTCTAATAACTATTACCATGCAGTATAATCGACATGCATTTAAGACACCACTTTAAGTTAATATTGTATTTACCTGTCACGGACGCATTTAGCACACATGGAACCACCATAGGCCCTGCTGACGTGCTTTTTCGTTTTAGACAACCTCATAAGAACTTTAGGTCTCACAGCACGAACCTGCAAAAAGAAAATGTTGCTGTTTGTAATGCTCTAACAAAAAAAGGACTGTCCTAGATTTATGAGAGGTGACGAAGGGTAAACAGTGAATTAGATTATAAAGGGAAACTGATTATTTGGAAGGCGTTTCTGGGCATTTGTCATAGATTTAAGTGTCAGGTTAGGTTCTTAGCATATTTGGATAGCGGATGCTTAGTATTTCTCAACCTTCCAAGTGTTGGCATCTCCTTCACGTATTCCTTCAAGAAGGAATTAATGCTTAAAATTTCAACCCTTGTTGTTACTCATAGTGTAAGGATCACTCACTCCTCGAAGGCGGCCTGGGCAAACGCCACAAGCGGATTTTGGTGCTTTCCCAACCTTCTTGGTATAAAGGTAAACAATTCTGTTACCAGGAGTCCGGGACCTATAGGAAGAAAGAGAACAAGCAACAACAGCTCAGCATTTTGCAGAGTTAACAACTTGTATTTTAAATTGTAGAAATACTCACAGCCTAGTTTTATTAGAGGCTGTGTTGTAGGAGAGCCTACGTCGGTATGTCAAACGCTGGACCATTCTGGATGCCTAAAAAAGAATGGAATAAAACGACACCACTGGAGTAATTTAAACGGTAGAGCAAACAGCTACACGTAATGTATACATCATCTCTGTAAATACAGACATAATCAAATGCGGCACTTGCTTAACGTTTTGATTACCAGACCTCTTGCTCGAAAAGTCTATTCTCTTTGAAGTGGTCTTCAGAAAAGCCTACCTTTGAGAAACTGCTTTCACAGGCTGTACCTGCTGGAGCACTTACACTGAATTCTTAGCTATACCATTTACTGGGGATAGATGCAGGAGGGGCTGCGCTCCTCATCCCTAAAAGAGAATTTTCACCCAGCTCGCACAGCTTACACTAAGATGAAATGACGCGGTATCCCACCCCACATAGTGCCTGGCGTGGACTAGATGTTGTCTTGCGTCAAAGCAGCACCGGGGTCAAGTTAAGGGACCTTGAACGCGAACTTTGGTGTTAAACGAGGCTCTCTAAGTTACGGCACTCACAAAACACCTCCCGCCCCGCATTCTCCACACAATACAGAATATAACTCAGTCAACCGGGTAGACAGCTTCGCGTATGGACGACTTCGTATTTAAACGAACTACAGGAGAATAAAAACAAACAGGATTTGAAAACGTGCTGCGATTTCGCTGTCTCAGTAAGTCGGACCCCAACCCGTTAGCTTTCAAACGCCAGGCTGCGAGGGCGGCAAAGCCCCATCGGGTGGGCCCGGGCCCCTGGAGGTCCGGGGAGGGCGGGGGGAGACCGAATCGAGGGGCCGCTGAGGCGAAAAGTCGGGGACCAAGCTCCCTCCTGAGCCCTCACCCCAACACCAGCTCAAAAGACGAAGTCTGCGAGTTCTCGGGCCCCGCAGTTCCCCGGATGACGGTCGATGGTAACGCGAGTCGAGACAGGAGAAGGAAAGAAGCAACCATACCTTTAAGCAGCGTCCCCGGAAGAGGAACTAGGAAGCGCTTGCGAGTTCACAGGTCAAATAGGACTGCGCGGGACAAGCGGACGTCACGGATGGGGCGTGGTCCGGCCGCGCGCCGCCATGTTGTACGGAAGACGAGCGCCTCTCTTCCGGCGGGGGAAGCGTAGCACCGCCCCGTTGTACGCGCCGCCCCTCAGTGGGCGGGCAGCCCCTGAGACCCGCCTCGAGGCGCCGGGAAAGTTTTGCGGACGGCTGTAGAAACGCACGCAGATGAGACAGGGGCCGCTGAAGGTCAGAGGCGTGACAAGTCGGAGTGAAGTCTAGCTGGTCGTTGAGGAGGAAGGGTGTGAAACCCCAACTCTGAAATGGAGCGCGAGCGTTTCCAGGCGGGGCTGTGCGTTCTTCTCAGACCCGGGCCCCGAGCTCCCGTTCCCTGTCAGAGGGCTCGGCGCCGGACTGGGGCTCCGGGCACCCCGGAGACAGCCGCAGTTTCCCGTACAGGGCGCGGGCCGGTGAGGGAGGCGGGACCCCGAGGGCTGGGCGGGGGCTGGCCCGTCAGCGTCGCGACGGGCGCAGGGACGCCCCGAAGCCGGTGCCCTGACCCGGAGGAAACGCGGCCCGGTCGGCTCCCGCGTCTGTCGGGGTCGCAGGCCGGTGGCGGGTTGCCCCCGGCGCTCCTCCGTCTGCCGGTTCTTGATGCGCTCCTGGGCCTTTAGGTTCCCTTAGTCACGCCGGCGATTTCGGTTCACTGTGTTTTCTGCTCTGAGCTCTCCATGGATTTCTCTCTCGCTTTCTCTCGTCTTTTTAAAAATCAAACTTTCGTTAAATATTTACTTTAGTTGTTCTCCCTGGTGCGGGTCTCGAACCTGCGTCCAGTGGCCTTATCCTTTAGGCCCCCAGAAGCACCTAATTCTCTCTTTTTTTTCTTTACAGAGAGGAGAAAGAAGCAATTTGTTTTTATTTTTCACTTTTATAAGGAAAGTTCAGGCAGAAAAGAAGAGTAAGCAGGCAGGAAGAGAAAGGGGGAAGAAACATTTATTTATTTTATTTACTTGTTCGTTCTCCAGTCCAGAGTCTTGAACCTGGGACCTTGGAATGTACGCGGACTGCACCAGGGGTTCACTAAACCACCAGGCCACCAGTTCCCGCCCAGTTTTTCCCTCCCTCCCTTCCTTCCTTCCTCCCTCCCTCCCTCCCTCTTTCTTTCAAAAAGGAAGAACAGGAGTGCACTTTTTGTTTTTTCTTTAGTTTTTTAATTTTTAGCTGTCGCTCTCAGAGGGTCCTAAACCTGGGTCTGAACCGCCAGGACACACTGAGTTCTTTCTGCATACTTAGCATTCTGTGTAGAAATTTTCAGTCTTTATTCTCTTGAGTACTTGAGTATTTTGACATAATGTTTTATGATTGATAACACATATGATGTCGTCCAAGGGTGTCTTTCTTTTGTCTGATATTTCCCTTGTTTTTTGTTATCTCTTCAAAGACCAGATTGCTTTTGTATTTGGAATTATTAATATAAAATATTAAAAATAATTTTAGACCTTCCATATTTACTCACAAATGCTAGAATTAACTTGTTTAACTAGCTACAGACAAAAATGTGTTCATCTTTTTATTGTGTCACATGTACCTGTTAACCTGGGTAGCTTTGACTTTTATGTGATGTTGAGTCATTCCTAGAACATGGAATTTCTGTTTATTCGTCTCTATATAAATTTAATACAGTTTTTATTTCATTTATTTCTAGCTATTAATCTGTTTGATTCATAGGGTAGATAGCATATTCTTTTCCATTACTCCATTGAACTGTTTTCTTTCTCTAGAAGGCTATGGATTTTGGTTTATCAGTTTATTTATATCCTGCTGTCTTGCTGAATTCTCTTGCTATTGATTTTTTTAAATTGATTTGAGGAGGAGCTTCCAAATATATTATTCAGGTGTGTTACCTTTCCCTTTCTAGTTCTTATGCCTCTTGTCCAATTCCATCGTTTGATATTTCAACCACACTATTAAATAAACAGTGTAGACAATGAGCATTTTTTTTCCTTATTCCTGACTTAAGCAGCAAAGAATCAGTGTTTATTAAGTGATGTGTTAAGAAAATAACCATCTTGCTGTTGTTTCAGCATGTCAGAACTTGGTGTTGCATTTTTAGAATGTCTTTCTTAGTATCTTGTAAGATGATAATTAAAAAGTCCCAATAATATAGTAAATAATATTTGAGTAGGGGGAGGTGGAACTCCTTTTCTAATCTGCAGGAAAGTTTTATGTTGTCTGTCCATTCCTCGGCCTGGAATTTTCTTCCTCCAGATACAGGCTGAACTTACTTCAAAATGGGACAAAACAGCATGGGGCTTTTTGGACCCCTCAACACACTGGGTCTGGGATGACTCAACTGCCAATATTTCCCTGTGTTACAGACAGCCCTGGTTTATTAAAAATGGAACAAAATTGATGAACTGACGGATGTGAAAACAAATGGAACTGTCCCGTCTAAAAAGGACATATGGTCAGCCTATCCGGGTAGCTGTGTGTCTCTCTCTCTCACTTCCTTACCTGTTTGCTCAGTGTCTGTCAGGGAGGCCTTGTCTAACTACCCACTTAAATTGCATTTTCCTGTCCTCCATTTGAATTCTAGTTCTTTCTACCCTGCTCTATTTTTTTTTCCTGCACTTAACATTTTCTAATCGACTGCTAACCTTATTTAACAAATTCACATCTCCCAAACCACTTTTTAACTATCACTTGTGTCTTTAACTGCTCTGCAAGTTTGAGCTATAATTTAGATAATTTCTTGCTTGAAAAAGTTAAAATACTAGAGCATTTTAACCATTCTGAATTTTAGAAATAGGAATTTGAGACCAATTAGATTTTTTAAATAGAAATGTTCTGAGCATAAAACCCTAAAGGGGAGTGAGGAAACCAATTAACTTTAATTTAAATAATCGTGTCTTAAGTAGTAAATGAACCAAGTTCTTTTGTTAAAGAACAACTGTATTAACTCCCTGAAAAGTTGGCTTCGAAATGGCATTAATGCAGTGGTTTCATGTCTTATTAACAGAACGTTTCTATTGGTCTTTGCAACCTCTGTTTGTTGTCTTACTGAGCATTGTTATTGAGAGTAGAGGAAGGGAAAGATGGAGAGATCAAGGATAGAATAATTGTGTGAAATTCTCATTTGATGTTCCTATTGTTAGTAACTTTTTAAAAAAAGCAGTGAACAAAAAGGCTAATAATTTTATCCCTGGGAAAAATAATACAAGGAAATGTGAGAAAAGCTTATTCTCTTATTCTAAAACTTCTGTTTGTACTTGCTATTTAAAAATAATATATTTATGATGATTGAGATTACTATTTATAACTACAATGACTGAATATAGGCCAATGTCTATAAACATTAAAGCAACCATCAGCTTCATTTTAATAAGGTATATACTGTACTGAAATCTAGCAGTGGGTTAATGCCTGGAGATATATTTTGGATGAGTTTATGTAATAGAGCAGAAAGAACATGAGCTTGGCAGACAGATGGTTTGAAGCTGGCTCCTGGGAGGCTTTCAGTGCTATGTTCAGAGGCTTAAACTTCTCTTCTGCTTTCTCTATTTCTTCCTCCTCACTGCTACCTTTTTGACATTAGGAAAGCAAGTTAACCTCACTGGGACTGTCTCATCTGTAGTAAGGAGATGATAATCTACATTACTGGCATGCTGGGAGAATGGTGGGATGTAAAGCACATGAGTGAGGCTGGCCCACAGTGGAAGCTTAATAACTATCAGCCTCAGTATTGTTTCCTGGAAATGAAATGCTACTTTCTGCTTTCCCTCATTAACCAGTTTTGCATATCAGGGTCACATCTTGGGCTTTACTCTGCTGTTTCTTGGAAGACCATTTTTATTTTCTTGTGGTTGAGGGAATGTTGTTCCATAAATGAACAAGACCTGGTTGAAGCAAAATAAAAAGCATTTGCTTGGGGTATTATAACTGCAGCTCTGGAGGCAGACTTAAAGCCTTGACTCGTGCTGCAGCTTGCCTAACTAGAGTACAGCACATAAAAGGCAGGCTGGTCGACTATGCAAGTTAGGATTAGAAGTCCATCAGTTTCCAGCTGGTGCAATAATTTACGAATCAGATGAAGTTAGTAGAATGATGATTGGTTTCTGGGCTTTCAGTCCTGGATGTCTTCTGGTGAGCTGGCTTTGTATCAGTTCTTTCCAGAGATGGCTATGTCTTGAGCATGCCTGGATGTGTCTAGGACTTGATTCTCAACACCCCTCTCCTATCCCCCCTTTTGATTTTTTATTACCCAAACTCGAAAGACTCCAAAATATTTCTTATTTCTTGTCAAGGAAGTGGTCTAAAGAAAGCACTAAAAGAGCGCCCTGGTAGAGCAGTGGTTAGGTTAGTCACCTCCAAAGGAGCAAGCCACATAGCCCTGGGTTTGAGTCCTGGGTCCAGGGGGTAAGCAACCAGTGTGAACAACTAGATAAAAATGTTCTTCCTCCTTTCTCCTCCTGCCTGCCTGCTTATTCACCTTCATTCCTGCCTGTACCTTTCCTTTAAACAAAACAAAACAAATTTACCAAAATGGAAAAAATATTATAGAGTGACAGAAAAAGGGCAAGAAGAATTAATCATTTGGTATATCAAACAAAGCCTGATTCTCTGGAGGTATTTTTTCTTCCAAATATAGCTATTGGCTTTGCTGACAAGACCTGTTCCTTGTTCCAATTATTTATGCAAATTAAGACTTTTCCCTTCGAAGGACTTGATAAATGATGCTATAGAAAAACCCAGGGCACTTCCCTTATTGCTTGCTCCCCAGCAATACTGTTTTGTAGCAAGAGGAAAATAATTTTGCAGAATGCTTCTCCCCATCCACATAGCAAGTACATAATATATGTGTGTGGAAACTTTTTTTCTTCTTAAATGTCATAACCTCATAGGAAAGAGAACTAAAATCCCGTTATTTTAATTTACATCTAGCCACAAGATAAGTAAAGTTATCATTGAAATTCTAATTAAATGGGATGATTGACTAAGGTAGCACATCAAAGAAGAGAAGTGAATATGATAAGTCGAAGACTTATTAATTAGTCTGCGTGGAAGAAATTCCAGGGATGTCAAGCTGAGCCTGCTGCAAGGAGAAAAAAAGCAGACAAGAAAACGTTCGTTTCTTTGAAGTTAGGAACTGAGATAGTGATGGAGGTAATTGTGTCTGACTGGATCCAGTAATGAAGAGCTGTAAATCAGACCTCAGAATCGAAAGGAAGATTCAAGTAACCAATGTGGCTGCCCCCCCTCCTGCGAAGAAACAGAATGCGGAGTGCACTAATTGACCCAGCCTATTTCCCAGTAGTTCTCTGTTATTATTTATTAATTTTTAATTTCTGAATTATTTACGTCCTGGGAAATTATTCTTGACAGCCTGTAAGGCGTGCCAAAGTTAATGGAGGATGAAAGGACTGGTATCAGAATTAGCAGGGATGTAGTCATAGGCTACTGGATTTAATGATTTTGGAAAGAAAAATTGATTTCACACAGTGTGTCACTTTATACTACTTTAGGGATACACCAGCTATTTGATTAATTGAGGAATAACCAAAATGTATTTGAAGTGTAAATGAGTCACACTGCTCAGCTGTTTATTTTTCCCCTTTCTGAGAGCTGCATTTTCTTGAAGTTAATGATGAAAAGCCAATGAAGATACACTTGCATGCTTTGAATGCACACCTGTTTGATTCGTATAAAACTCAGGAGGGAGGAAAGCCCTGAAATATGAAAGAGGATATTGTCACTTCTCTCTCCCTTCTAATCTTTGGTGGTTGCTTTACCTCTAGCAAGTTGAACGGCAGTCGTTGCAGCCTGCATCCCTTGAGAATGAGGTTCAAGAAAATTTGTCATTTCTTTTATGGTCTTATGAGCACAATCAGAAAGAAGCCGTGTTTGCTCATGAATAGAAAGAACAAGTAGAGGCAAGTATATTAATGAAAACAATGGCTCTAGTGAATAAGGAAGAGGAGTAATCTATTTGGAAGATGAGTGAGGCAGAAATATTCCCTCACCATCCAGTCTAAAAGCTCTGTGTCATTCATGGCTGTTCCCTTTCTGGCCAAGCTCACAGGTCTGTGTGTCTGCTCCCACCATCTTTATTTTCTCTGTGACCTGCTTCTCTAAGTAGGCTCCTCTTCAAATCTCTTCTTCCACTGTATTCGACACCAAAAGAATTTGATTTAATGTGCAAACAGATCACTTAGGGACTCTTGCTACTCAGAAGGTTTAGATTAATTGGCTCTGGGAAAGGGTGTGGTGTCTCCTTTTCTACTAGGCACTCAGGTGAAGCTAGGTTCTAGAAAACTCTGACATACTCATTTTCTTTAAAACATTGCTTTCAACCACTTAACTCTCACCTTCAGAAACTTTAAGTGACTTCAGTGTCTACAATTAAACACAGATTCCTTAGCCTGGTAGTCAAGGTCTTCCAACTGTGATCACAATCTGACCTCTCGGGCATATTCTACATTTTCCAGCTCTGTGCTTTTTTGTGTGTTATTCTTCCTGGAAAGCTCTGTCTTTGGAAATGGTTTCACTGTCCAAGGCATGTTTCGAATATCACATCCCCAATGTTGGCTATTCTGACCTCCCAATAAACAAAGCCCGAATTCTTGAAAAGCTTTCTTTCATACTTTTTATTTCTTCCTTGCCGTGTCATATCGTCAACATTATGTTATTGCTATTAATGTACTTATTTGCCCTATTCATATGCAGGATTGTTACTTATATAATGGACATGATTGTGCCTTGTCTTTATATCCTTCCCAAGTGCAGGTGCAGAGAAGAGTAAGCATCTAACAAATACTTCGGTTGAACAGAACTGTGTCAGATTATCCGTCCCATGGTTATTACGACCCTCGCAAATTTGTAGTGTCTCTGAAATCCTTTAAAATAGCTCACAGGTTCTCATTTTTTTTCTCCATCTATTCGTTATCTGTTTATCCATTTGCTCTCAAGTGCTTGCAGTTCTCTCTGTACCACTGCAGTGCCAGGGGTTGTGACCATAGGAGTGAAACCATAGTCCTTACCCGCTAAGATCCTAACGTGATATGTCCTGCTGCTGCTTTTTTTCCTTCCCTAACGGAAAGGTGTAGGCATGATTGAATGCAAGTAGACAGGCTGGCAGGAAAAGAGAGGAAGAAGAAACATTTATTTATTTTATTTAGTTGTTCACCTTTGTTTCTCCCCGTCACCAGGATACAAACCCACGTTCTAGGGATATGTGGTGACTGTCCTGGTAGGAAGCTTCGGATTTAACCACTGAGCCATGAGGACAGCCCTAATAGTTGTTTTGCTTAACTTTCTGCTTGGGTGGGGAACATAAACACACATCCCATAATAGTTTTTCTTCTCTACTCTGCTTAGTTGTTACACTTTTCTTTACATTCTTATGATTAGACTTTCACTAGCCTGTTCTGTCTTCCTTTGCTTGCCTTTCATTTGTTTCCTCACTCTGTTAGCTGTCCCTCATTATAAACAATATTTCTTCTTAAAAAAAGCAAAATTCTTCTTGATAATTTTTGTACCTGTTATAAGTCCAAGCATCATGCCTCTCCCATTAGGAATGGTCGTGAATCCTGGGGAACTTTCTGTTCTGACTTTGACATCTTCTTTCTCCTCTCCAAAGGTTTTAAAAATCCTTAAAACTTTGACCATTCAACCACAATTCCCATGTTATGTCACACCCCACCTCCCCCCGCCATTTTTCAACGTTATACAAGTTCTCAAAACATTACTTTTTCGTGTTCTGGACTCTGGGGTAAGGTTCCATAGCATAGTTATTAACTTACCTTGATAACAAAACTGTTCTCCCTTTCCTTTCCCTTCCTTTTTCTTTCTCTTTGTGTGTCTCATGCCGGTACTCTGCTGTCATTTCTATTCTTAACCCTTGTACTCTTATCAAATGCAGAGGAAACACATTTATTTTTCAGTCTCCAGATCAAATATGCTATTTTCATCTCTTTGCCTTATATAGTCATTGTCCCTTACTTTTTAAGAGACATTTGTGTTTGTTGTAATACTCTTAATGTAATATTTTACTTCATAATAGTTTTGCTAAATGGTGAAATCTATAAGGGGAAGTTTGTTGTTTTGTTTGCTTTATATTCTTTTAAGTTCTCTCTGTGAAAAGAAACAAGGTATAAATAAAATGCATTATGTTTATTTTGAAACTATAATATTCATCATATAAAAGATTCTCTCTAAGAAATGATTGAGCCCTGACTGCTCCATCCTTCAGAGTGGTCTACCAGTGAGTGAAATAGTTTAGAATATTTTCATTTGTCATAGATTATTTTCACAGACTTTGGGAAGCACTGTTTCACACAATTGTGGGCTGTACCACTTGAAACAAGGAGTTAGGAGGTTGCTTCTAAAGATTCATAGCTGTTCATTATTTGTCAAGTTTGTATGCAAGTCTTATATTGATAGGGTTATTATACTGGGTTCTGGATTATGTGGTTCAAATATTATCCAGTCTTTTCAGCTTACGAGCCCAGATAACTCTGTCTAGAATGATCAGGCAGATGTTTACTCTATAATAATTCTAGAAGACTCAAAGAATAACCTCCTTAAAATGCAGTCAAAGGCAGTTCCAATGGCAGTATATGTTTATTGTACTAAAAAAGGCCAGAACCTATAACTAAATAAATAAACTCTTTTCATGGAATATTGATAGCTAATATCAGCATTGGAATGAGGATTGATGCAAAATGTTAGTTGTTATGGAATATTGCAAAGCAAAAAGTACTGAACAGCTTGGGGAGTTTGGGAGTTCTTATATAGGTGAACTGAGTGTATGTGGGAATTTGATACATGATAAACATGGTACCACAAAAGTGAAAAGAGGATGACTTCTTCGGTATATGGCATCAGGGAAACTGGCAAAAACACTGAAACTTTGGCCTATACTGTACAAAGACAGACTTTAGATGATTAAAATCATAACCCAGAAAGGTAAAAATACAGAGCTAGTGAAAGAAAATGAAGACTATATTTATGAAGTCTGTTAAACCATGAATGCAAAAGCTATAAATGAAAAAAATGGTAATTTAAGTATATCACTATTAAAGCTTTTTTTGTTCAACAAAATATACCAAAAGCAAAATTAACAGACAGGAAGAGAACAGTTATAGCATCAGAAACTGACAAGGGGGTGT
Organism: Solenodon paradoxus; assembly: GCA_004363575.1. Lineage (NCBI taxonomy): Eukaryota > Metazoa > Chordata > Mammalia > Eulipotyphla > Solenodontidae > Solenodon > Solenodon paradoxus. The sequence continues at coordinate 39,999 of RJWH01001853.1, forward strand.
GTCCTGCTGGCTTAGTGGTTTAAACCAGGTTCAGGCCACATGCATCCCAACCAAGGCCCCTGGTTTAAGACTTGGGGTGTAAGAAACAACTCAAGAGGAACAGCTGAATGAAATAAGTAGAGTGATTCTTCCTCCTCTCTCTTCGTACCTGCCTGCCTACAAGTCTTCATTCCTTCTTGTATCTTCCCTTTAAAAAAAATCTAACAAGGGACTAATGTCTACATCAATATTGTCCACTAGAAAGGCAATGTGAGCCACCTAAGTAACATAAAATACTCTAGTAATCACATTAAGAAGTAAAAGGAGAAATGAAATTAATTTTAATGTTATCCAGATAAACTGATTGTTAGCATTTTAGCATGTAATACAAAAAGAAAATTATTAATCATGTATTTAAAATTTATTCATACTAATAAGTATTTGAAATCCAGTGTGTATTACACTTATAGCACAATTCAGTTTGTACAACTTTTCATTGGAAATACATGATGTATATTTATATTTCATAAAAAGTGGGCTCACATGCCCAAATTGTGCCAAACATACTTAAATTTTTTCCCATACATTAAGTTCCAAAAATATTTTCTTTTAATATTTGCATCTGTGTTGATAAATTGGTTCCTATTTTTTTTAAGAATTGGATTTTTGCAGCGAGAGCATAAGAAAACTACACAAGCTTCTAGTGGGGTCAGCACATGCAGATCTGAGGAAAGCGGTGCGTCTGGAGAGGGCATCAGAGCTCTGCGCCCTCCCCTTATCTCGCTCTACATACACTTCCGTGCTGAGTGATGCAAGTCCCTAAAGAAGAGGGAAGGGAGAATGAGGCAACAGAATGTTTGAGGACGTAAGATAAATCTGAAAAGTAGAGAGGAAAAAAGATACATTACCTTTGAAGGATCAACAGTAAGACTGATAGTTAAAAACAGTAGACGATAATGGAATGGCATCACAAAATGCTGGAAGAGTATGATCGACAATATAGAGTTCTATCGTGAAAATATCCTTTAAAATAAAGGTAAATAAAGTTATTTTCAAACTAAACAAAACTACATTAACCAAGTTAAGTACATTCACTAATGCATGTCAACATTATTGCATTCAAATTGCATTGGAAAACAATTTGAAATTTATCAATATTAACAAAGCACTCTTCAAAATTTTCTGTTTTTCTTGCTATCAAATTACATAATGCTGTTACTATTAGAATCTCCTGCACTTTGATTCATGTTAGAAAACATGTAAAATTGTTACTAGTTATTTTTATCATGCAGAGTTTCAATTTCAACATAAATGCTTGTACCTAGGCCAGGCCAAAATAACTTTTCTTGTTGGAGTTTAAAATGTAGTGCATACGCAGTTTACTATCTGTGAAAAAAAGTATAAATTACACTTTTTTTTTGTCTTTGATTATTGAATTTCTAGCAAGCATTCCTTCCATTTGAGAAAATGTTGAATTGAACTTAATGGCATATTTAAAACCCTTCATGATTTTATCAACCACCACTGACAAGATCACTAAAATAATTGTCTTATTTTTTTCCTAAGTTTCATAACTTGGCAGTGATTCATGGCATTTGTATTTATAGACTTAAAAAATGTGTACTCATAACACTATTCCCCTTATAAAACTTTTCATATAATCTTCAGAAAGCTAAGCATAAATATTTTCAATATCTCCTACAGAGGAACAAAGCAGTAAGGATGGTTTGTTTTAAAATTTCATTAAATCCAGAAGTTTGACCTAAGAGAAAGGTCTCACTGTGAATTATGTTAGAACACATTTTATGTCTAGCTAAAATTCTTTGGTAGATAGTTAAAAAATATATCACAAAATAAGTTTTTTCCTCTGATTTGATTTCTTCATCACTTTGGAAGTCCTTTGAGAAATATACCAATATTAATGTACAGTGTCACATGACCAATCTAAAGCTAAAAAATTACTTGCAATATTTCAAATCATCAATATTTAATTTTTTAGAAAAATCTTTTAATCTGTGGTCAATTGGTGGCTTATTTGAATTCTTTCATTTTTTTATAAAATACCTTTTTTTAGCCTTTTTCCTATTTTCAAGCAAAATTCCATAACTGAAAAAAATAATTTCTTCTACCCCATCCCTATAAGTTACTTTCATTTTCTTTCTTTTCTTGGGAGTATTGCAAGATTCTAGGATGTTTTTAATTGATTAAAGTTACTTAAATCCTGTCATAAAGTATTAAAGTTTTTGTTGGAAATTTAATTCCTATTTTACGCTAACTTCATTGTTTTGATTATCAAAAGGCAATTTCTTATCAAATTTACTGTTTGCTTAATTTATCTCTTTAAGATTTTAAAAAAGCATATAAGTTTATCATTTGCTATGCTGCAGCAAATTTTAGTTTCCATTCATTGTGAATTTGTGACATACTTTCTTCTAGTCTTTAAAAAAAAATTAATCCAGTTATACTGGTTTCTGTCTCTCCACTCAATTTTGCATCATTAGTGTGCCTTTGTTTTATATTTAATTCACTTCTTTTTAAGTGAAAATTATTTTATACTGTAATTAAGATAATAGGTTTTTAAATTTAATTACCCTGCAGACAAAGGAAAGTGAGGAGCACTTGTTGCCAGCAGATCTACCTTCAAAGACTGGCTAAAGGAAATTCTCTTAGGAAATGATAACATCAAACTTAGAACTTCAGAAAGGAAGAAAAATCAATGAATGGGTAAAAATAGGGGTAAATATAATAGACCATTCTTCACCTAGTGAGTTTTTAAATCATATTTGATCGTATTAGTTTAATATTACTGGTATAAAAATAACCACAAATAGATTGACTTAAACAATAAAATTTATTTTTGTATAGTTCTTAAGGTCAGAAGTCCAACATGGGTCTCACTTGACTAAAATCAGTGTTATCAGGACTATAATCCTTCTGGAGACTCTAGGGATGAATCATTTCCTGCCTTTTCTAGCTTCTAGAGGCCACCTGCTTTTCTTGGCTCTCTTCCTCCATCTTCAAAGCTAGTAATGTTGGCTGAGTCCTCACACTGTCATCTCTCTGGTTTTTCTCTTTTGCCTTCCTCTTCAGTTTTTAAGGATTCATTTGACGACATTGGCCTCACCTCAGTCATCTAGAATAATCTCTTTATTTTAACATCAGTCGGTTAACTCCGTCCAATACTATTATTCCCCTTTCCCATATCACCTACATGTTCACTGGTTCTGGGGATCAGGATGTGAATGTTTTGAAGGGAGGTGACATTTTCTACCCACCACAGGATTTTAAAATGTCTGTACTATCTGATGTGCCCAATGTATATAGAGAAAATACTTAAGCCATTGCATTTAAAAGATGGGGAGGGATACATCTTTAGAGAATTACGCTGAGATAAAAAAGCTAGCCCTGAAGGTTATATACTATATGAGTCCATATATGTACCATTTTGAAATTACAAAATTTTAGAAATGGAGGACATATTGCCAGGAGAAATGGTTGCCAGGGTTTAGGATTGGGGGAATGGGTAGAGAGAGATGAATGGGTTATGCAGAAATGCAAGAGAGCTTTGCGATTTTGGAACTGTTGAATGTCTTTGACTGTGATGGTGGATACATGAAGTTACACTAGTGATGAAATTTAGCACACACATGCACAAACGTGTACCAGTAAAGCTAGGAAATCTGTATGTGAGAAATGGGGTATATCAATTTCAGTGTCTTGGTTGTTATATGAGGACTTCAAAATTAATACATGTATAGAGTCTTTTTTGTTAAGGAAAGGTGCAGGCAGGAATGAAGTCTAGTAATCAGGCAGGCTGGAAGAGAGGAGGAATCAGCCCTTTGTTTAGTTTTTCTTCTTGGTTGTACCACCCTCCAGCCTCCTGCCAGCCCTGAATCTTGAACCAGGGACCTTGGGATGTCTGTGGACTCTGTTCAGTGATGTACTAAACTGCTAGGCCATTAGGGCATGCCTAGTCTTTTAATTTGTAAAATGTAATTATTTGGGGGTGATGAGAAATACTGGGTTTAATTTGTATATTAATCTCAGTTTCACTGCAGATTGCAGAATATTTTAGGATGCTGCTCATTCTAAGATCTTAAGTAGTAATTGGCAAAGGCAGGAAGTTGATAAGTGTGGTTGTAGAAGGACCGTCTGGAGGATACCTAGCGTTGTAGTAGGAATAATTTTTGCAAAATTTACAGGTTTTTCTCCCTTGCCTTATTGAAATTGAGATGTCTGAAGGCATTCTGATCCCTGATGTTCTTATGGTTTTCTTTCTGAAAGCTTATAGGATCTTTTCATGTGTCCCAGCCTTTGGAAATTTCTCAGTATTGTTCCTTGATATACAGCTAGTTGCTTCTATTAGAGTGGGGACATTTGGTGACCCTTCCCACCTGGCAATTCATGTCTTCAGTTCTGAGAAATTTTTGTTAACTTATATTGTTGATGATTTTTCCATTTAATTTTCCTGGAAAAACATCTGTTAGGTCTGCTCCTTTTATTTATTTATTTATTTATTATCTTTTCTCCTATTTCCTTTTTTTTTTTTTGGTCTTCTTTCTCAGAACTTTGTTCAACTGTATCTTCCAATTCTTTTATTGAATTTTTAAACCAGCTATTTTTCACCTTTGAAGTGCTCTTTTTTCACTCCGAATCTTCCCTTACATAGCATTATTTTCTAGTTTTACAAGGCTGATATTTTCTTCTGACTTCTCTGTAGAGACTAATAACTGTTGATGTTTTCTTCTCTAGCCTTTATTTTCTCCAATTTGTAGTTGTATTCTTCTGTCTACTGGTTTTGATCCCTGTCTTCCATGTTAGAGGTCTTCCTCAAATCTCTGGACATACTTTCTTATATGTTTATGATCAGGAATGAGGGACTGAAATCATAATTGCTTGCTCTGAGTACTCTTGTGGGCCTTGTTTATTTTGAATGACACTGGTGGCTTATCTAGATATTTGGTCTGCGGCTGAACTCCTGATGTTTTCCTCATAGGTTTGTTATATGCAGAAGAAAAGGTCTTACTTTCCATCCTAGAGGAAATGGTCAGGCAGCTGGCATTTGGGAGCCAAGTCAGAGAAGAGATGAAATTTTCAGCACTTAGTATTTGATACACTTTAAGTTATGCAGTGTGCTTGGTATCATATTAATACCCTCACCTTCAATTATGTTCAGCGTCTCACAGTTCAGAGGCCTGCTGTCCCTGCTTCTGAAATTAAACTTACTCTCGAAGGGGAAAGAGTGATTTCTCAGCAATGTGCAGTCTAAGTAGAGATGTAGAGATATAACCCAGTGGAACAGCTTTCACCCGGTCCTCCCCTTTATAACCTTGCCACCAAGCCGAGGTATATGGGAGATTTCACTTTTACTGCTCCTGTATTCTCATGTGTTCTCTTTCAGGTGGCTTATACCTTTTAAAAGGAAATCTCTTTATTTATGTTTTAATGGAATTTTGCAGAGGAGCAAAATTAAATACCTCATTTAGTCTACCATCTTTTCCCAGAAAACCATTTAGGTCTACTTTTGCTCCTTTTTGAATGAGCAGTGAGGGGAGTTTCAGGATATTGAGTTAAAGACCAATCAAAGGGTTTGTCTATCTCCTCTACCTATGATAATATGAAACAATATTTAGGTTGAACATGTGTTCATTTAAACCCTCTAGCTTTTGAGTAGACTGCTTTTGATAGTTTGAACAATCTGAGAAACCATATTTTGGTCCTTGGAACCTACTCAGAAGATTTTTCCTGTAACCCATGATCACACTTTTTGCACACAGTAGCTGGTTAGAGAACAGAAGGCATATTTTTTCCTCCCTGAGGTCAGAAATGGTAGATTCTACTGAGAGCAAATTGAAACTATTCATCTCACTGGAGGGAAGTTCAGTGTTGAAGATTTTCCCTAATAAGCACATTAAATAGCAAGCAAGTTTAATTTTGGAATAAAAAGTTTTTCTTGTGTTACTTATTATACAATTACATGTGTTAATTATTGAAATATGGATAACTTGTCTTCTGGGAAGGTACAATCAGGGCTTAGTATAAAGTATAATAAATAAAAAGTTGGAAAATATTGATTTCATTCTTTTCCCATAAAAATTGGAAAAAGAAATCATTATGGGTACTCAGGACCAGAAATTGGGAATTTTGGCAAAGATCACTCAGACTGACCCTGGTTGACATTTATCCTTCCTTCTCTCTATCCTTCCTTCCTTCCTTCACATGTATTTCTTGATTCCCCATATGTGCAAGGCTCAGACCTAGGTACTGGAGTTCTAGTTGGGAACAAGGCAGACACGTTCCCTACGTTCTTGGAATGAGACCCTGGCAGAAGGGAATGTGTGAAGCAAGTCATTACACATGGCTATGTGATAAGAATACAAAAGAGCAGGCTTGCCCTGGTCTCAGGTGTGCTGTGTGAACTGAGATCTGAGAGGTACAAGATGAGAATTAGTCAAAGACCAGAGACAGGGTGTCTGGGAAAAGACACCAGACCTAAGTCATGGTATGTCTAACTGCCCAGGGGCATTCCTGGATGTTCAGAAAGAGGAGAGACAGAGACGCAGAGAAGCTGAGAGTGGGTCAGAGAGGAGATCAGGCCAGAAAGCAGAGTCTGTATTGTGTTCAATTGTAATATTCGTCAGGAGAAAAACTCTCAGCAGAAACTCTGGACAGTGAATTTACGTGCACACAACATTTCAAATCCTCAATATGACAATACACTTCAACAAAAGCATTTTACGAAAATGCATTTTCAAAAATTATCTCTATCTATCTGTCTGTATCATCTGTTTTGTTTTTTTTTTTTTAATAGTTTAGACTTTTACTAGAATCCAGAGTAGGTTTTCTAACTGGTGAAAAAAACCAGGATCTATTAAAGGCATCCAACATCATCTATTATGTTACTTGTTAATGTATCTACCCCGCCCCCAGTGTTTTTGTTTTATTTTGTTTTAATCACAATTCAGTGTTTAAAAGATAAAGCTTCTTAAACATTCACTATTGCTCAATAACTAAATGCATGAGCTGGCTTACATCATGAGGTTAGTGGCGCTTATTTCAATATTAAATAAAAGGATTCATTTTCATTGAAGCAAGCAGGGAATTAAGCTTACAACTTCAATTACCAATAATTAATTCCCCACACTGCAAACCATGCAGTTTGCATTTAAACTCCCAATGCCCAACGGATAACAAAAATCTATTTTGATCACTTTTTATTTTCATCATTTAAGGAATACATCTTATTTTAATTAGGCACATGCATGTCTAGATTAGAAGAAAGAACAACTACCCCTTTTTAAAAAAAAATGATTGGAGGGGAGGGGAGACTTTCAAGCATGACAAATTCAGGGATCTTTTCATTTCTCTTGCTTTTATTAAAGGAGCTGCTAGTATTGTATAGAATTAGCTACCTCATATACACAAGTTTATTATTTACAAGCAGATGGAGAATTTCCCCACATTTGTTTTCCTTATGCAGTAAACCATTCTTTGGTGACTTTTCAGTGAGAAAAAGAAATCGGTTGAGCACATAATTTAAAATGAGACAAAATAAGTCCCGCTCCAAAGCCAATCCTACCACCCCAGCAGTAGGCATAGGATCAGAAGAATTCTTCAGAAAGGGAGACTTGACCTAGAGATGAATAAGGGAGACTGAGCTCATCAGGATGTTCCACATTTTTTTGACAAGTTCTGAGCAAAAGAAAGAAGCCACCAGGGTGTCACCAAAGAATAGACACAACTAGAGACTGCATTCTTAGGGATTAAACAGAGGTGCTTGGAATTAGGTTTCAGAGGAAGCAGGCAGACCTATGTAGCATGCAAAAAATAAAGTATAAGAACCCTTATCTTGTAAGTTTTAAAGACATGCCCCAAGTAAATCTCTTTAATTCGTAGTAGAATTGGCCATGTTACAGTAAATCTCATCTAAGTAGAATTCAATGAAATGAAACTATAAATGAACTGGAATTAGCTTGACTTGACTTCAGGAAAAAGATTGCAATATCAGTCATTAAACAAAAGGCAGTAGATACAATGGCAAGTTCTGTGGTTAGTACATAGGCATCCCAACCTTTCATCTGTATAGTGTCCAAACATGTCCAGAATCTTGATTCTGGTACCTTACAAGATCTTAACATAGTAATAACACACTGAAAATAGATTCGGTGAATTATTTTTCCCATTTTAAGAAAAACCAGTATCAACCAATATATTTTTAAATAATTTTGTTAAGGAGGTTTGAGGCAAAAAAGATATTCAGGCTAAGTGAACCTTAATAACTAAAAGTGTGAATACTATAAAGCCTGATACTCAAGCATTCTGATTACTCAGTCAACTTTTTCATCATTTAGTGAAAAGATATACAACACTGAAAGAGATCCAGTTCAAATAAAATTCAACCCAAAGTTTCCAAATGCAGGGAGAAAAGTGAAAGATTTGCTGGATTAATATCCCAAACAAACAAAAACAGATTTAATGCTTTTGGAGGCCAAGAGCCACATCTACTACAATAATTTAAACACAGAGACCCGCTAGTGGCCCTGCCACATATATACCTAATGCATTGTTATGAATTGGCATAGCAAAATATTTTTACTGTAGGAAATAAAATATAGATAATATAAGTGATTTCTTCTCACACAAACTTAGAGAAAGCAGTTTTTAATGTATTATCTTTTGAAGAAGAGGTAGAGGAGATGATTTATTTTGCCTGGAAATTAAAAACAATTATTTGGCACTCATTTCTTGGTTTTTGACTGTGATATTTTCAAGGTCATGCCTTCAATAATAATGGTAAGCCACTGACCTTAGACTGTATTACCTGTCTGCTTCACGTCTGTTAGACACACATCAGTCTTGCTTCATTTTAAGCTTCTTTTCAATGATCTTCTGATATTTTTAGCAAAGACAAGCAAATTCAACCCAGGATCTTTATTGTGGTACCATAGAAATGTAAGTTTCCAAGCACAATGGATATTATTAGCCAACAGTATCCCTACTGGACCACACAACTCTGAGACTCACCCCCGCTAGTCATAGACAGCCAAAGGGAACAAAGAGAAGAGAGAAGCCTCAAATTTACTTAGAAAGATAGGTCAACCCTGGAGGCCCAGCACAAGGAGTGGCTCAGCATTCATGGGTTTGCAGTTACACAGCTGTTCTCGCCTGGGAAGAGGAGTGGGGACACTCTACTGCTTTCCAAGATTCTGTTAATGACAAGCTTCTGAAGGCAATGGCATTCCATTAGCTGAAAACATCTGGGTGAGAACACGGGAACTCAAAACAGACTAGATCAGAAAGTCAATGAGATGGTTGTTTCCCAGTGGGAACTGGAGCCTGCATCAAGGTTAACAGTCAGCTAGAGCTTGAACTTGTCTTATTTTTCAGTAAAGAGAATTGTAAAGAGAGTTTATGACCATTTATTTTTATCACTCAACCATTGTATTTTTGTAAAGGCGCGATGGAGGCAGGAATGAAGACAAGTAGGCAGGCAGGCAGGGAGAGGAGGACAAAGTAGTTTCTTTATTTGTTCATCCTGGGTGTTCCCCCACTGTCCAAGGATGTGAACACAGGTCCTGGGGATATACATGGCCTGTGCTAGCCAGAGGCAGCAGGAAAACCACTCCTCCGCCAGGGTGTGCCTGCTCAAGCATTTTTGAATTGTTTTTTCTCAAGAGATGATCTCACACTCCTCTGCTCTGTGTTCTACAATACTAAATTACTGTTTTTCAGGTGAATTCCTAGTTGAGGGTGCAGACTTTGGCAGTGCAACACCAGTATTGCACAGAAGTCAAGAGAGTTCAAGGGTTTAAAATGCATGGAGGGCATAAAATTAGTTAAAAACTGAACACAGGTTTGAAATCAGATCTCTTGTCTGCTGATTACAAACACTTCTCACTTCACCATGCTGACTATATACATAATTCCTTTGTTATTTTCTACACCCTAGGTCCTGGAAGCTCTAAGTGTGTTTCATGAGATGACAATTGGAATTAGGATTACAGATGGAATCGAGTTTAAAATAGGGATATTATCCTGGATTGTCAGAATGGGTCCAGTGTAATCACAAAGGTCTAAAAATGTGGAAGAAGGAGGTAGAAGAGACAATTTGAGAGCAATTAATGCGAGAAAGACTTGACATTGATGAATCTGACAATGGAAGGGGGCCACTAGCCAAGGAATGAGGGCAGCCTTCAGAAGCTGGAAAGTTAACAAAATCTTTTCCTGGAGCCCCCAGCAAGGTACTGCCCTGACAACATCTTTTTTTTTTTTTAAAGGAAAGCTGCAGGCAGGAATGAAGGTGAGCAGAGGTGGGCAAGAAGAGAGAGGAGGAAGGAGCATTTTATTTTATTTAGTCCTGGGTCTTGAACCCGGGACCTTGGGATGTATGTGAATAGCCATTCGTTTAAATGCCTAGGCCACCAGGGAGTGCCACCAACGTCTTTATTTGGCCCAATGAAATTCTATTCCAACTTTTTGACCTCCACTGTAAGATAATAAATTTGTTTTATTTAATGTAAATTAATGTAAATCTGTTACAGCAACACTAGAAAGCCAATGCACTCTCTCTAAAAAGAATCTAAAATTAAACGTATGGTAATAAAACTCAATAATACAATCCTGTTTTTAAAAAGTACCTATTATTCCTTTGAGATTTGTTCTTTAGCAAGTTGTGGTAATTAAGAATAATAGCAAACATTCAAGTAAATACCTATTATGTGTCCAGAGCTGTTCTGTATCTTAGATGTATGTTTAAATCTTCGACTTATTTAAACATTTTAAAAACATTATGAGGTAGCTTTTATTATCATCCATGCTTTATAGAGAAGAGTACTAAGGCACAGAGAAGTTGTGCAATTATTCAAGGCTATAAATCTGGGAAGTTGCAGCTCTGAGATTGAACTCAGCAAGTTTGGTTCTAGAACCTGTCCACTGCTATACTACTCTTCTCTCAGTGGTGGTGCCCAATGGATAGCATCCTTATCTAGATTCCGCAGAGATGGTCTTGTCTATTGCCCAGGAGCCAAACAAAATAAATTAAATGGTTAAAGCTGTTATTTTTTTCCCAGATTTTAACTTTGAAATATTTTTAGCTTTTTTCTTTTCTGTAGGCCTCCATACTGCTGCTTAAACTATTCTCTCAACTTCACGCCGCCAAGATCATCAAAAGTTTTATGGTTTTGCAGAGATAGATTGTTCAAGAATGGATCAACTTGTCTGTGACTTCCCAACTCAGGTGTCTGCTGCATTTTGGATCTAGCCTTCCTTGGTTACCTTACCCCATCTACTAGTCTCTATACTGTGAAGGGCAAAGTAAGTGAAAAGAGCATTTGCGAACTTAGTTACTTGTTGAAAATCTGACAGAATAGGACATTTACCCATGGTCACTTGCCATGGGTTTCTTTTCCTATTTGTTTTCAAATGAAACTTAAGCTTCCTGTGTTCCTATGATATTTTATATTTAGACATCATTTTCTTTTAACTCTTCATTTCTGCTATAGGCTTTCAGATTTGTTACTTTGATGTGTTCATGCTGTTTTACTTTCCATTATCATGGATGATCAAGAATTATCTTTTATCATGGTTTTTTTTGTTTGTTTGTTTCTAGGCACAGCAAAAATAAGCCAAAGTCAGCTTGTTCTTTAAGTTTTCCTTTCCATTTTACATACTCTTTACTCTATGTGATAGCCCATGACTAGAAGTAGATTAGTAGTGGCTGATAATTTGGCAGGACCATACCAAGTAACTTTGAAAAAGATTTTATTGAAAAGTCTGTGTCCTATGGAAGAGGTCAGTGATCTCTCAGCTCAGGTAACTTCATTAGAGATGCGATGTGTATTTTGGTGGTGAGCTGGGTGCTGTGCCTACCATGCACTTGCTGTGTCTGCTGGAGTGAGTCAAGCTGTGCTTCACCATCAATTCTGCTGAGTCATGGGTGGAGGCACCATTTCAACATAACCATTTCTCTACTCCTCAGATTTTTAAGAATTAATAATTGAAACTGCCTAAAACTATGTAGAAAATAACTTGTAATTCTCTAAAATGTAATCTAAAATGAATGAAATTAGGATTAAATGATAGCAGAGAGTTTAAAGTTTCAAGTAATATTTTACCAATTTGAAGGATTGTTAGAAAATATTGATGGTCAGTCTATAAGTTTTCTTTTAAAAATAGCAATAGCTACAATTTCTCGAGGTTTTCAATTTGTAAAGCCCTCTGTTAAGTGGCTTTAACCATTTAATTTATTTAATCTTCATCCAAACCTAAGAGGTTGGTATTTTTGTCTCTCATTTAGCAGAAGAGAAAACAGGCCAGTGAAGTCAAGTAACTTTGAGTTGGTCCAGGGAAGGCTTCTGTGGAAGGTTACCACCTACAGAAGAAGTGAACGAGGTGGACAGGGGCCTTTTGGACCACTTCTTCTCAGAGATGAAATTCAACCCATTTCTTACCATCCCATTTGAAAAAGTAAGATTACCAAAATAGAAATGTGGAGCAATACATTTGAAGTCATTGAGGGATTAGACAGGGCCAAATCTCAGATATGTCTGCCTTTCAGACTGTGTTAAAATGGAACAACTAGCCTCTCTAGGTTCCTTTTATCTCTTTCTAGGTCAGTCCCTGCAGGGTTCCAATCCTGTCAGTTACTTTGCTCTTCATTGTCTATCAATTATTTGCTGTCTTGCTCTGGGCTCGTGATATTTAGACAAAGATACAGATCAAGCTGTGAGATTTTACCTCAGCATCCTGGGTACTTGCCTTAATTTTCTGCTTAATTTTTGCTTTGGAGGCTAGACAACAGGTATATTTTCTTCTACACCAGCGGTCACTGCAGGAATTTTGGAAAGCTTGGCAATTAATAAGAATGAAATCAGATGTCTGGCAGCAACTTAAACCAAATGAAATATCAGTTCAGATACTGGATGTTCTGTTTAGGCTTCTGGACTCAAGTTTTCAAAAAATATAAAGCTTAAATACATACACACATTGTTTCAGTGTCAAATTGGTTTGTGAGGTTTGTTTTTTAAAACACTGATTTGAGTTATACAGGCCAATGGAGAGAGGGGAGGAAGCAAAATTTGGGTAATTTTTCATCTGTTTTCAACCATAGTAAAATGAACAGAATTTCTCATCTTTTCAGCCTTCAGCTTGTCTAAAACCATTTGAATATTCAACTTATAGTAACATTTGTCTTAGAGTTTGTCAGTGGTACTCTCACCAATTTATTTGTGTATTTAATCTTTTGTTTACTAGATAAATGTCCAAGTAAGTCTAGAATCTTTGTAAACAAATGATAGAATATGATATGAAAGTCATTTTTTATTATAACATGCATTGTGTGACAAAGTAGTAACAGGACAGCAGGAACTTTGTGAACAAATTTGCTTTCAAATAATATAAAAATATGATAGGAGAAAAAAGGGACTTTAAAATAAATCTTGAAGGAACAAGGTAAACAGTACTAGAACTCTGATGATGGGTGCAGTATGAAATACTCACATACTGAGATGCAATTTCAATATCCTAAAATTAATATAGCATTATAAGCAAAAGAAATAATACAATTATTTTTTCAAATCTCAGGTAGAACTTGGATGCCTTTTGAAACACAAATTGGAAGCTACTTCTTAAACAAGGGTACTTTGTTCTGGGTCCACATCACAAATGACTTTATTTTTTTTTTATTTTTTTTTTCCAGAGGCCTGGTATAGTCAGGAATGACATTGAGCAGGTAGGCAGGTGGGAAGAGAGGAAAAAGAAGCATTTTTATTTATTTATTTATTTTATTTAGTTGTTCACACTGGTTGTCCCACCGCCCCCCGCCCCCATCCCCGAGCCTGGGACTTGAACCCAGGGGGTCCACCTACCTTTGGAGGCTCTTTTGGAGGCAATTGACCTAACTGCTGCTCCACCAAGGTGTACCCAAACAGTTTTAAAGTAGGCCCTTTGATACTCTCAAATGTTCTAACTTCTTTAGCTTGTTCATGTGATAGAGTGTATCCCAATAGTATCTTTGGAATTTCTGACCATATCAAAGCAAACTGAGCTAACATCATCAAGGAGCTCTAATGAGACAGTTTGTTTAATTGGAATGCTTTAAATTACCATGTAGTACAGCAAGAAAAAAATCATTATTTTCATTAGCTGAACTATTTCTGTTAGCCCCAAACTAAAAGTTCTAATATTGAAGCATGGTATAATAAATGGATTGTAAAACATATTAAATAGCAGATCACAAAGAGGAATTTAAATGAAAATATTAATCTAAAATACCAAGATTTTGCCTTAAACATTGCTCTTAGGCATCAATATCCTGTCACTGATGCTAGAAAGTCAGAGGAAATAACCAGAATAGGTCCCATCTATACAAATAAGAACTAATAATTGTTGCATCACTATTTAATTGCTCAGTTTTCGTAGGCAATACAACTCTGTGTCAACACATAGACCAAGTAAGTTGCTTTTAGACATTGTTCATTTAAAAGTTTTTCTTTGAGTACTTTTATCTCTGAAGATACGGTTATGTTGACCTAAGAACACACCTGTAGTCAAGTGGGGACAGTGTTTGTCATCATTGTCTTTTCACTGAAAGAATTGGCTACAGCATCATACCAGAATGAACTTCCCAGCTGGTTAAAATATCATCTGCTTCAGCCTAAGCCACTTTTGTTTCCATAAAGCATTGCAAAGTATCCTAAGAGTGTTGCCCCTTCTCAGTTGATCTTCTGTATCATGAGGTAGATAAACTGGTTCCCTTGGGAATGGCTGGTGTGCAAATAGTTGTAAGAGGGCAGGTATCGCCTCTATAAGCAAACCTCTATCACCTGAGGGTACAGTTTTCTTTAATATATTAGTTATAACTTAAGAAAAAAGAGCAAGCCTCAACTCTAGTGACTGAAGTCGTTTAAGATGGATTTTAACAATTAGATGCAGAGTATTAGCAATAGAAAAGACTTTGCTTTTTGAATGATAGCGGAAGTTCAAATTATTTACTTTCGTGCTGCGGAATAGTTATAATAAAATGTCTTTTTCAAGGGTTAGGTATATGGAAATGATTTGAAGAATTTATCTTTATTTCCTGTTATTTTTGTGGGATGCTAATTTTACTGGTTTGGATGTTTTGTGATTAAATGTTTTAGATGTTATTTTGCTAATCAAGTTTCAAAAATTTCTCCAGTTTCATTCAACAAGTAGCTATGGAGGAGACTGAACCCAGAACTCTTATTTGATTATAGTTTGACATTTTGTTTACAATACATATGTGATTTTAAGGATTCTTTTTTAGGGACCCTGGTGGAACTCTTCCAAAACAGTATGCTAGTGTATTACTATATTGTGTTTGTTTGTTTTTTCTAACATCTTATAAACTAGAAAGTTGAATTTTTTAGCTTAAAAAATTTGAAAACTTGAATGCTTTGATCCTGAGTCCCTTGAGTCCTGTACTTGGTTGGAGTTTTGTTTTCCCATCCCTGATCCAGTCTGAATTTCTTTGTCTGCAATTCAATCTCTGTTGCTTTAATCATTTTGGATTGTACCAATGGCTTCACAGTAATAAAAGAAATAGGGAGCCAGGCTTGGCGTGGGACAAGTCTCTTCAGCGGGAGTAAGATATTACATATGAGTTTTCTACCCACAAAAGGGCCCACTGTCAGATTAAATTAATGAACCACATGTTTTAATAATTAAGGTAATAACAATATGTGGGTTCTTTGCCTCTATTTCAATCATTTCTATGTTTTCACCAGCTAGATCATCAAATGCTTTCACTTGAGAAGTCTTTCCATCTCATTACAGGGAATAGCTTCTATGTGGGTCAGAAACAAATACTTCAGAGTCCCAGGAAACACTAGATAGCTTCATACTGATGTGTGAAATGCATAGCTCTTTGTCCTTCAGTGAAAGAATTTGGATGGGCAGGGCTGTGGCCATGTTAGCAAATGGAAGCGGCATGGGTTCCAATTTGCAAAACGTTGAAATGGAAGAGGTGAATTATAAGTCTCAGCAGCTGAGTTTGAAATGGATGATTTTGTGGACCATGGACAGCATTTAGACCAGGTGAGTTGAAAGAGACACTGCTGACTAAGCCAGCAGGGGCTCTGAATGCTTTGCCCCAGCTGGAAATTGCTTTATGCAAACTTCCAGTTTGCAGGTTGGTGTCTGCTCTGTAAATGTTAGCAAGAGGACTTGCTGTTCTCAGGAGGGTCCGTGATGAGCAAATCAGGACGCACAGCTCCTGGACCAGATAACCCCAACAAAGCACAGTTCAGAAAAGGACCATGTGTATTTTAGCACCATCTGTATTGTCTTTGGATATTTAAACTATGCCCAACTGAAATCTAGAGGGTAGGTTAAAAAAAACGGGAAAAGTCCAATATATTAGTTATTTTGTTTGGATGATGCCAAACACACGACTTCACTGATTTTTCACTGAATTTGCTGAATTAAAACCATCACTTTTGTGAACTCTGTGGAGCTATTACACTGTCCAGTGTGTTACCAAAGTGATGCTTGGGGCTTGAACATAGCTCACCCTATATGTTAGAGCAAACTACATTATTCAACTGTAAGCTTCTGGAGGGCAGGGCCAGTGACATTTATCTGTGTGTCATCAGGTCTTCCCATACAATGACACTACATAGAAGACTGTACTACAAAAGTGATAGTATAGGAATAAGTAGAGTTTCTGCTTTCCTTCCTGGAAATTGAAGGAGACCAAAAGGCATGGGGGAAGGGTTTAGAAGCATAAAATTACAGATTAGAGCATCTCAACAGTTACATAGTTCAACAACTTTATTTACAGATGAGGAAAGTAAAGTCCATGGAGGCCAATGATTTGCTCAAAGTTACTTAGTTGGTGACATAGCCAGAACAGAGATGACATTGGAACCAGCATTCACCAGAAACAGCTATAGAATGAGAATGTGCTAGACCCATGCTGTGCAGTTTTGTGATATATTGTCAGGGCTTTCCAGAGACATTGTGAGATAAATGTGAGTTACTGATTCACTTGCTTGTAGAGATTGAGAAGCCCTGTGACCAGCTGTCTGAAAGCTGGACACTCAGGAAAGCTAGTGGTGTGCTTCCAGTTCTGGAACCACAGAAGGGAGCGGAAATGTCCCAGCTCAAGCAGGGAGGTGGAAAAATAGAAACAAATGACTGCTTCCTCTGTCATTTGTTCTATTCTGACCCTCAAGAGATTGGATATTGGATTATGTCTACTCACTTTGGGGAGGGTGATTTGCTCTATTGAGAGACCTGATTGAAATGCTAACTTCATCCAGAAACACTCTCACAGACACACCCAGAAATAGTGTTGAATCTTGGTATCCAGTGGGCAAGTCAATTTGACACATAAAATTAACTCTCAGGTTGCTGCTAACTGTACAGAGACAACTAGCACTTGAAATATAGCAAAAGAGATGGAGATAGTGAATTTCAGATATCAGACCAATTAGAAAATTGTTTTAAAGGAAAGGCACAGACAGAAATGAAGGTGAATAGGCAGAGAAGCAGCAAGAGAGGAGGAAGCAGAACTTTATTTTTTTTTAATTGTTCATCTTGGTTCCCTCAGGCCCAGGATGCACACATGGGGCCTTGCAATGTGTGTGGACTGTGCTTTGGTTGGAGGCAGTTCACTGAATCACTGCTCCACCAGGGCAGGCTCAAACCATATATCTTACTGATCACGGAGAGCATCGTGTCTGAATTACCTATGTTGTTGGTGTAAAATACACAGTGTAGATATCAAGGACTTCATATGAAAAGACTATAAAACATCTCCATGTTTTAATCTTAATCACATATTGAAATGATAATATTTGGGATAGATGTGAACATCGCAGAGATATTGTAAGTTTGGCTCCAGACCACAATAAATCAAATCTCAAAGCGAATCATACAGACTTTTCAGCTTCCAGTAAACATAAGTTATGCTTATATTATTCTGTATTCTATTAAGTGTGCAATAGCATTATGCCCCCCAAATGTACATAATTAACAAAATACTTTATCGCTAAAAAATACTGTGATCTGAACTGTTGGGAAAATGGCACAGGTAGACTCATTTGATGCAGGGTTGCCACAAAACTTTAATTTGCAAAAAAGCACAGCACACTGAAACAATAAAATGAGTTATGCCTATATGTTATGTATGTTAGAAAATATCTGATATTAAAAATTACACTTTCTTTTTAATGTTTTTAGCATGGCTACTAGAAAAAGTTGTATATGTGGCTTGAATTACATCTCTGTTAGATAGCACTGTGGTAGACACTTGATGCATGTTATGTCATTTAATCTTTCCGGCATCTCATTCCATGTTACTCTTTCCAATTTACAGATGAGGAAACTAAGAATGAGAGGAATTAAAGTAGTTGCAGAAAGTCAAGCCACGAAGAAATGGCCGACTCCATGTGATTCCAGGTATGGCGGACTTGGGATCTCTGGTCTGGCCTTCCAGACAGTGCAGCAGCATCCCAATCTACTTTGGTTATACAAAATTGAGCTGTAGATTCTAAGAGAACGATTTGTTCTTTTTCACTTCACAGGGGAAAAAATTGGAAGCCTTACTTGAGCTGACCATTGACAAATTTAAAGTGACTTGACACTCAGGTTTTTGGGGTTTGTCTACATGTGTCTTCTAAAAATTTTGAATACCGAGTACATAAAATTTATTTCATGGAATGTTCTTGTGTTTTTGTTTTCTTCAATTTTCAGTGCTTTAAAATAAGTTCATTGCCCAACAATTATGCTTCTGATTCAATTCATATACAAAATTGATTTATCCTTTTTTATGGATTCATTCATTTTTATAAGGTAAATGGGTCATATATTTTGAAAAAGACTGACAATATTTGGAACTAAACTTATTTGGGAAAAAATATTTAAAGATGTTGTAGTTTAATATTTGCTTGCACTTGTTTCCAGTGTAGGCCTGCTTCTTTGCCCCGGCAGGAAAAACAAAAAGATAATCTGGTAGATCTGTAGACTGTGTTTTCTGCACAGCCAAAGAAGATTCTTTCTGTTATTTGAGACTTAGAAAAAAAAGGAAGAATTTTTTTTAATTGTTTTATTATTTCACATTACTATATGCTTTTTAGGATATTGAATTTGCATTTATTCCACATATGAGTAAAACCATCCTGAACTTTTGTTTTCCATTCTATCTTATTTTGCTTAGTATAATCACCTGAAACTTGAAAATTCAATCCCAATTTTGCTGTGTTCTGACATTGACCAGATGTGCATGCCTAAAGGTTGGCAAAAAATTTTGTTTTCACAGACCTAGAAAATGACTTTTATGAAAGTAATTAGCTTTTCCTGAATACTGTAAATTCACCCAGAATCTGTATTGTAGAAAGACCAGTGAATACCCTCCTCAAATAGCTCCAGATTGAGAACTTGGTATAATTTCACAGTGGTGAAGTTTATCGTCAATAGAGGGAGCCAAAGTATGGAAAAGTAATTACTGATGGCTTTCGTTTATTTTCCTAGCTCAGTTCTCTACTAAAATTTTGATTAATTAAAAAACCTTTGAAAAGATGTCTTTCATCTTGAAAAAGGAGGCGTAAGTACTGCTATCTATATGTGTAATGTCATCGCTGTCAATACAGGTATGGTTAAGCCGAACAGAGCATGGCCTGAAGCAGCTTTAGGTGCATGGGTGGTCTCTGAGTAGAGAGGAAACTTTGGCTTTTGTGATATTTTACTAGAGGATATGGCCCATGTTTCCCCAACTGGGAGTCTGCCCAATACCTTCTCTTGCGTTGGTTATTTAATTGTTATCAAATTAAACTCCTTCACTGGGAAATAAATTGATTCGGCAAAAAATGTAACTTCCTGTCACATGGCAGGCACTTTGTTAATTTCTGGGGGGAGCTGGTACAAAAACAGACCTGCATGCATGTACCCTCCAGTCTAGTGGGCAGCAGAGACCTTAACCAAACAATCACACAGACGTGGAGTAAAATTTGTCTTGGCAAAGTGGTGTTTGAGCTGAGATCTGAAGACTGGATAGGAGTGAAGTAGGTGATGTGGGCGTGTTGGGGAAGAGTCCAGGCAGAGAGCAGCAGGGTCCATGTGTGTGAGCCAGGGGGGAAGGCAGTCACTCCAGGAACGGAGAGGCAGAGCGGCTGTAGCTGGGGAAATGGGACTGGGAGTCCAAGTGAAATCGTGTCAGGGCTGATAGCGACTTCAGCAAGCATTTTGTTGTAGGTGCAATGCAAAACTCTTGATATGTGGTTGATGGGATTAGGTTTGTGTTTTTACAGAGATCTCTCAGCTGTTCTGTGGAGTATAGATGAGAACAGAGCAAGATAATACGGAAACTGCCACTGCAGCTGTGTAGATGAGAGATTGTGGTGACTGGACCAAGGTAGGGATGATGAATGGACTGGCATGGACGGGGAAGGAGATCAAATTGATTGAGCACAATCTTGGATTGAACTTGGATCTGAGGCAATGGTAACTTCTAATTTCTGGTTTTCAAATAAAATTCCCACGGGTTAGGTTTTTCAAACTTAGAAAACACAGCTGGTCGTGTTTAGGAGGTGTTATCTTTACTGCTGTGACGTGGGAATCGGGAACTTCAACATCAGACAGTAACTTGCTGGACAACCGTAGTCCAGACTGTTGGTTTTGCATCAATTCATTGACGTTCTCTGTCATTAAGTGAGCACAGTAAGGAGAGCAGAGAGTGACCAGTAGCATTATAAGGTGACTTCCAAGTACAGCATCAATATCCCTATTATGCAAGTATGTATAAGCAGAGAAACAGCTTTGGAAGAACTAAGGAAGCCAGTACTGTTGTTATTTTGGAGGTGCGAGATGAGTGGGAGCTTCGGTACCAAGTCTAGATGTTACTATGTTATCTGAAAAATGTTGAAATAGGCTTTAATTGGTCTTCTAATTAGCACACCCCCTAAAATCACCGTCATTACCAATAAAAAGCTTTTTAGCTGGGAAATGTACAGCCCTTTGTGGATCCCCAATAATCTCCCGCCTCCATTTTACCTCCCCTGGAATCTAGAGAGCCTTTTCGTTTTGGGACCTTCTAGCCCCAGAGAGCATAGGTTTTTCTCTCTGCAGCTTATTAAAGATGCTCAGCAGATCAGCATGAGGATACTCTATAGAAGCCCTCGCAGCGCCCTTTGATCTTTTCAGTAGCAAATATGTCATTTGTAGCACATCGGTCCAGTTCTTATGTTTGGCTAAAATAGAGCCACTCCAAGATGCTTTTGAGAGTCCCTGAACTCCAACTACCTATCTTTCTCACAATCGATGTATTAGTTCTGCCACATCTCCAGGGATGTCATTTCCACTTGCTTGGTAAATAATTAGCCTGGCTGCCTTTGGCTATAGAAAGCATTATAAATATTTCAAGCACTGCAAGTGACTGAAACCATCTCAATTTGATTTCATCTGTACAATGTTTTGGGTGAAAACTTGCCTCTAAGTAGGAAACATCCTTGGGCAGATAAATGTTCTAGATATGAGAAGTAGAAGGTACTGTTTAGGCTGATGTGGTCAGTGGGCATTATAACTGTGTTATAATATTATGGCTATAAATAGCCAGTAGTTCGAACCTTTCCAATTTTAGCTCACACTCATCTCTTTTCTCACCATGACAGAAATAAAAGACCCCTATTTTCCCAAAATATCTTTATGCTTATAAGAAATTTTTTAAATTATTTTTTAGAGCAGTTTCAGGTTCACAGAAAAATTGAGTGGAAAGTACAGAGTTCCCATAAACCTCCTGCCTCCATGCATCATGCCCCACTGCCAGGGTGCCACATTTGTTACCACTCATGAATCTGTACTGACATGTCATCAACACCCAAAGATCATAGTTTATGTTAGACTTAACTCTTGATGTTGTACATTCTTTGGGTTTGAACAGGTGCTTAATGACATGTATCTACTATCATGCGGTATCTTGTACAATAGTTTCACAGCCCTAAAAATCTATGCTCCCCCGTTCACTATTCCCTCCACCGTAACCCTTGGTAACCACCAACCTGCATAGTTTAGCTTTTTCCAAAATGTCCTATAGTTGAATTCTTACAGAAAGTGCACACCAGTCCTCTCGTGGTAAGTCATAAGAATACAAATTTCCACTGATATGATTGGTTATAATCTCTACAGTGAATTCTTTGTGATTGCCATGAAAATCCCAAGACCATGTCTGTGCCTGGCCAGTGACTCACCCTGGTGAGAGTTACTGCCTTACTCAAGGCAGGCAGCAGTTGTGGGAGAAAGCTCATCCTTGGGGTGAGTGGTCCTCCTGGCGATCAGCGTGACTTCTGATGAAAATAGTAACACGTGGTCAAAACATGAAACGCTGCAGTGGTGCACATGGCAGATGTTGTCCGTACTTTCTTCTGGCGATAACCACTGGGATCCTTACATGCTATAAATGGACTCAGACTACCCTTATATTGTACAACAGTCTGATTTACTGACGAGTATATAATGATGAGCTTTCAATTCAGAAAGATCTCATCGTTTTGAAATACACAAAAATATACTGAATTTTCTGTTAATGGCTATTTGGATTATTTGTCAGTAATTACTGTGAAAAAACAATAACTATTTTTATGCCTCTTTGAACATCTGTTTGATTGTTTCTTTAGGATAAATGCCTGGAAATTAAATTGCTGGGTTGAAAAGTAAAACTGTTTAAAATTTTTATCATGCCAAATTATACTCTTACCAAAAAGATATGAGAATACACCTTTCTACCTCCAAGTCGAAGAAAGGGTATTAATCGATGCCAATTTATTAGGTAAAAAAGCTTTAAATTTTATTTCTTGATGTATTAATGAAATTAATTTTTTTTTTTCAATACTGGTTACATGGGTGTGTCTGGTAAATTCAATGAGCGGTCTGTTTATAATGTGTACTTTTTGGGGGGTAGTATATTTGGCCTATTTTGGGGAAGGATTTTTTTAATGTCTCTAAGTCCAATTATATATACACATACATACATATATACATACACAAAAGGATATTACAGAAGGATATGTATACACACACATATGCTTTCTGGCACTGCTTCTTCTATGTTTTATTATCTGGCTGATTCAGAAGCACTTATCTCTATTAAGTTGTCTTCTGTTCATTCTCCCGGTGTGGTGTCTATCACAGTATATGTGAACTCTCACAGTTCATCCTATGCTGATCAAGGCTCAGCTGTCATTAATTCACCATATTAATAAGAAAGTTATTTTCCAAACAGGAATTCTAAGAAAAGAAAAACACTAAAGCACATATACGTGTACTAAAGTTCCTTTTTTATTAAAGAATTTTCAGAAAATTAAATATTAAGTGTATTGTTACACTTTGGCTGGTCTGAGGTGGACTTTACATAGGCCATGGTCCTGATTGGACAGGATTTGTTAGGATGCTTCAATTTATTGTTTTTCTCAAAGGAAACTAAGTCTAGACTACAGAAACTTTTCCAAACATTTTTTCATTAAAAATCATGCATATTAAAATTTTAGTATACACTTTTTAAATCTTTTAGTAATACTTTGGTCCGTATAATTATACCTTATATTTAACCAGTTTTTTAGATGAATGTAAATTAGTTTAAATTTGTGTAACCAACCAGCTCACCTGCTTCTGGCTGTTCTCATAAACCAAGAGCTTTACCTACTCCCCCCACAACCACGCTGCCCTGCAAAGTTGGGGAACAGCAGTAACCCAGAGGGTCTTTTCCTTTCCTTTTCTCTTTCCAGGAGATCCTTTCACATGCCAGATATTAGTGTGGCAATGTTATATTCAAGTCTTGACTTCTCAAATCTTCTTTTCTTTAGTAGAACAAGTAGGTGGAGCCAAGGAAATTGTTAAGGGGTTTTATGGTTTCTTTCTTTTTTTTTTTCCTAAGCTAAGTCCAGCCAACATCATCAGTGACCAGTTACTGCCCTCTGTCAGTTGTGGGTGGCCCAAACTGGTGGTCCCCTTCTGCTCTCAGTGGACAGGTAATTTGCATTCAAAAGACCAGCAACTCACATCTGGAAATTAATTGGAGACTCAAAAGAGAATCCCTAAGTGAAATTGGTCACAAACATAGAACACCCTACTTATTCTTGGAGCTGGTATATGTTGGGTTCAGAATTGTGGCATATGGTTAAAACAGCTCAAGAAACTTTTCCGAAGATACAGGCCAACTGAACAGACTCTTCTGAAGCACAACCTTCTGCCAAAAATGGAAAGGAAGAAAGAAAGAAAGAGGGAAGGAAGGAAGGCAGGAAGGACAAAACATAACTCAGACCAAATACACCCAAACCAGCTCTCTTCTGGTGTACCACATAAAACAAAATTGCTTGTTGTGAAGATGTTCAAATTTAAATTGTTGCCAGTAATAAGGAGAAGGTAGGGTTAGCTGCTTGAGAGATAATCAGTATTCTCACAAAGTACCCAAGACTAACGCTATAATTAGTAAACACAGGTGTTACAACTTCTTGCTTCCTCTTCCTTAGATATATAGAGATTACCGGGGTGGGGGGCGGGGATAAGAATGACAGGATGGGGAAAAATATAAAACATTTAAGGAAATAACTTTAAAAATAGACTACAGTATAGTTTTGCATTGGAATGATAAAAATAGATGTACACCTCCTTAAATGCTATTTTATTTTGCAGCACTTTATATACATATCTCCAGTTTTATTCATCAAAGGCATTAGACTTGACATAGCATTGTCCCTCGTAAGCACTCCAGGTAGCAATATGCACTCCATGTCACATATCAACTGTGGTTGGTATTATAAGACCTTTATAGGAAAGTAATGTATGGATGAGTAAAGGAAACGGGGAAACTATCTTTGAAAAGCACTCTGGTATATCCCGGAGAGGTTGAACAGTTGTTAAAAGGGCATTTATTCTGCAGTCAGCCAGGTGCTTATCTGCATACATTTTATCCTCTGGAGCACTGAGCAGAGAGACAGGGAGTATGGGGAGGGGAAGTTCATGTGCTCTGGTCTCAGACAGCCCTTAATTGAATGCCTAGCTCTGATACTTAATAGCTCTATGACTTTGGGCAGTTTACTTAAACTCACTGAGCTCTAGTTTCCTCATCTTGGGAAATGAGAGTTGCTGACATCTTCCTGGCAAGCCGTTGTGAGGATTAAGAATGATAATGGTATTACATCACATAGGGCATGACAGGTGCATCCCAGTGTTGTTCGTTTCCTCTGTCTGTGGGTGTTGGGGTCAGTGGTATCCACACTAACATATGATTTCCTGGAGGCCGTGGGGCCTTTGCAGAGAAGAATCTGATCACTACTGCCTTGCACTCCTTTTTCTCTTTTCTCTTTTTATTTATTCTAATGATAGTAGACTTACATAGTCCTCGTGGAAAAATGGATTAATTTCCAGTGTTCTCTTCCCTAGCCTAAGAAGAAAGCCTAAAGTTTTCACCTTTGGTTAAGAAAGCTCTTCCTAATTTCAAGAAGCAATTCATAAATCACAGTGTTCAATTTCTCCCTCTCCACTGGAGTGTGGAGAAAAGAACAGTCAGGAAGCTTGCATTGAGCTTATGTAAGATCACTTAGGAATTGTGCTCATCTGTCTAAACCAAGGTGCTGGTCTACCCCAAAGTGATAGAGAGTCATTCTATCTCTGCCTCCAGACTGCCTATTGTGTTTGTTGGACAAGGGTAATTCACTTCTTTAACACTATGCCACCATGGATTCTTGAAAGGGTGGCTTTTTAAAAGTAAGGGTGAGTCTGTTTCATAGTGCCAGCTGCATGTTTAGCATCCAGGAAGCAATTGCTGAATTCTGAATAAACAAGTGAATGAATGAAAGAATAGCTTTAGCATTTCTTCACTTTTTGAAATCTATGCTATCTTTTGATCCATACCTCCCTCCGCTAAAGTAAGATACTTTTCAGATGTCTCCTGACCCAAACATAATGAGCCGTGTTTTCTGCATATCCCACTAGTTATAACTTTGTTGAGTTTCACTTTATCTATCCCTCCCCCCTTATACATTCAGCAAAAAAATACTCTTAGACATGCTCTCTCCTGCCCAAGATTCTGATACTTACACCATGTCCCCAAGGATCTCTGCACCAGTTTAGATCAGAGGCCTCAGAAAGACAGGGACATGCCCATTCAAACATCTGCCAAGCATAAGATATGTTAGGTACTAAATAAGTGCTTTTGATAAATGACACAGACGACAGCTTTGGTGGATCTTTTGTGCTCTACCATCAATGATTGCGTGTAGCAGTTCAAAACTGGACTAAAATGCAGACCTCCCAAGAAGGAGCCCAGCAGCCTAGTTGAAAAGGAATGCGTGGCATTCTTCAGCCTCTCTTCCTCAGATCTGCTCAGCTTATGCCCTTTCAAGTACTTTTGAAGTAGGAAAGAATCATATCCTCTACTAAAACTTCTCCTGACTCAGGCATTTAATATTATTAATGAGGACTGAATGACTACAGTTTTAATTTTTTTAATGCATTCAACTTGAACCGTAGGAGTCTAGGAGCTGAATGTTTGGCCCTTCATAGCTAGAGGCCCTCCTGAATATCTTGTGCGCACAATTACTAAATGAAAACAAGGAAAGTGGCATGTAATTTTACAGCAACCAAACACATAGTTTTCCCTTTTCCTTTGGGATGAAAATTCCTTCCTGTAGAAACTAAGGTTATGCCCTTACTTGTGAAGCCCAAGGAGGGACACTTTGATGTGAAAGAGGATCCTGGTAGGGTAACGGATACAGAAACCAGTGTGGGAATAGGAGGAACCTCCAGAAACAGGAAAAGGCATTGTCCCAAGGCGGGGTTATTTCATCCCTCTGTCGTCATTCGGGCTGTCTGGTTTATTTCCTCCCCCAGGTTGGTGTGAGTTGGAAGGAGAGGCCTTTGTTAATGAGGTCAAGAACAGACTGCCCATTTTGTAAGGTGGTTAGGGTGGAACTTTCAGATTTCAGATTTTATGAAAAGCAACCAAGGACAAAATTAATTTGAACTTCATCTAAGTAGTGTCAGAGCAGCTGGTCAGGGAGTGAAAACTCCAAGCAGCTAGTGTGGCACACCACCGCCGGGCAACTTGGTGGGATCGGTTCACCAGGGAAATACCTCAGTCAGTCATCTCCACAGGCACTATATCGATGTAAGCCTGAATGTTTACCCATAGGGAGGTTCACTGCAGTCAAACATTTCCTAAAATAAAAATACTTTTATTTTAAGAGTTTCATAATACCAATGGGCAGCTGCTGATCAGAAGCACTAGTCAATACAAAGCAACATTTACAGTTGGCAACAGGCATGGATTCCTTTTCTGGGACATTATTAGCGATGCCCCTGTGAGTCCCCACTTTCTCAGGGACTTCTCCCACCATACGCCAGGCCGGAACACTGATGTGTGGGTTCTGACAGAACATTCAGTCAAATCTTCATCACTTGGGAAAAGTAGCAGGAAGGGTGGCCAGGGCAGGTTCCATCTTCCTCTGGCCACATAGTTTTCACTATTCTCAGCACTGCACATATTCAGAGTGCTTGGAAATACTTTTTGTTTATTAATTTTCACACAAGTCCATTGTGTAGAGCACTTTTAATATTAGATGTCTCATTTTAGGGACTCATGATCTAGAGCTTTAAGGGAGCTGTGCTTCATTACCCAGAAAATGAGTACTAGAGCGAGGATAGATTGCACAGATATGCCAAGACAAACAGCTGCATTGGCCAGGCCACAGAGAGCATTGGCCTCAGCTCTTAGAACCAAAGGAAATTGATTTTCATCTCTAGAACTCTGTTGGAACCTCTCTTCTCCAGGCCCAGGAAGCCCCAGCCAACCATATGACAGGCCATGAGCTTTGGTATGAACTGCTGGAGGCATTCTCTGACATAAGTTGGGTGCATCCTAGCTCTGTTCCAGGTACAGCTAAGACTAGGAAGATTTGGAATGAGCAGGATTCCCTCTCTTCCCTAGTCTGGAATATTGTCAGGTGAAAACCAACACCAAAGTGATGTAGGGAGATAAACTGAATAATAAGCAAAGGCTAGTATTATAAGGTCATTTGATTGATACGGCAGAGGTATGAGAGATACCCTCAAATGTTCAAGATCTCGAAGTTTGAAGCTTTGGGAAATAGGCAAATAAGATACACACCCACCTATCCAACAAGGAAGATTGTGTAATTACTACCAAAGCAGCAGAAACAAAAGTTTAGAGGTATCCAGAGTGGAAGGAAGGGGAGACATTGGATCCGACCAGGGGAGTCTGGAAGGTTTCTCAGAGGGGTTGACAGCTGAGCTGGACCTTGACAATTTGAGCAGCAGAAACAGGATGGTGCCTGAGACTCAGAGAAGTCTGACTTGTACAAGGTCCGAATCCAGTTCCATATCCGTCCTTCCAGGTTGCTTTAGAGTCATCATTGGAGAGCTGCCAGGGAGCCATGGCATCCTGTGAAGTTGGGCCCACTTTATTCTCAATTCTCTTTTGTGCAAAAATCCCAGCAATGAGGTAGAGAAAAAAAAGACCCATTTTTCGCATTTTGCATAATTTTGTATTTAAATTCTCATTATTGGGAATTTTCATAATGGCAATTATCCAGAACCTTGCATCAGTTTTGAAGGACTTCCATTCAGAGGAAAATTTTCAACTAGATCAGCTATACACTGCAATCCACTTATGTTTCTAACTGCTATTTCTTGACATGATTCTAATTTCTAAATTATGTTAACCCAGGTCAATTCCCCTGGTTTTTCTACTAATTTAAATCTGGACCAAATGACTAGGTAAGGTCAAATCTGTTGTCTCTGTGCAGAGAGACTGAGTGTATAAACATAGGATTTGAATTAACTACAGTATTAAGCAAGAGAAACGGTCATAACGTGTGACAATGAGTTTTATCTTCATGCAGCGCTAGCATGGTTGTCAAAGCAGTTGGGTGTCACACTGAGAGGCTTTGTAAGTACTTTCTATTGATATCTTCACTTTAAAAGCGATTTTCTGAGAAATGTCTGATGCAAAAAGTTGACCAGCTGTTTGGACAGAATGGTTGAAAGGCCCTGCCTAAAACCTATACTTGCAGCTCAAACTTCCAGATTACATACTGGGTGTATGTGAATCTGACAGTGAGAAAATGCATTTGAATTTGTCCAAAAAGCTTATTATCCTCTGATTATACTCAGTATTGTATACCATAATTTTTGTTGTTTTTGTCAAGACCTGAACAACCCTATCATAAGGCTAATTCATTTTTTTGATTTATCATTATTGAGCACATATGATGTGCCTGGAATTGTACTACATGCTGGGTCAGCAAGTCGGATGTGGTCCTTGAAGCCAAGATAAACACACAACAAATTAACACTCATGGAGAATGATGAGTAGTGTATTTTGTTGATTAGAGATGCCACTGTAAGGTATATGTTATAAGATACACCATTATTTTATTTTCAATACAAAGAAAGGACTCTGACCAATTAAGCTATGATTTATTCCATTTTCAGAGATGTTAAAATGTAGAGGAAATGTTTATCTTAGAATCAGAGAAATGCAGTGCTCTCCAGGAAAAGGACTGTGACAGACTACCGCTTACAATCTTTAAATAGAATAGACTCTTGTGAGATACATTTTAGCTCAGATCTGAAGAATAGACATTGGTATTACTAATATGGCCCATTAAAGAACATTCCAGGCAGCGGGAGTAGCCTTGGGACACAGACAGGAAGACTCACGACAGATAATGCAGTGCCCAAACCTCACAGGTTTGGGAACCATTGTCTTGGGGTTTCCCAAGTACCTACTGAATTGTATTATAGAATTCAGAGCCATTGTCAAGGCAGCAATGGCCTTTCCACATGGCCCTCTGTGGGGCTTATAGCTTTCCTGTCGTGTTAGGTTCTCTGCTTCTATGGCTGCTCCCCATCTGGTCTCCTCCTGCTGCTACTGCCCTGGAGGGGACCCCTCTCGGCCATTCTTGCTGTGGCCTGCTGCAGGCCAGAAGAACCATCTTCTCAACCAAAGTGATTACCACACTTTGGAAATCTTGGTGGTCTGACCTGATATTTTAGTTTAGTGGCCACAGATATTTTAGACCCCCAAGAGGTAGTCTAAGTCTTTTAATTTTACTGGCCTCACTGTTTAAGGAACTTGGAACAACTTCCCCAGAGACTGGTCTGGAGGCACCGTTGAATAACACCACAGTGTTTTTCTTCCTCCCTACAAAGGACCAGCTGGTGCCTCCAGACCAGGCATAAACCTTTTGGCGCTCTACTCACTCAGAGCAAGAACGCTGCTTTCCTTCAGCATTCCTACCCTTCCAAGTTGGGTAAAACCCTTTCTTCCTTTGTCTTTTGAGACTTTGCATCTTGGTTTGCCTCTGTCTTTAATGTTTTTTTTATTTTTCTTACATAGGAGAATTCAATACCCTCGTGCCTTGGTATAGCATAAGAGGACTTGTGAATTTTCAGATTAAGACCCGTTTTCCTGTTCTTCCCTCCACAAGAAGGTAGGTAGGGAGATGGATAGATGGGAGGATGGATGGATAAACAGACAGGCAGAATATAGTGCTTAAAAACTGCATCATTGCACCTTGCCTAACTATAGCCTATAGAACAGCACCTTGGGGAGACTATCAGATGCCCTTAGTACAGCTTTTCTGAAATGCTGACAGTTTCCTTAAGGAAGTGGTTCAACCTCCCTTTATTCATACAGACAGGAAACATAGGCCATCTGCAAGATAATTTTATAATACATTTGAGCCAAATATACTCAGGAAAGCATTTTTAAAAACATTATCAAATGTTGAGGAACTGATGAATAGATAAGCAAAATGTGGTATATCCATACAATAGAATGCTGTTTAGTAATAAAAAGGCCTTTCTGTAACGTGGAGGAGAAAGAAGACAAATGCAAAAAGACTTTTATGATTTCATTTTTATGAAATATCCAGAAAATGCAAACCTATAGAAATAGTACATACATTGATAATTGCCTGGGTTTGGGTTGGAATGTGTGTTGATAGTAAGTGAAATGAGGTTTCTATAATACTAGATAGTGTTGTTGGTTATGCATTTACTAAATGGTTATATATTGACTAAAAAAGGTTATTTAATTGAACACTTAAAATAGAAAAGTTTTGCAGTATATAAATTATACCTCAAAAAAGATGTTAGGACAAAGAGGCATATATGTGTGACATCCATTGTGACATCAGTCAGTCAGCTTGACTATCTTAGCATTGGGGGCCTGTGCACTTGACAGCATTTCACTGATTCAATGAGCTCCCCAGTCAACATTTAGTGAGCCCCACGTATGTGATAGTAATTATGTCCAGATCTGTCCCTTTACATAATTGCTGCAAAATGAATTTGACTTGAAATGAAGTAGAAACAGTCTCATTTTTAGAAGATACTATCTGTGCTTAGAATTGAAAATAGCTCAAGGAAAGAGAAAAAATTAACTGTAAAGGAAAAAAAGAGAAAGTGTGATAAACCAGGTAACCGCCATATCTTCTTGCCAGTTTCTGTTCACATGATGCATCAGAGAATCCAAAGTCTGAAAGTGCAGCACATCCTCCTCTGCTGCCCCAGCTTCTTCATCCATCATGTATCCCTGAGTTCATCCAAGTAACCTGAAAAGTAGGCCCCTTGGCTTTGTGTGCTGACCACAGTGGAGGACTTGGGGCCTGGCCCCCGAGAACAGAAGCCAGGAAGTTCCTTCTCCCCCAGGGACACAGTGATCGGACTTTTCAAGAATAGATGGGTTTACCCCGACTGCCAGGCTCAGTGAAGAGGGAGTGCAGGCTCCCTAAACTTCTGTTTTGTACCACATATTACTTTAGGGTTCTTTTCTCACATTGTCTCCCCTCCAAGATTGTAAACTCTGACAGTCAGGAACACTCTGTCTTGCTCATGGCCTTACCCTCATCTCTAGTGCCTCACACACAAAGTTGTCCTTTAGTAACCACCTGCTGAGTGGATAAATAAAGAAACACCAGAGGCAGCGGGCAGGAAAGGTGTCGTGGCAGACACGGGCGGGGTAAACATTAGCATCAGTCTCATCGTTTTGTCCAGACCAGTGATTTTTTAGCCAAGGGTGATTCTTGTCTTTCAGAGCACATTTGGCAATACCTGGAGGCATTTTTGATGATCACACTGGGAGAGGGAGCACTTTGCTTTTGGTATCTAGTGAGCAGAGACCAGGAATGCTGCTAAACACCCTACAGTGCGTCAAAAATGTCAGAAGTACTGAGAAACCGTGGTCTACACCAAGCTGTAATATAGCCAGCCTATGTTTAGCTAGTTCTCTTAAATACACGGCTCATTTTCAAAATACCACACACATACCTAAACCTCTACCTCTGTGTCCTCTGTGGGGTGGTGGCTCAGTGGAGAAGTACTAAGGTTAAGTGTCCTAAGACCCCCCACCCCACACAGTAGTAGTCTTTTTTATGCTTAATATATACACATTTTTTGTTGAAACCTGGGATTAGTAGATCAAGAAGGGTCTAGGAAAGACAGAAACAGAATGCCTAATACTTTTTTCTCTCCAGTGTGCAATGGTAAGGGATTTAATGGTGTCTTCCATTTTTTTTTCTCAGCTGCTCTCCCACTTTCTCAGAGGAAGTGCCTGCCAGATTCTTTGCAGTAACCAGATAGTGGAATCATAGTACTTTAGGGCTAGAAGGGGCTTCATTTTGAGAGAAAGTAATTGTGCCTCATATAGCTAGCTCAGTACAGAGCTAGAACATGAATCCAGGTCTGACCTAAAAGGTAGCTGTGGCCTGTTGTAGCATGTTCTTTCAATTAAAAATAACAACAACAACAAACCCTTTTGACTGCACAGATCCACCTTCAATGACACAACAAATAAAATGCCTACCCTCCTCTTCTTTCATCAAAACTGAACTCACCTGGGGCGATCATTCCCTGTTGTCTGACCATACCAAATACTATACCACAGACACGGTTGATTAGGACCTTGCAGACAAAGCATGGATTTGTAGTTGTATGTTGTGACATGCAGCCCATTCAGGAGCCTTGCATAAGCTAGCTGTTGATGACAGCTATGTTTGCAGAGCCAATTCACTCAGGCTAAAATTCAGGGTTAGTCATGGTTGGTTATTTAATGCTCTACCACTCCCCAGCTCCGCCCCTCTCTTCCAGCTTCACCATTAGCCCCAACTAAAGGTTGCACACAATGGACTCTTCTTTCTCCTCTGTGCCCTGCACCATGGATGTCAGTCATTTTACTTTTGTTACTCTACACATAGAAGGCAGATAATGGCTTTCTTCACTTTCTTCTCTTAAAATTTCTGCAAGTTAATATCACAGCAAAAGGTTTTTGTTGTTGTTGTTATTTTTTTTCCTAACATTTTTAGACAAAGAAAGGCTTGAACCAACTCCATGGAGTCTGCCTACTTCTCCTCTGACAGCCCTGCAGGATAGGTTTGGTCATTTCCTTCTTTTCCCGCATGGCCCAGAAGGGTCCTTTCCCTCCAGGTCCTTTGGGACTTCTCTAAGTCTGAATGTTTAACATACTGCTGGGCTGGGTTTTAAAGAAGCCATCTGACCTCAACAGGCTAAGTTCAGAGTGGATAATGCACCATCATTCGTAACTGTGGCTTGGATTTAAAATTCTTTCCAACACCATGGGGAATCTGGACACTAGCAACCTCTCAGTATTCCCCTCTCTCTCATTCGTGTGAATTTTCTTGTGTAATCTCTCTATATAAATTTCTCCACTAAGCTGTAGTTTCTTGAGAGGAGGGCCCTATATCTTTTTTATTTGAAATAACAATCCCATTAGTCACACAATTTTATTATAAAGTTAAGCTGGTCAAACCAATATTCATTAATAGCTTGAAGTCTGCAGATACTAGTTTTAAAATAAAGGTGACAAATACTGATCAGATTCTTAGAACACTATTCAGGATCTAAGTAAAACTGACTCTGGACTTAGTTCAAAACACAAGGCTAAGAGAATAGTAGCACAATCATCAATAATTAAAACAAAAGCTATTTTTCAAATCACTTTTAGTTAAACAGAATGGATTAGCGCTTTTTTAAAGTCTAAAGCTACATAAAACTCAAAGCATTCTATTTTTTCTACCTGAGATCAAAGCAGGTTTCTTTTTTCCTATCTAAACTTAATTCTTGGCATTTAGGTAAATATGAATTCATGCGATATACTTTGTCAAACTTCCAAAAATTTTAAGTCTGGCTTTAGAGAGAAATTCTCATGTTACACACATGTATTTACATATTTTTTTTCTTCAGAGACTAATGACAAATTTATGAGACTTCTAATGGGACCATCATGGTACTAACAGTATCAAAGTAAACACCATTCCTTTATACAGAATGTTCTGTGGGGTAATATCAAATGAGATCCTAGAATCCATGTATGTATATGAGTCTCCAAGAATTCAGAAATTAACTTCACTTTAAGAAGACTCATTCTATTCTTCTTTGGAGCAGAAGTTGCAAAGTTGTGATGTTTAATAAAAAAAATCGTGTATAAAAGCCCTAAGACAGGTATTAACCTAAATTGGCAATAACTGCAACTTAAAAATGAAACAGACTCATCTAGATCTTTACTGTGGGTGTGCAGTCTTTTCCTTCATGACCTACACGTTTTATTGAGGTGACAACCTCTTATCCCTTGTCTTTCCTTCTTGTGCCCCATACCCAGCCCCAGCTTCTTTACTGTGGGTGGAGGTCTTTGAGCAGTACTGCCAGTCTTGAAATCAAAGAACCTCCTAAAGTAAATGAGGATGAAAATACCATGTATGAAAACCAGTCTAAGTGTGAACTGAGAAAGAAAACACTAGAAGGAAGATTGAGCAGCATCTCCTTCAAGGGAGAAAGAACGTCAAAATGGTTCTGTTACTCTAGCATTATTTCCAGATTAGAAGAATGTGGATCAGAATTTCAAACTCTGGAAAGGAAATGACTTTGAATGGGGGGCTAGAGAAGTGAACACATGAGAAAGAATTGTAGCAGTCGTGTTGTTAGCTGTCAACAAGTTTCTGTGCTCCAGCATGGAGAGCATGAATGTCATCACTTTCAGTGTCAGCCTTTTCTGTGATCTGGTCTATTTGTTCATTTTGAGCTTCAGTCTCATTGCCAAGTACACAGTGATGTTTTTTAGCTTTCTTAGGATCCCGCCCACCTCAGTCAATCTCTCATTTCCTCTGTTCTGGCACCACTCTCTTAGGGTTAAGGGATGTTAAGGTATTGCACACTGGCTGCTCCAGGGGTTGGTCACTTGCTGAAGCTGATCATTTGTCACTTGGCCTGGCTACTTGGCTTGATACTACTACATCGCTAGGAGAGTTGTTGTCTCTGCCTATTCCTATGCTGCCTTATAGGCCTTACCAGACTCAAAGTTCTTTATCCCTTAACTGGGCAAACACGAAGGTCTTGCTGAATACTGCTGAGTTCTGTTAAAGTCTTTTCTGCCTCTCTCATGTCTCTTATTTCTTTGGTCCATGTGTCGTCCTATATACTTTGGTTGTTCCTCGTGTTCATCCAGCATGGTGATCACCTTGATTCCTGCATCCTGAGACTCAATAGCTAAACCCAGAATTCTCCTTGTACTTTCCAGTAGCCTGCTGAGTTTCTTCTAAAGATAGATTACCCATGATGAGTCCAGACTCTGATAGCTACAGACAGGGTTGTGGAGATTCTAGTGAGCCTAGAGCTTGGACGCCTTGGCGATGGGCCTGAAGCCCCTTCTTGTTCACATTTGTGCTGCCGACATAAGCTTCCTCCCCCTGTGACTGACAACTCTGTGGCAGGTTTTATGGTGGGGTGAGGTGTGACTCATTTGCTTGATGCTGTTGTTCTTATTTATCTTGCAACTTCCCTATTTGGTACACTAGACCAGAAGGCATTTGTCTTCAGGAGTTGTCAGTGATAGAATCAGAGGGAAAAAATTTTAATATCACAGTCTTGGTCCTGAGTGAAAGGGAATATTGTAAAATATAAGCAAGCTGGCAAATGTTTTCTTCTCCATCCCACCCTCCTCACCTGGTAAAGATCTCAGTAACAAAGGATGGAGGATGAGAAGAGTAAGAGAGCTTCAGAAATCGATCTGTCTCTGGGCCTCACCTCATGTCTCAGGCTGTGGCTGATGTGAGTTTGCTGGGCTTTGCTGGTCCTGTCTTGAAGCCATCTGTGTCCAGGAAAAGCCCGCAGAGCTGTCTCTGAGGGTAGAGGCAGTGGGCGAGTGTCTTGGAGGTTCTAGGTCTGGAGCTGACGGAACTTCCTCTGGCTCCATAAGGAAGGTCTTGGAAGTCAGAGAGAGATGGGGGCGGGGGGTGAGAAAAGGAGAGAGAGAGAGAGAGTGTGGAGATAAGAGGGAAAGAAGGAGGGAAAAGGAGGGAAAGGAAGACTTGCCTCCTTTCCTTTCTCTCCTGTTGGCTGTAGTTGAGATTCCCTACATGCTATTTTGGGTCCTCTGAGAGACAGGTACTAGGTCACAGCTGTTTTGTTCTGAATTTTGTTATAATAACGCATAACGTGAACTCTTCCTCCTGCAGAAGTACAAGTGCACAACGTAGGATGTTGTCTCGAGGCTCCAGGCTGTAGAACAGATTTCTAGATGCATTCAGCTTGCATAACTGAAAATTTCTACCCATCGATCAGCCCCTCCCTGTTTGCCAGGTCTGAAGTGGTTGATTGTCAGCAATTTCATATTATTCAACCTAATGCAACAGGCAAGACCACATTATGACTTTCATGGGCATAAGACACTACTCGTAAAAATTCTGTTTTGTGATTACGTTGGAATAATGACAAGTGTATTAAGGTTATATGTTAAAACATGTTCTTCAACCTAAGTGTTCTTTTTTCATCTGAATTCTAAGGAACTGAATGCATTTCTATGGACCTGAAAGCACTGTATCCCCTAGGCCCTGTGCCTGCTGTCCTTGTTGGGGCTGTGCCCTGAGCCCAGGACAAAAATTTTCTCTTGTTCATTCCTTCCTTCTCTGGAGGGTGGATTTCTCTCACCTTGGCCTTTCCACAGGTAAATAAAGCCCTCTTCCCTTAAATCCAAAAGTTCTGCTCATGTGATTAGTAAAAAGCTTGCTATTTTGTCTGGGAACTAATTTTAAATGTGACTGGCTGTCAGATGGAGAGCTGCTCACTGTAATATTCAAACAAACCTAAAAGCCCCAAAGCATCATCCTCACCAAATGGATAGTTCCAGACCACCATCCATCCCCACCAGTAATTATCCCCAGTGACCTGGGAAGGGAGCTAGGACCCCGCCTTTGTAGTAGTTTCCACACTTGGCAGGCTTTCAGACCTCCATGCCCCCCTCTCCCCCAATTGCCCTTCTAAGATTGTGGCAGAAAACACTCCAGTTCCTGCTTTGAAACCACAAGGGCTTGTATAAGTGAATGACATTTTATTACCCAGCCCTTCAGGAATTGACCTCAGCACTGTCAACTCGTGGAACTTTCCTCCACTTCTTCCCATGTCAGCCAACCAACTTTCAAGTAAGGCTGAAGAATGACCAACTGGGATGCTGACTGCCTGTGGGTCAGAGTACCTCTGGGCTCTGTGGCTGGAAGGAAGTGAGGGTTAACAGTGAGCTTGGGGCAGCATCTCCATGCGGACTTATCATCAGATAATCTTTGAATGACAGATCCATTATTGTTTTGTTACACATACACCCTTGATTTTATGAAAATTGGTTAAGTTGATGTGAGTGGAAGTTTTACCCAACTGAGTAAGTCTTACCCTTTAGAGTACAATATTTAGTCTTCAAATTTCTACCCTACATAGCATGCCTGTGTTTTCAAATCAAAGATAATTACATTTTACTTTGTTTCAATAATGGTTTTGATAATTTAAAAATACTTTTTGAAATTTGTGCAGCATTCTAAACTTTTTCAAAACCAAGACTGGAGTTAACTTTTCTAGCTACATGTCCCCATCTTTGAGTTAAGAACTCATCTTTGCATTTAAATTTCACATTAAGGTGTGCCCTGATGGCCTAGTGGGTTAGTCCATTGCAGGGCAGTCCACATACATCACATGGTCCCTGGTTCAAGACCTGGGACTGGGGATGGGGGGGTCAATGGGTGGGGTGGGGGCAACCAAGGTGAACAGCTAAATAAAATAAAGTGTTTCTTTCTCCAGTCTCATCATATCTTCCTGTCTCTGCTCACTTTTCATTCCTACCTGCATCTTTCCTTAAAAAAAAAAAGAAAATTTAGCAGTTGATTTTTAAAAATCATATGGAAGCTTCAAGTTAATTACATGTTTTATTTAAAACATGTATTGTCAATATTCAGGAGTGATTATAGACAGTCTTGGACAATAGAATTAGGCTGAACTCAATATTGATTAGGAAGACATTTTCTGATTGCGAAATTATAAAAGTCAGTTTTCATTGTGATGTTGACATGAATAACTTCTAGGTCAGTAAGAGTTCTGGAGATAAATGATAGTTAAAACAGATCTTTGTTTAGCTGGAAATTTTGTATGTATTGTTAAATTAAGTGAAATAATGTTTATAAATAAACCAAGTACCAAGGGTGGCACAAAGCATATTTTCAGTTACTAAGAATTGAATTTTAAGTTTAAAGAGGCACTAGTCCCCAGACTTGTAAAATGGTGGGTGTTACTGACTCGGAGGAAAGAAAGTCTCAGAGACAATAGTGGAGCACTGTTCCAGGACCTGGGGCGCAGCACTGAGAGGCCACACTCCAGCAGCACGGGCCGTTGTGGGGAAAGTTGTGGACACTGATGGTGCTGAACTTAAAAGGAAAATCAGCAGAGTTAGTCTCTGAATATGAAGGAAGTTAAGAAATTGAAAAGGTGTGCCCTGGTGGAGCAGTGGTTAGATTAATCACCTCTGAAGGAGCAAACCACATACCCCCAGGTTCAAGTCCTGGGTCCTGGGTCCAGGGGGACACAACCAGTGTAAACAACCAATAAAAATAAA
Source organism: Solenodon paradoxus (assembly GCA_004363575.1). Classification (NCBI taxonomy): domain Eukaryota; kingdom Metazoa; phylum Chordata; class Mammalia; order Eulipotyphla; family Solenodontidae; genus Solenodon; species Solenodon paradoxus. Next base: position 78,898 of record RJWH01001853.1, read on the forward strand.
ATGTTTCTTCCTTCTTGGAAAAGAGTAAAAAAGGAAGAAATTGAACCAAATTATTTTTGCTGATATTTTCCTTTTTATGTATATGTAAGGGATATATGTAATGATTCTCTTATACTAAGTAGAAAAATGTCTAGTAATAAGAAAATATAGTGTCATAGTTTTAAACAGTATGCCATCATTTTGGGAGGTGTTTTTCCTGTTTTTTAATGGCATATAAAATGGTAGCAATCTCATAACAGTGATGCTTTAGATTCAGTGACTGTTGAGTCCCTCTGGACCTGGTGCTAGGCTTTGCACATATAATGAAGTAGATATTTGCTGAATGTCTGCTATGTGCGCCAGACTATGTTGCCTGCTGTGAATAGATTAGACAAGCTCTCATGGAGGCTCCCCTTCTGAGAAGACAGATGTCATACGTGATTCCAGAGAGGGAGAAATGCTCCAGAGCGGTAGAAATATGTAGTGTATTGTGAGGTAGGTTGCAATTGAGTTAAGCACTAGTGTCTAAGACACAATCCCTGGTCTCACAGACTTTATAACCTAGTGTAAACGATAGAAGGAAATTTCAAAATGATGCGTTAAATGCCATGAATTCCTGAGAAGTCTGGAGGAAGTGACCATTAAATTGTCCTGAAGGGCAAATAAAGTTTAGCCAGCAGAAGAGTAGGCAGGTTAATCCAAGTAGGGTGGCTGCCATGTTTAAAAGCCAAGAAGTAAGGGGAGGGCTGGTGAGTTCCTTCAGCCCTGGAAGCCCAGGCGAAGAGCTTACAGTGAGGACGTGAGATGGACCGAGACAGGTCGCAGCTTAGATGCTCTTGCAGACCATGGCGAGTCTTTTCGTCTTTGCATCAAGACCAGTGGGGTTTATGCAGGGCATCGGCGCGATGAAATTTGTGTTAGAAAGATCACTCCTGCTGCAGCGTGGGGAGTGGATTAATATCCCCCCCCCCACCCCCAGAAGCCAGTTGCCGCAGTAATTCCAGAAGCTGATAATGGGAGACATGCTGTCTCCCAGTTTTCCCGTCTTGATTGGATCTCTATCCTGTTCATATGTGGGCTTTGTAATAAAATGTTGACTTCAGTGACTTATGGTCGTGGTTGAAGGGGGTCTAGTTACAGATACTATAATCATTTTTAAGTGAAGTCCTGTCAAGTTATTTGACTAGAAAGCAGATTAATAAACTCACTGATCCAGTGAGCAACTGATCAATAAAAATGCCACCTCAATTACATGATAAAGTCAAAAATCAAAGTATATGGTTTCCCTCCTCAGCTTCTGGGGGACTGAAGCATTTCCATCTGATATTTATCAAAGGGTCTTGAAAACCAAGGAATGGTTTAGATGAAACTCAATTGATTCTGTGTTTCTGCCAGGATGCAGAGCTTTCTACAGGTCACAGCCTGTCAGGTATAAGAAATCATAATTTTACTAGAGGTTCCACTTATGGTTTAAAAGTAAGGCAAGTGTTGGACTGATAAACTCGGATCATGTGCCTGTTTAAGCAGATGTAAATGAAAATGCCAAAAGGCTCAAGTTCAAAGGAAGATTCTGTACCTGAGAAATATTGCTTTGTGGAATTTCAACTTCTTTGGTAAGTACTTGGCTAGAAGGTTTCTTTAACTCCATTGGGAGGGCACAGCCTCTGTGCGTGAATGCCTCTCCCAGCCAGTACCACCACCACTCTTACTTCTAGAAGCTATAACACCCAGAGAGATCAACTGCACACACAACCACCCTGGAAAGTTCCAGATCGCAGAGAGAGTGCACACATCTATTCCTCAGTTACTTATGCCTTTTTGAAAGTTGTTGCATTTTCTAAGAAACCTCTTGGAAGGAAACAAGTCACCTCTAGACATTCGATCTTCATGTGCTTTTGTATGTCTGGGGTGTATGAGTTTACCCATGCAGGAAACCATTTAAAGAATGCAGATAATACCTATCAGTGTTGTGAGTCACCCTGTCAAGAAGTAATGTACAATCAGGCATCCTTGTGAGTTATTTATCATACCCTGAGGCCTGATGGAATATGGTTTCCTTGATGAAAAGATAAAAAGCAACATAAAAGCAAAGTAAAAGAGGAACACTTCATTAAAACTGAATCTACCTTCTGGTCTGAACTTTCTTTTGAGTTTTTAAAAAATTAATGTTACTGAAATTTATCATCACAAAAATTTATTTTGTTGAATTATTTCTCAGAAAATAAGGAGAACAGTGAGGGAGAGAATGAGATTTGGCGGGATGAGGGGGAAGTGAGGGTGGGGAGAAGGGGAGAGAGAGAGGAGAGAAGAGAGAGACCTAAAGAAACTAACTTCTGTAGAACTGAAATGCAGATAAAAAGATAAATTTCTTAGATAATGAAAATAAATAACTGACAAAAGCAGCAGATTTCAGCACTGAAATTAGTAAATTTGTTGGACTGGACTGGACAAAGAAGAGCATCCTTCATCCCTTCCACCTTACTCCTGTAGGAGGGAAATATAATATATACAATTAAGCCCTGGAACAGGTTTAGTCACCAGGAGCATAAATTCCAACTTCAGCAAAAAGGAATTCTCCCCTGAAAATGAGAGTGTCAAAGCAAAGTTTTCTAAGGGCCTTCCAGTTCTAGAAGTCTGTATCTCTCAGGCAGAGAGACAGTCCAGGTGCAAAAAGGTGGAGAAGGGGGGTAATTGATGCTTTATTTCATGTTGAAATTTAGTTCACGGCCTCATCTATTTCCTTCCCTCTCCCCTTACTTTACTAGAACAGAGCTTAGGGCCTGAGTAAGACTCAGGAAGAATAGCTGATTTTCAGGACAATATTAAGGTTTAGCTAAATAGAACAATGCAAGAAACAAATGCTTTTTTAAAGAATCATTTAATACCATGACCGTTTAAAAGGACTTAAATTTGAACTATATAAATAAAATATGGATACAGTTTCTATGTAAAAAGAAAAATATTGCATATAGTATTAATTATCTGATACATGAAATTACAAATAAGACTAAACGCCCCTTTCACCACTTTTCTTAATCCCCATATTTCCCAGCCTCTCTCAAGGAAGTTTTGGGTTTCTTTTAAATCAGTTTGCTGTGTTTTCCTTACAGACCTTTTTCTAGGCGGAAACTATGCAGTTTGTGTGATTTGGTGTGTTTTTAATATAATAATATGACTTTAAAAGATTGCTTTGTCTTAGAGAAGGATCCTTATTCATCTCATTCTATTAAATTGTAGCCTGTGGTATAGATAGGTGAGTCATAGTTTCTTTAGCCATTGCCTATGTTCTATAATTTGATCGTTTCCAGGCTGTTGTTTTTAGCTGTTGTAAATAAATGCTGCAAAGACCGTCCTTATACAGGCTTCCGTGCACCTATGTGATGATTAATTTCTCTAAGGCAGAAGTAGTTGGGTTTCTGGTCTTTGCGTCTCTAGGTCTGACAAGGGCAGCTTGAATTCAGCTACATGCCACAGAGGGTTTGAAGAATTGCCTTAAAATTGGAGGGAAGGGCAGAGTTACTCTTTGATCTTAGCTAGGGTTACCGTAGGACCTGGTTTGACCAGGGTTGCGTAGGTTTAGCAACTTTGTCCCAGTGCCCCACCCAGTTTGGAATTCTGTCCTGGTTTCAGTCACTAAGGTTGCCAGTAGTCCTGGTTTGACTAGGATTGTTAGTTCAGTGATTTTGAACCCCCTTGATCTTATAGCCCCAACCCCCACCCCGACCCCAACCTTCACACCTGGTGACACTCCACTTGGTCTGATTACAGTTTTTTAATTTATCGTAAGTGTAATCTTAGAAAAACATTAGCCTATCTCCTAGCTACATAAAATGACTACTAGAGTCCAGTTTAGATGTTTAACTATTATTGATTCAGAGTGCTACGCTTGGCACCACCTCCCAAAATGCTACTTTATATTCTTCCTCTCTTTTGAGACATGGGTTCAGAAAAAAAAAATAAAAAAGTAGCCATTTTGTATTTATATGAAAACATGTATAAACCAAGAGTTTCATCATAGTGCTAGGAGTCACTGTAAGAATATTGTCTTTTCTTTTACTAAATGAGCATTTAACCAATGCAGGAGATTAGATGTATGCCATTGACTAAGGATGCTCTTTGAGTGCTCTGTTTTTAACAGATGAAGCAGGCAAGGGAATAGAGAAAGAAAATGTGGATCAAGGGAGAGACATTTTAAAGAGAGGCTCCCTTTTCCTGCTACTTGTAGAAATCCATTTCATGTCAACTGGGACCAATTGTGAGCTCTGGCCTTGGGCAAAATTCCTGTTTGCAGTCAATAAATTAATGGGTGGCACCTTGAAATGGGTTGGCTTTGACTGAATCAATGTCTGATGTGGCAATCTATCCTCAGGCCAAATTCCTACTGAAGTGAATAGATTGCCGCTGACTGAAGAAGGTGAATCCTTGAACTTTCTTTTAAATCACTACTCAAACAGCAGAGTGCAGTGTTCTGGCGCTAACAGTTTCACTTTCCTATCCTTGCCTGGCCTCTCTTTGACAGATACGGAAGGACTCCCGTGTTAATAGACTTCATTTGTACGGAGCTACTCTGTGCAGGTCTTCATCGGGATGCTTCTGATTCAGTGGGTTTCCTCCAAGAAAACTGTCCGTAAACTCCCAGAGTGTTCTTTTACAGTAACTCCCTTTGAAACCTCTGGGCAACAGGAGACAGAGAAGGTGGCTCTATTGGTTCAGCTGGCTTTTACAGTGAAGATATCATGAGCCACAAATCTGCCGAGGTGCGAGTTTTCTTGGAAGGGGAGGAAAATTTGGGGAGCAAAATAAAGAGAGGTTTAAGTTTAATATTTCATAACCGTGTGCTTTTTTTTCCAGGTTTGATTCCTGTAATATTCTCCGTGTGTGGCCAGCCCTTCATAACACAGCCCTATTGAGGGAGAAGGAAAAGGAAAAGGGAGGAGGGGGTGGAGGGAGGGAGACAAACCAGCCTTTTGGGGGAAAAAAAAGGACCACCTTTAGGGTACCAACTGTGACTAACCTGATGTAGTCATGGCCTGAAGGAATCAAGTTGGTCATTCAGTTGTGAATATAGGACAGAGGTGGTATGGCATTTGTAGTGAGGCAGTAAGAGGGAAGTGACCCATTTAGAATCTTTTTTTGGAAAAAGTGGGGTGCTAAAGCCTCAGAAAATTGAGAAACTTTCTTTCCATGACAGTGCACATGGGTAATGTTTGGTGGGGAAAAAATAATACATGAGTGACAAAGATGGTTGAAACATTGGAGCATAATTTTTTATGTGCTTTGGAATCTTTTTGTGGGATTAAAAAAGAGGAGGTAGATTTTAAGTCTCTCTGGAAAAAGAACAAGCATTGGCATGTTCATATTATGTATGCAACTCCGTTCCTGCCACCAGTCTGGGCGTCTAACAAGCTTAGCTGATTAGGAGACCGTATTTTATTTTCAGGTTGGCCACTTTATTTCCTACTTTTAGAGCAAAAAACAGTGCATTTACTGTAGCCTGACAATATTTGTTTTTCTCTCTGAATGTAATAACTTTTTAAATAACAAACATTCTGTTCTTTCAAGGGCTCTGAAAACATGGATGGAGAACTGTAGCAGAACCATTTCCCTCCTTCCTCAAGAACACCCCAGTCTCTAGGTGGTACACCACTGCTGGAGTGTTGAAAGTTAATGTCCAAGATGACAGTTGCTCTTCTCTCTCAAAAGTGAGAAAACGTAGCCCAAACATAGTCATTACAAAGTCACACAGCTTTGAAAGGGGCAATGGAAACAGGGCCATGATAGTTTCTCGGCTGTATTGGGGTCTGTCAGAGCAGAGCCTAGTGTGCTGGGCAGGACAGTGGAAGAGCCAGGAGGTGCTGGTGCCGTGAAAGGCTCAGGAATGGTGTTTGAACTGCACAGTCATGGAGCTAACAAGACCTTAGCTTTCACATACTTCAATTCCCTCATTTTACCCAGTGACTTGCTAGAGTGGGTGGCATAGTCAAGCCAAGGTCCCAGGGCTCTGGTGTCCCAGGTTGGGATTTTCCATTGCCTTAAGTTGGACATTTCGCCGTTCAAGTTAAAACACACAGTCTCTGTCTTCTAGTTGCCTTAAATTTAAAATACCTATTTCTCAGAAAAAGGAATTATCGCTGAGATGACCAGAGCAGATACTTAGTTCTAAATCTTAGTGGCCGTGTGACCATCGGAAAACCACCAAGCCTGCCTGTGCTCACAAGTGAACCAGGTGCAAAGGGGGCCAGGGCAGCTTCTTTAGCATCCTTAGGAGTTGGGGTTCTGCCTTAAACCAATGGAGACGACTGTGTCTTGAGGGATATGGTCAGATGTGAGACTGAATTTCTCATTTGAAAGTGTGATGCTGGAATACCGGTACCATCTAGTTCTCTATCAAAGGTCAGTGTGGGTGATATGAAATGCCAGGGCTCTGTGTTCCTTCCTTTATAAACACATGCCACAAGAAAGCTTCCTGACTGACTTCTGGTAAATCATCCTAAAACCATTCCTGGCATTTGCTTAATAGAGGGTTAAAACTTGCTCTCACAAACCAACGGCTACACAGAGGAGAGAGACTACAAAGGAGGGTGTTGTTGCTTATTTTATACCAATTGGGAGAAGGGAGAGCCAAAAAGGAGAAAAATGCTGTGGTGTAAGTTTTAAAGTCCAGGTTCATAAGAAAAAATTTTACAGAAGTTTTTTTACTCCATTTTTCCTTTCACCTCTCTACCCCACTTAAAACATCCTTAAAAATATCCTTGCTCAGGGAAGAATACTTTTTATTTATGCTACCACACTCTATGCTGAAATTTAGAAAAAAAGGACTTGGGCAAGTGCGGCAGAAACGGGATAGGACGTAGACCCTGAATTCCCAGCCTTGCCCCAGGGAGGTATATCGGGAAAAACAGGCTCGTGTGGGGCTGCTTTCTTTCCTCCCATTGGAAGTACCCTCCCATTGGAAGTAACCTCCCATTGGAAGTACTGGAAGAATATAATTCCTCTGCATTATTTACTTCTTTCAGAGAAAAAAGATGAAGAGAACAGTCAGAAAAATCAATGCCTGAGGATCCCAGAAAATGGCATTAGGGTATATTAAACCTACATTGCTGGTACCTAGGAAGAAACCAAGGACACAGGGTTTAGCTCATCTCTTTGAAAAATTACAGACTTTTCTTAGAGATTTGTGTCTTAACCCAATGGAATACATGTATTGAGAATTAGTACCTTGTGAGGAAAACAGAGTGAGTTGCTGAAAATCTTCATGCTGTTACATAAGTTTTGCCGACCAGCTAATAGAGTACATGTTTAAATAGTTCGGAATGAGATAATAGGAAAAATGTTTATTTGGGGACCCCAAAGTAGGTGTTGACATTTCTATAAGTGTCATGCAGACCCACCACTGTCTTTTTGTGAATGGCAGTGCTTGCTATTCGAGGGGTCAACCTCTTGAGAGTTAGCATACTTAATTTACTAAAAGAAACATTTCTTTAGTTCCATTTTTCTTTTTGAGATAAAAGGTAATGTCTTAGTTGTCAATACAGCCAAAGGAAGAAAATAGGACTTTGATGACAACTGGTAGCCAAATAACCCAAGTTGTGCAAGTAAACATACATACTCAAAATATGTTGAATCAAAGTCACATTAAATACTTATTTCTAGGGAAACTCAAGAGAATGCAATATATTGGATATTTCAAAAGCAATTAAACTTTAAAATGAATTAGTAGAATATATAAAAATTCATAATGTAAGCTTGAGATACAATTCCTTAATTTAAAAAAGTTAGAAATTTGAATTATCAAGAGTAAGGTAACTAAAAAGAAACACTCAGCATGATAAAAGTAAAATAAAAATTTTGGATAGTGCTATCTTTCCAAACAAAGCGATGTCAATAGCAATAAAACTATACAGGATAGAATATTAAACACACAGGATTTGGGCATACAAGATAAATTTGAACCATCGCTCTGACACTTACATACTATATATATATACTATATAACCTTAGGCAGATTTCTTAGCTTCGGTTTTCTCATCTGTAAAGTGGGGATAATAAAACCTACATCATAGGCTTATCTTAAGTAAGATAATATATGCCCAGTTCTTGAATAGGCCCCACAGAACAATCCAAGCATTGAAATTGAAGAGGTAATCAAAAGTCTCCCTAAAAATAAAAGCCCAGGACCAGATGGCTTCTCCAGTGAGTTTCACCAAACCTTCAGAGAAGAATCAATACCTATTCTTCTCAAACCCTTCCAAAATATTCAAGTACAAGGGGACACTACAAAACACTCTCCATGAGGCCAACATCACACTGACAATCTGTAATGAATGTAGATGAATAGGTCTAATAGACCTGTTTTTTGTATGTGGGGTTTCTTTACACTTTTTATAGCATCTGCTCACATGTTTTGTAGAACTGGCTGTATGGCAATAAATTCCTTTAACTTTTGCTTATTGGCAAAGCTTTTTATCACTCCTTCAGTTCTAAATGATAATCTCACAGGGAATCATAGCTTAGGTTGAAAATTATTTTCTTTCAGCCTTTTGAATATATCCTACCATTCCCTCCTGGCCTGTAGAGTTTCAGTTGAGAAATCTGCCTACCATATTATGGAGAATCCTTTGTATGTGACTCATTTTTCTCTGAATGCTTTTAATATACTTTTTCTTGTATTTTTGACATTTTGATGACAATCTGTCTAGATATAGGTCTCTTTGGGTTTCTTTTATTACGGACTCTTTGAGCTTCCTGGGTCTGGAAGCTTGCTTCATTCTTCAGGTTGGGGAAATTTTCAGCTATTTTTTCAAATGCAGTTTCTGCCTCATTTTCTCTCCCTTCTCCTTCAGGGACCCTGAAATGGGAATATTGTTTCTTTTGATACTATCCCATAGGTCTTGAATTGCTGTTTTCATTTCTTTGCATTCTTTTATCTCTTTGCTATTTTGCTTGAGTGCATTCCTCTGCCCTATCTTCTAGCTCACTGGTGCTATTGGTGGCTTCATCCATTCTATTCTTGAGTCCTTCTATTGAATTCTTTGGGTCAGCTATTGTGTTCTTTATTTCTTTAACATCTGTTTTGAGCTGTTTCATTTCTTCTCTCTTTTTTATTGTTCTTTTTTGTTTTTCCCTGTATTTTTTTAAAATTTCCATGCATATGTTTATCACTGTTGCCCTGAATTCATCCTCAGGTAGTTTGTATACATCTGTTGTATTCAGATTTTCCCCTGGGTTTTTGATTGGATTCATCATTTCACATATACTTCTTTGTGTCTTTGCTCTCTTTTGCATTCTGTTTATGTTTCTGTGGATTAGGTTTCCCTGTAATGATGGCCTTGTGTAGGGTATTGACTTGCACTGAATAAACCTGGATCTTGATTTGTACACTGGGATTTCTTGAGTTTTGTGATGTCACCACCGGTTGGATTTGTTGAAGTTCTTAGTTGGCCCCTCTGTTGCTGCCTGAAAGGTCAGTCTGTGGGGTTGGAGTTTGTGTGGGGGATGCAGAGCCTTCCCCCAGCATCCCGGCTGTATATTGCAATGACCACCTTGCTGTTGGCCCACAGTCAACAATAAGGCTTCAGTTTCACCTCCACCCACAAGGTGGTGATAGTGGGTAGCACTGACTCTTTGTCCCTCTGGTAGACTCTCTTCTTCCTTTAAACCCGGGGGTGGGATTTCTGGTGGGTGGGTCCTGTGGCTCTAGGGCAATATGGTGGGAGGGAGAGGGGGAAGGCAATTTCCCTAGCTGCCTTCAGTTATGGGTGGTGCCCAGTGTGACTTTCTTGCCAGGCCTCTTGTTCAAACCACCGAGCACTGGTCCTCCTTCTGCCCTGTGCCCAGACCCTTTCCCCCAGCTCCGTGTGCTGATCCTGCTGGGTGGGCTTTCCACTGCTTTCGCGATTCCCGGGAGGGCTGATTTTTCCTGCAGTTCCACCCCTTCCGCTGTGGCTGGAATCGTGAATCTGAGTCGGCAGTGTAGCTCTGAATCCAGAACGTTTCGCCTACCCTTTTTTCCAATTGCTGCTGTGTCTCTATAGCCTCTATGCCTGCTTTTCCTCAGTATTTGTTTCTGGAAAACAGGTGAATTCCTAGTTGCTCTGTGGGAAGGACAAAAGTCTTGCTCCTATCAGGTTGCCATCTTGACTGAAGTCCCAACATGATTTTTAAATGTGGATAACTGCCTTTTCAAACTGGAAATTCCTTAAAGGAGGGTCTTACTTGCCTTTGGGCTATAGCTTTTTCCAAAATTTTTCCAAATTTATTCTTCAGCAGCAATTAACACAGGGTTTGTAGAAAACCCTGTTAAATTACCTGCCCTACAGGAAGTTCTCATTTTCCTTTGCAACTCTAATCCCACTTTTTTTCAGTTGGTCACAGTTTCTTTATTGGCACCCATCCCCAGTTCCACAGTGGCTAGGCCTAGTCCATCCTGGTGGTCTATTCCTCTGGTTACAAGCTTGTGGCTCAATTTTATCCAGTTAGTTGTGAGGGGAAACCTGGGGGCAGTTTAGTATTATTAAAAGAGTCATGAAGAAGAGATTGTCCTCTTCCTTTAGTGGACATTGTTATGTCTGCATGACAGAGAACTCTGGAAATCATCTTGTAGCCAGGAAGAGAGCTCACCAAGGACAAAGCAGATATGCTGGGGTTGGCAGAAAGGAGAGATGGAAGTAACCACGGCTCTATATCTAGCCCCAGGAGTGGAGCACAGGACTCTGTTCAGAGTGGATCAGCACCCTGTGTCTCCCTGCCCGTGGAGACTGAGTCAGACGTGGTCATGTGACCCAAGTCTCCTCAGTCAGAACAAGCCACAGTAAGTATGCAAGAAGGCAGGGAGAAACATTTTCCCCTTCTTCTGAGTTAGAAGCTGGGAAGAGGCAGTCCCCAGAGCTATTGGAAGACTTATTCTGATCACGTGGACTTTGAGAAAGGAATAAGAAGTAGGGAAAGAAATGATTCCTGTGTCAATTTGAACACTTTAGCTTTGTGAGCAAATACATCTTTTATTTGTTTCAACCCATGTGATTTGAATTTTCTGCCACATGCAACCAGTAGAAAGCCAACAGAGGGAGAGAAGGAAAAGAAACTCTTCTTTTACTAATGTTATATTTACTGAAGATATATCCTGGGCAGAGTTCCATAATTACTTGAAGATATGAAGAACTTTATTTTTTTAAGCTTCACTTTTACTTTCATCCAAATAAGTTTTCAACTGTAGTAATGAAAATAGTGTAAAATGTAGTAAGAAAAAAGAGGCGATATTCTTGAAATTAGATATTTAAGTGAATATGATTTCAAAGACTATACTCTTTTAAAGACATATGCACACAACTTCTGTTGCATGGGGAATTATTAGATAACAGTGATTTGATGGGAAGTCAAATAAGAAAATCATATAAAAGGTGAGTTCTCTCTGGCAAACCTACTTAAATCTACCTTTGAAGTAACTTGTTTAAAATTATCTGCTTTGTATGCATCAAAACAGCAAGTAAAAAGTGAAATTATACATTAAGGCATAGTCTCTAGGCTATAACTGTTCTGAGATCAGCTGAATCTGCTCTGAGGGCTCGTGGCCTTGGCCTGGTACTCACACTGCTATGGCTGCAGATGCTATCAATCTCTCTGCCTCTGTTTCTCCATAATGTGCCCCCACTAATTCAGCCTGATTCTAGGGTGTCTGTTGCAGTCATTTGGCACCTCATATGGAAACCTGTTGACCCTATAAAAATTAACAGATCTTAAATCTAGGCATTTCAAATTGGAAATATATTTTCAGACAGAACTAATACATCAGTTAACTAGTATAAGACCAACCCAAAATTCTCAGAGAGTTTCTGTGCTCTCCTGGTGGTGTACTGTGGCTAACAATAACCAACCATTAAGACACAGACCTCATTTTTAGGGTTCTGTGGAATAGTTGGATTGACATTTCCTCAGTAACTGCTCCCAAACAGACATAGCCCTGCAGAACATTAAGAGATAAGTGGTTTTGGATGATAACTTTGATAGCTGTGTAGCAGATGGGCGAGTAGATGAGAACAGAGGTAAAGGATATGGAGACCCGTGGTTATAGAATAGCCTTAACTTGGACTAAGTAAGTTCTACTATGTGCTAGACATTGTGGTGTGATGTATATATGTCTATATATGTAAATTTACACATATATACATAATATTAGAATACTAGAATGCTAACTCCATGAAAGTAGGGATTTATCCATCTTGTTGGTTATTTGCTGACTAAATACTTGTTAATAGATTACTCTATGAAACCAGCTGTTTCCCTGCTCTCCAATCTTCTTTTCATAATAGTCTTTTTACTCCCAAAAGTGCAAATGCTACTTCCCCAGAGTAGACTGCATTAACCTGTTGCACTCCCAATGTGCCCCCATTGTCCCCTGCACATCTCCTTTATAACTCTTATTACACTATTCATTGAATTTTATTCCAGGAGGGCTGGAACTCTGCCCATCTTGTTGGCTGCTGCACCTAATAAACATGTTGAATAAATGGTGCTATGTAAATCTTACTAAGTCTTCTAATTTCCATTTCACATATGAGAAGCTCAAGTCACCAGAAAGTAAAGTGACTTGTACACATTAATTAGGTGCCCCTTGAAACGTTATAAAATAACATGAATATTTCAAAGTAGAAGACTATTCTCAGAAATACTCCAAAGGTTAATTTTTCATTTTTATATCATTTTTATTTTTTTGTTCACTTACAAGTTAAAGACATATTTAAAGCAAAAAGTCAGAACACACACACACACACACACACACACACACACACACACACTCACACACCCCTGCCCATGCACTCCACTTTTGATTGAGTATTCCATGTATTTAAATCTGTCAGTGTCTCAGAATATTGAGTTACAAATGAGAAGGCCCAATAGGATAATATATGAACTTGATAGACCTATTAGGGGAAATAAAACAATCATAAAAAACAAAACAAATAAAAGCTAAAACAAAAACTTTACACTTCCAGCCAAATGAGAAAAATAGAAATAATCATGATAATAATAACTAATTTTTATTAAGTGCTTGGAATGTGTCAGAACTGTGCTAAAAGTAATTCACTCTTATTCAAGCAATGTTATGAACTAGGTTCGATTACTATTTTTATTTCATATAAAAGTAAAATGCCTTCGAGAGTTTAATAATTTTCCCAAAGTCAGATGTGGAGAGAGGTGTAAAACCTAGTCCCAAACCTGGGTCTGACACTCATGCCTGTCCTGTAGAGAAAACAGAATCCTTGGTTCTGCCTCACAGTCCATAAAAGCAGGGTTTATAGTGAAAAATTTCAACCTTAAGCACTAGAAATTTGGCAATTTCCAGATACATTAGACTTGATTTTAATATTGTTGATCTAGCACACTTTTAACCTTTATCTTTTTTGAAATTGGGAAGCATGATTAAACAGGTCTTTAAATCCATCATGTTTATGGCAGCAAACTGGTTTAAAATGAATGTGTTTCTTCACTATAGAATGAATTAGCTGTTTTCTCTCTCTCCTCTACTCCAAGGCATCTTCTATCAATGTAACTAAATTCTTGGTACAAGTGGGGTCTGGTAGTTTCCAGTCTTGACTGTAGGTCAGCATTACTGGTGACGTTTTTTAACTTTTGTATTTTAGCGACTAGTTAAGGCAAAACAGTTCAACAAAACAAGGAAAGCAAAACAATAAAACCACTGTATAACATAAATACTAATATAATGTAAGTATATTACTAATGTAATGTAAGCATGTTACATTAACTTTTCATTGAATTCTCCCAGTGTCTTTGTGAGTTAGGTATAGTGAACTGGGGAGCAGAGAGATTGTTATTTGCCAGTTTTAAGTGACCCAAGCTCTTAAACACTGGGCTACACAGCCACCTTATAATGAAGATACCAGCACCGTTTCCAAAATACCAACCAGGATCCTCCCAGGTTAACTGACACTCTCGGTTTATATCTTCAAATAGCAATGTTCATTTATCAGGTAGGATTCCACATTTCTACTGGGAGAGGTCATTCTTATTTCCATTGTTTCTAAACTTTTCCTGAGCCCAAATCTCCTTACCAGTGGACTGAAGAATTCCCCATTGTCTTTACAGAAAAACACACTATAACGTTGTTATTCAAGGAGGCAGAGTATGCAACTAAAGAAGCAGAAAATACTTTAGATGTGTTAGGTAGTTAATTAAAGGTGTAGGAAGGAGAGATATGAAAAGAAGACACTGGAACTTACAGGAACAGGGAGGATTTCAGGTGGAGCACACAGCCCCCACATATCACAGTTGCTCCTGAGGACTTTGAATAGTAAATTACTTTCATCATAAACAACCAGTGTCATGCTGAATAGTTTAATTTTCTTCACTATCCCTCTGAAAATAATATTAAGCCAGGTGCTGAAAATTTCAGTTATCTAGAAAACATAAATATATTTCACAATAATGTGGTTTTAAATAAAACTATACTATAGAATCACATTAGAACAGCATTCTGTGTTCTCGAATTTTGGATCGCTTCCTGTGATCTTTTCCTGGACACTTGCTTGCTTTGATTTTATTAAAAAACTATTTGCATTCCTTTGCCAATTATTGAGAGTTAAGGAACCACATACCTCAGGTTAGAGACGATGTAAGATTAAACAGTGAGGTGAAATATTTGTTGTGTAACTCAGACCGTGTGTACCACACAAGATGGAGAGCGAGTGATGGTGTGTTATCTGTGAGGATGGAGATAAGACCCTCTTCAGCCTGTGTTTGGAACCACGCTGAACTTTCTCCTTCAAAAGTCGCCTTGGATCGGTCACTAGATGGCGCCGAACAAGCGGAAGGACGGGGCCTGGAAGCCTGCCTTCTGGTCTCCTCCCACTCCTGACCCTCACCTTAGTTCCCCGTGTTTGATGTTGGGGAGAGCGATTGTTCAGGAAGGACTTGTGATAACAAAACCACTTTCAACCGTCAGACACTGACTAGGTGGGTAAACAACATCAGTGGAGGTGTCCGTTGTCTTCCGTGAGGACTGCAGCCTGGTAGCCCCACGTGCAAATTTGTGGGCTTCCAGCTCTAGCCTCTCTCACCCCAGCACCTTTTGGAGTACCCAGAATTATCTGGGGTGGCGGAAAGTAAAGGGGAAGCCGGGGCAGGAGGACATGTAGAAGGGTGACAACAAAGTGGAAGAATCAGACATGAAACAGCCTTGAGTCGACGCCCTTGTGCTGGAACCTGCCTGTATACAGGAAAAGACACTGCAGAGACAGTGCCTCACGACAGTAAGTGATTCTTTTGTCAGGACAAGAAATCAGTATTTCTTTCTGATTAAGACCTTTCAGCTTAGTGTAGGGAGAATGTGCCTTGAATACAATCTTGTTAAAACACAAGTCTGCTCTTAACTGCTCCTTTTTAGAATACGAGTCTGATTTCAGGCCAGACAAAAACATGGAGAAAAACCTTGTGAAATAAAGTAATCTTTGTTTTCACTTTTGCACTGGGAAAAAACATGAAGCATTTGATTAATGTTGATTCTTAGAGGTTCGTTTTATAGTAACTTGGAGAATCTAGGGAGTTAAAACTAACTTCTTTATAAAGAAGAATTTTACCTTAAAATAATGGTGTAAAAAAGGAATCTTAGTGTTACTACTTTACTGTTATTATCACCAAACCAATTAGAGCAGAATTTCTTGACCAAGACCACTAACCTATACTAGTTGTTTCTACAATGGACAAGACTGCCACACACTTCCCTATTTGCTTCCTCCAGGGGAAAAGCCAGGCAGAAGGGTGCGTTGTGCTGTTTCCTGTGGGGTACTGCCTCTGTGTGGGGAAATGTAAGGGGTGTGGCCAGTGGGACAATGTCTGCGGAGGCAAAGGGGGATGAGAACGTATATAGTTACGAAGTAGGGGTGGGTGCTCTGGTGACTTAGTGGTTAAATCTGCCTGGCATGGTTCATACACATCCCAAGGACCCAGGACCAGGGGAAACAACCAAGACGAACATCGAAATAAATAAATACTTCTTCCTTTCTCTACCTGCCTGCCTACTCACCCTCATTTCTACTTGTACCTTTCCTTTAATAAAAGTAGTGGCAACCTTAGTCATAGGCAACGCAGCCATGGATCTGAAGTTAGAGGTAGGAGTGAGAAATATCTGGAAGAAGAGAGACTCAGGTCTGGAGTAAAATGGTGAAAAATATGTGTTTTAGATAGAGCAGCCCTGTTTTCAAAGGTGAGCACTGTTAAGAGACTGGAGGCTAAGGAAAGTGAAAGCAGGTTGGAGGAGACAGTGGGGATACACTACATTTCATGCCTGTTGCAAAAATCAAAGGACACAGAAAACTGTCCTGTTGCTTTTTCTCCAGGATCTAGGGAATTTCCAGTGAGCACTGGTTGCCAGCTGTGTGGGGCTCCAGGGCATCTGGGCAGTGTTCTGGCTGATACCAGTACCACGGCTCCTCTCTAGGTGCCCACCTAGTGGGAGGACCCTCAGAACAGCACAGTTGTCTGGTCACTAGGCTCTCACTTTGCAAGGAGAGCAGGACAGTACACCCACACTCGGCTTTGAGTGGCCGTTCACCAGGGCAGGCAGGCAGCCTTGGGAGGCAGTGATGAGGAGTAGGGAGGCATCTATTACTGCTTAACAGTTACCTTTAAACGTAGGCACTTAAGCAAGAAACACTTATTATCTCATCCAGTCTCTGGGTTCAGAAATTTGGGAGTGACTGAGCTGTGTGGTTCTGGATTAGAGTTTCTTGTGAGACTAGTCAAGATGTGGGTCAGGGCTTCCAGCATCTGAAGGCTTGACGGGGGCTGATGATCTCCCCCAGGGTGGCTCACTCACATACTCATATCCCGGTGTGGCAGAAGGCCCCCATTTCCATCCTGTGGACCTCTTGAAAGGGCCTTGCGAGGATCCTCAGTGACACCTGGCTTATCCTAGGGTAAGAAATGAGAGAGAGAGTACCAGGAAGAGGCCATCGTGCCTTTCTTTTATGACCTAGTTTGGAAGTGGTCACTTGGTGACTTCTACTACATTGTGTTTGTTAGCACTAAGCCCTGTCCACACAGAAAAGGAGGGGCACTTATCTCTCCCTCTTGGAGAAAGGAGTATCAGTTTGTGGATATACAACCATGCCTAGCTTAATTAATGTCATCGCAGTCATTGATGGCTCGCACGATCAGCTGTGATCCTGATACTTTAGAGCTTCAGTACGGAGTGAGCTATGGCATCTAGATTTGTGAGATTACACTCTCTGACATTTCCTCAGCAAAATCACCTAACGATGAAGTTCCCAGAGTGTGTCCTCTTCATGAAGCAACACCTGACTGTATTTTAAACCTACCGTGATCAGGGAGGATGGTCATCAGAGAATGGCTAGCTGTCTCTCAGGTGGCCAGGCAAGGCTGGGTAGTGTGTCTCTGACCCCCTGCAGCAGCTGTGCATGTTCTCCCTCGAGATCTTTAAAAAGAAATGCCAGCGCCAGAGCCCCAGCCCTGAGTATTATAGTGAGAGTCTTGAGGTGGGACCGGGGGGTGCCTGGGAATAGGTATTTTTAAAGCTTCCCACACAATTATGAGCCAGGATGGTTTGAGATACCCTGATCTAGATCACCCTTGTCCATTGGAATATAATGTACCAAATATATAATTAAAACATTTCTAGTAGCCATAATTAAAAGGATATAGAGAAGCAGGTGAAGTTAACTTTAATAATAGATTTTATTTCCCCAATATATTAAAATAGTCTCATTTCAACATGTAATCAATAGAAAAATTATCAAGATATTGAACTTTTTTTGTACTAAGTATTTGAAATCCACTAAGCATTTTACACTTACAGCATATTTTAGTTTGGAGTAGCCACACATGTCTCATAACTGTCATAGTTATTGATTAGCCAGGTCTAAATGATAAATCCCATTAGGGCATTTGTCTGTTTTATTTACTGCACAGAATGCATGTACTGATTTGTACTAGACTAATAATGTGTTCATATGAAATTAAAGGTGAAGTATAAAACATACATTCATTTCATATATATAATTCCCAGAATATTCCCATGATTTTTTTTTTTGTGTGCGTGTGTAATTTTTCTCCCCCAAACTAAGCTACTATATACAGCGCTGAAACTTCACAAGATATGTGTCTGGAGCTTTGTCACTTGTTGGTCTGGTCTGAAGAAATCGACATCATTCTACCCTTTGTGTTTGTGGCCAGGCCACTAAATCCTACAAACATTTATAAAGTGTGAAACACCCTAGATCCATCTCTGTCTTCAACCTTTCTTACACCATACCAACTTTGGCCCAGAGCTTCTGGTCACCC
Organism: Solenodon paradoxus; assembly: GCA_004363575.1. Taxonomy (NCBI): domain Eukaryota; kingdom Metazoa; phylum Chordata; class Mammalia; order Eulipotyphla; family Solenodontidae; genus Solenodon; species Solenodon paradoxus. The sequence goes on from RJWH01001853.1 coordinate 97,192, forward strand.
CAGGTCTGTAATATTTTGGAACCGTGGTGGCTGTCTCAGGAAAGTACCTTGGAGTGCCTTATCAGCCCGAGACACGGAAGCCACGCCCATTGCTCAGCAGCTTGTTTTAAGAACAGCGTTAGCACGTGGAGAGAAACATGTGAGACGTTTCACTCTTCAGGATTAAGAGATTTTTAGACCCACAAAAAGGTTGAAAGCACTGATGACACCAAAGGCAGAAACAGTAGAATTCAGCTTCAACAACCACAGATTTTAAAGGTAACATGCAGAAATAGACAACTTGGAGTACTGAGTTCTACAGTGTAGAGGCCTGTATTTGTTCCAAATGGTAGATGTAATGCTCGAAAGAAATCAATAGGAGCACAACACTTTAGAAATAGGAAGCAGAGAAGCACGTAAAATCAGAAGTTTAAATACCTCCAGTTATTTTTTCCTATTCACATATGTATACAAACATGTTTTTTAATGGGACTTCCTTTACCTGCTGTTGTGTATTACTTTTTGTCACTTAGCTGCATATTATGACTATATTCTCATGACTCAACAAAATGTCTCATTGTTTTTGGTCAGATGCATAAAATCTCATGAAAATGTATTGTCTTATTGATGATCTTTTATCATCATAAATATTACATTAAACATGCTTGGACGATAAAAAAGTGAGCTCTAATGCCCCTGAGTATGGAAAGAGTGAAGGAGAACTTGAGCAGAGTTCATGGATTTTAATTTTCCATGAATGTAGGTGTTTAATGTGACACATAGTCATATCCTTTGTGAAACTTGCACTTTCTAGTTCCTTAATTATTCCTAGGAGCTAGGAATTTCTTAGGTGGGATATAGAATACTGTCAAGAGCTGAGTTAGCAAAGGCACTCAACTAAAAGTTCTTGGTCAAAGTCATCAGCCAGGTAAACTAACTGATTGCAAAAAGAGTAAATAGCACAGACAGTTTGCTTCCTCAAGTAAGACTGAGTGCCCCTGTGCTGGACATCTTAGACCAGAGTTCCAGTGGGACCATCTAGGGATGCTGATGACAGCAATATATGATGGAATGACAGGCAGGTCAGGGTGAGTCAGCAAAAGGACCTACTCACCTCAAAAAAAAAGTGAACTCCAGGTATTAGGAGTAGAATAAAGAAACAGTAATGCTATGCTAGCAGCCTTTTGGGAAGTTCTCCATACTCCTAATTTTGTAGATCTTTCATTATGTAGACCTCAAAACAAATCTTTCTTAGTGGTATGACACTGGGCAAATCACTTAAACTCTCAAACTTAGTTCCCTCTTTTGAAAAATTTGGTTCATAGCACTTGGTTATTAGAGTTTTAGTAAGAATAAAACCAGATATTCCTCACAGAGTCTAGAACAGATTCTGGCACAAGAAACCACTTCCTGGGAGTAGGAAGGAAGAACTTACCACCTCTAAATAGTTATTTCACCCAAGACAAGCATAGTCACTGATATATCAAAGTCAAAGAGTGTACCTGTGGGAGGAAAAGTTGGCCTGTGGTTTAGTGGGAATAAATTCCCACCAAATCTAGACTAAAACAATGTTCACCTTTGAAAACATGATACAAGACTAGAGCAGACATCAGATAGGGTGCTGAAAGTTGTTGCCTAGAGACAGTAGTTTGCCTCCCACATGGATTCCATTCAGCTTGTTAAGTGCTAAAAGTCTGATCACAGTCAGGTACTGTACCTTATTTTCTGTCCCCGAGGGCATGGTAACCAACCAGGGCACCTGGCCATGAGTCAGTGATCCGTGTTGTAACGGCAGCTCCGACAATGCACATCCGTGGCGTCTCTCCAGGGATGAACCAAGTGTTTCCATTTCCTGTTTAGTTTCACATGGGTGATGACTATTTATGGAGTAGCAGGAGGTAAGTGGGTTTCTTTTTTAGGTTGAGCAACCATTTGTGGGTTTTGAGGTCTAATAACAATAGAACTAAGAGTTTGATTCGTCTAAGGTCCTCTCTCCACATTTGCTATACAGCCACTGAGGGCAATGTCCCTACATTTGACTTTGGGGGCATGTCACAAACACAGTTCTCAGGCTGACCTGGGACTCTCAGTACGGTGTGTTTGACACCCCATTTCCAGTCATTTTTGCAGTTTCTCTATTTCTTCTGCCACCAGTGATTGCACTCAGCTGTTGGCTTGTGTCTGGCCTGCCCCCACTCCCCTGTTCCATCACCCTTCTGAGTTTCCCTAGTTCCCTTTTGGCTAACACCCCTGGGGAGCAAGCTTTTCTCTGTGAGACCACTGCAGCTGACTTCAATCTGTCCTAAACAGAATTCTCAGTCGTTCCTGGTGTCCTGTGTGGTACACAGGCCAGCCCCAATTCCTGTCTTTCCAAATAAAGAGTTAAGGAGACTCCATTAGAATCGCCTACGTAGTTTCTAGAATCAGCTCCCAGCTGACTCTTCCTTTAAGATACCACTTGTTCCATCAAGGACTAAAGCAGGAAGACCTACTTTAAAACAAAAAGCTGACCTCCTGCTTTAGTCCAAGGTGGGGAAAGGTGGCGTCTTAAAGACCCTTTGCTTTCTTGTGCTCACAGCACAGGTTTTGGGCAACCGGGGCACACGGAGCTAACTGTATTCCGAGAGTCCGATTTATGTATTTATTAAATATTTGTTCCCCTATCAAATTATACTTAAAATGGTACAAAAAAATGAGTGAACTATAGAGAGCAACATGAATAAATGGTTTGGAAACATTAGGAACAATTAGAAAACCATATTTGAAGGCAGGGACCATGCCAATTTAATTCATCTTTAAATTCTGAATTCAGATGTAGTGAATTCTTGGTATCTATTCCCAGCTTCTTCCTTCTCAAAAGGGCTCCTTTTCCATTCGTAGATCATGTGATTCGAGGTGTGACACACATGACATGGGCTAAGTCAATCATTGCAGCCCTTCTTCTGGTCACAGTATTGGTTCCAAGTGTACATATGACCCACGCTGGTCCAGTCACAATTAATTCCAGAATTCTTCTGGGACTTATGGAGCAAAGAAACGCTGGTGGCTGGTGGCAGCACCTTGGGACCAGTAGAGGGTGGTGCAGCAATTACAGCAGAGCAGAGGCTAGATGGCAAAATAAGTTGCTTTTTTTTTGACATTGTTGAGCAACTGAGTACAGTCCACATATGTCCTAAGGATCCAGGTTTGCTTCCTGGGCCAGGGGAACAACCAATACAAACAACTAAAGAAAAATAAAGTGTTTTTTCCTCCTCTCTCATCCTGCCTGCCTGCCTAGTTGCCTTCATTCCTGCTTGCACCTTTCCTTAAAAAAAAAAAAAAGTGAATAATTGAATGATTATACCATACTGAAACTTTAATCAAGGTTGAAAATACATGTTTTATCCATATTTCAACAATAATTACAACTAGAAATAATAAAAAATCAAGACTATAGAAGGTCATCACTTTATAGGAAATGTTTTGGTAGAAACACTTGGTAAAATCTTGTTGAAAATGTCTCTAGAGGTTCTTCTGGAGACAAACTCTGATAGCCTTTTAACCCAAAAGGATGTTACATAATAGAGACTGACTCTTCTATCTAAAGTTATAACCTCCTCTGCAACACTCCCTAAAACCTTTCCTTCTTTGTTTTCACCCATAGCAGCAACTATCACTCTGACATGCCATTGATTTCTTTTACTTCTTTTACTCTAGTGTATATATGTATGCAATAGTGTAAATCTTTGGGGGGTGAGTTTTGAGTTCTTTTTTCACTTTTTCTAGGCATTTTTTCAACAGTGGGAATAGTGCCTGTTCTAGGTATTACGTAGCAAGCACGTGTTAAATATTTGACAAATGGATGAATGAGTTATAACCTTCCTTAGCAATCATCAGTAAAGACAGATATTTAAGTACATAAATAGCCATTTAGAACAATCCAGGGTTTTCTGCTTCAGATTAGCTAAGCGAGTCCTGGGAGCCAGAGACATCCTAGATCTAAGTTTCAGAGAGTACTCTCATTCTCCTGAAGATTGGCTAGGTGGTCTCAACTTCATCTGAGTTCAAAACTATAGACATAGTCTTTCATATATATGTATATATATGTTTGCATTTTTATTGACGTAATACTGGTTTATAACATTATATAGCTTCAGATGTGCACCATTATAGATGAATATCTATATATACTACATGATGTTCCCACCAAAAGACTAGTTTTATCCTTCACCGTGCAATGGATATCTTCCACCTTATTTACCCACACTTCTACCTTCCCTTCTGATAACCATTGTTTTGTTTTTATAATCAAGAATTTGTTTTAGTTTTATTTTTTCACTGGCTTTACTAATCTTGCACACATGAATGAATTCATATAATATTTGTCTTTTTATGTTCAACTTATTTTATTAAGCATAATTCCCTTTAGTTCCATCCATATTGTTGCAAATGGCAAGATTCCATTTTTTTAAAATTTACCTGGTTATCTTTTTGTTTATCTTCTTTATCCACTTATCTGCTGGGGGACACTTAGATTGTTCTGACTCTTGGTTATTATAAATCATAATGCAATGGACATGGGGCTATACCTCCCTGAATTCCTGTTTTTATATTCTTCAGATAAATATCCAGAAGTGGGAAAACTTGATTCTACAGAATTTTGATTCTTAATGTTCTGAGTAATCTATATACTGTTTTTCATAATAACTGTGCCAATTTATATTCCTACTAGCAGTGTAAAGGAGTTCCCTTTTTTCCACACTCCCTCTAAAGCTTGTTATTTCTTATCATTTTTAAAATAACCCTTCTGGCAGGTATGAGTTGGTGATGTCTCATTATTGTTTTGATTTGCATTTCCCTGATAATAAGAGACCTCATCTGTATTTCTGTTACACTCATCTTTGGCAAGCTCTGATTGGAGGCTCTTGAGAGCCAATCACAGTGCATCTCTAAAAACTATTTGGAGGCTTGTAATACAGATGCAGCTGGGGCCGGAAATCCAGCAGTTGCATTTTTCCCTAGGTATATAAACAATTCCTTTAACTCAGGTGCTATTTTTTTCAAAATAATCAAGCAATTTGGAAAATTTAAGCGTTTTACTTTGTCAAAATCACATAAAATACATCAGAGAGACGCCCATATGTGAATGGATAACCTGTCACATAAATTTATATCAGAGTTATAGTCACATGACCTTATAGAATCCTTTGATTTCCCAGACCAAAGCAGGAGATACACTTACAAAACATTGCTGGAATTTTCTGTATAGAAAATGTCTGGACATTGCTAAGCTTTCCCCAAATTAGCAACGTTCTTGTTTGCATAGAAACTAGTGCATTTTAAGGGAAAAGGAGAGGAAGCGTAATGGCCAAAAGTGAACAAAATGAGAAAGCTGTGTAACAGAAATCAGTTATACTAAGAAAGAGTTTTCCTTTAATATATATAACTTTGGAGGAAAATATCTTTAAGGAGTAATTCATCGTTTGTCACACATTTTTGAATGTGTGAACTGATGAATTACTTTCCCTTGAACCTTAAGCAGAAATCATACTGGAAACGGGTCAGGGTCAGGTGGAGTGGAAGAGATGACTTCACAATTAAACTGTGATAAACATTTAATGTAAACTCAGAGGATAAGTCCTGGTGTTATGTTAGAGGGTGATACATGCCATCTGGTAATGACATGTAAGTTCTGAAACATTGTAGCAAGTTCTTTAGTAAGGTCAATGAGGTGACTCAATTTTTTCTTTCATGATGAAACTCATTGTAAAAAGTATTTACAAATATTTATGTACGCATATACATGCATATGAAAATGTGGAGAAAGACAGCATGAAGAGAGAAATCATGCAGCACTGGGACCTAATTACCAGTGGAGATTCCCATGGCATTCAGTTAGCTTAAGGGAATTTCAGAGTGCTGCAGTTGAATGCAAGAGGATGAGATAGGAACACACAGGGAATTGGGGTCAGCACAGATCATGTCAACTACAGTCTGTGCTCTGTCACACATGGGCTGTCTTTTCAGCAGTACATCTGGGGGCTGATGTGGATTCCACAGTCCTCACCCAGGAACTTAGTTGAGCAGGGTGGAGGGAATGCTGCTTCATTGCCTACAAGAACCTTGTGTTCCTGTGGACAGAGAGAATGGAACTAAAATATCTTAGTTCTGTTGTTACCTGGAGTCAGTGCTTGAGGATGGGGTGTGTCCTGGTAGGCTGACATGCATTTGCACAAGAAAACTAATATCTGCACCTTGATTGACTAACTGACTTAGTGGGAAAAACACACTCTCACATCAATTTAAATAGGGGAGGAGGTTAAGAGCGAAGAGGTTGAAGAATTTTATGTCCTATCAAGACACGAGTCTTGCAAAATTTTTTTTTTTTTTTTTTTTTTACAAAAATACACTTTATATTTTGCAGGCAGTGGAGACAGACACAGAGCCAAATTGAGTTTAGTCAGATAGGGTAGACTGTGCTGTAGTAACAGGTATAACCCCAAAGCTCATGTTCACTGCAGTGAATGCCAGTTTCTTGCTCACAAGAAGTCTGATGGCAGTTGGCAGAGACTCCTCTCCCCCAGCCTTAGGGATCCAGGCTCTTGCTGCTTTGTGCTTTTGTTTTCATCACACACAGCTTCTGACGGTGCTGGTGAGAGAATTGGAGAGGGCGCCCCTCCCCAACTCTGAGAACCTGGGAGATGGAGTGGAGCCCATGACTCTTCAGCAAACATTTGCTGAATTAGCCACAGACATTAAAGGGAGAAAAAGAAAATGAGTGAGTCAAGAAATGGGTAAATAAATGGAGGATAATACTGAGGGATATAAGGGAGTAGATTGTGAAGCCCAAACCCAGCCCCTCCCTATGGCATTAACAGCTTATCTGTCACTTTCGTCTTACTTTGTAAATAATGTTGTTTTTTTTTCTTTTCTCAATTACAGAGTAATGCATGTGCACCTTTGGGAAAAATGTTTTGGAAAGAATAAAAAGGTCATACATATACTTCTACCTTTCCCATACAATATAACATATTTAAGCATTTTCTTGCTCTTTAAATTTTGTGTGTTAGATATTTTCATCCCTCTTCCTCTGACTTCAAAGTTCTTTTAGCCCTTACTTCCGCAGAAGTCTCAGGGACCCAGACTGATGGAAGATGGCATGTGTGGGGGTCAAGCTCTGTACAGGCTGTGAGACACACTGGGTCTCTGGCAGGGCAGGAATGTGGGCCCCTGAATACACATGGTAGACACATGTGTATATACCCCTGCTAGACACATGGAAATAGAGAGCCTCCCGCTAATGCAGGGGTAAGGGTTCATGGAATAGGAAATAAAGAGTGATCTGAGATGCTCCAGGATGACCATGACTGAGCAGGGCTGGCCTGGTGCTTCTCTCCCCAACAAAGGAGAGACCGGTGGGCATATTTGAGAATGCAGAATTGGGTCCATGAGGTCTTTCAAAAGAAAGGCCTTGTTCTGAAGTTGACTGATGCGTCAACCTGGCAAAATATACCCTTATTTTTCCAGGAAACAAAATATAGCCTTGGATGAGACTTAAAACCCTAGTAAGAATAAAGACAGGAGAGTGAATACAAAGGAGTTTGAGATGGGGGAGGAACACCGGGAAGGGAAGGGGCTATTTAATGTTTGTGGAGTAGAACCAAGTACTTTAAACCTGTGCCAAGCTCATTGAGCAATGTGAAGCTCTGTGCTTGTAACTCACCTAATCACTGTGTCAGCTGTACTTGGAGATTCCCTTGCCTCATTGTATAAACAGTTTGCACACCTTAACTGACTGTGTATTCTAGTTCCATGGCTTCAGTGTAGAAAATACATGGCTGTAAGAGAGAGTAGAGGAGGGGCCAGAACTCCGGGAAACAAACTGTTTAAAGAAAACTATGCTAAGCCTTCCTCCACCTCACCCCATCCTACCCCCATGTTAAGAGAAAAATTTAGAGAAACCATAGAGGGAACCCAGGGTAATACATGAGGGTGGTTTCAGAGGCTTGAGAAGGAGATGGTCTAGGCCTTTGCTAGCTACGTATACTGAGATTATCAAAGCCAGCTCTGTGAGTTACCTGTAGTGCTTACTTTATTCCAAAATGCAGGAAGAAAGATTGTCCTAGTCCCTGCCATTACCATGAAACTTTGAATGGTCTCCAGATACTCGAACCATCCCTAATGCTATCAAAAGTGTAGTCAATTGGAATGTCATGCCAAAAGAATCCCAGTTTTCATTAGGAATATAGGCAAGATTAGAAATAAAGCAATTTAGTAGGGCAGGATGGAGACGCCATGTGAATGGGGAATGGAAATTAGTGGGGAAAACTTTGCTTGTAGGAACCAACAAATAACTGCAGGAAAAAGTTCACAATCACTACTTCAATATTTAGAAGTCAAATACTCTAAATCCATGTTGGAACACAGTAGAGAAGCATTCCTTAAAAATGTGAAATAATTCCAGTAGTACTATTAATAATGAGTTGCCATTGAATTTTCTAATCCAACAGCAAAGAAAACTAAGGCCTAAGAAAGTTGTGACTTACTCAAGGTCACACCATTATTAAAAAGGCACAACATATTAAGATGTGCTAATGATCCTTTAATCCACAAACATGCTGCTATGAGACCTTTGTCCTTCAAAAATTGGGGCTGCCTTTCAACCCAAAGACAGTAGTGTACCAAAATCAAATAAACGCTCTCCCAAACTATCAAACACAAGTAGAACCTCTAACACAAATTAAATAGCCATCACCAAAAACATATGACCACATAACAAATCTCCTTTAGCCTTCAGTTTTAGAAAAGAGGCATATGGCATGGAAACTGCAGGAGAGAAGCTGCCTTTCTCTGAAGTTGTTGAATCCTACAACTTGCCCACCCCTATGCAGTTAACATTGATTTGCCATTTAGTCTCCTTTCAGAGACAGTCTTAGGTGGAACCTAGAATGGAGCTGGATGGAGCTCATATGCAAACATTACTGCGTTCACATTCCCATGTTGAGTTTACTTGGGAAAAAGTGCTTCCCAGCAGCTTGAAATGGATGTGGAAGGGGTCAGTAAGTGGCTTAAAAGGTTGAGGAAGAGAAACAACTCTAGCCAAGGCCTTTCTATTAAGCTGAAGATTTAGACTATAAATTCTTTCCTTTCACTGTCTAAAAAAATGTATTTTGATCAGAAAGGAAAACAAAGGGATTAAAGGGATCAGAAGAGTGATTTGTAATTGGTCTCTAGACTGCACTCCTGTTTCCATTTGTCAAGAGCAAGCTGATGAATAAAACTGCATGGAAAGACTTTATTAGCAGCAGCTTTCCTCCTGCAGCCTGGGATTAGAGGATACTTTAACCTTGACACATTCATTTTATGATCACAAAGCCCTTAGCCTATTGTCTGTTGTTCCCTTTTCATATCGCTCTGATCCTGGCAGAAGCTTTCAAAATGACCACTACGATCTGTATTTCTTTCTCTGTTCCCTACTCCTCATCATCTTTCCCAAATTTACTCATTTTCACTAAGACAAAGGAAAACAATCCTTCAAGGATGTCAGTGTTACAATATTTTTGACAGGTGTTCTAGAAGGTTGCCACAGAGGACAACAAGCATCACTCTTGATGCATCTAGTATTGATTTTTAAAACCAAATGTACTGAAAGGAGCAGATTTCCAGGGAGAACCTATAGGAAAAAATATCAAATATAACCCGCCTTCAAGAAACAATGGAAACCAGAGAACTGTATGTAAGAAAAATAATAGGAGACATATATCCATATAGTGATTATGAAAAGGACATATATCATTTTAAGAATCCACTTGAAATTGGTATGGGGTGGATGCCTCTGACATACAGGAATCTCTGCATTCAAGTGAGAATTTCTGTTTGTTAGCTGAGATCTTTATTCAGAGATAAATGATAATTGTAAAACACTTGACTAGTATCCGAAGACACAACTATCTTGCTTCTTGATAGGTGGAGAAATCTATCCACTGTCTACCAATTTATTTTAATTATGGACTTTTATTTTACTTTTTTCTTTATCCAGCAACATTTTGACTTGTTTTAGATTAAAGTGTATGTCTCGTTAATTACGGCATTTAGTTCTCAGCTTGTAATTGGTGTCTGTGCTTCTAACTTACAGCATTCTTGGTGTCACTCTTTCAGGGGGCCTGATGAATTTGCCTGAGGTGAAATAAAATGGAAAGTACCGACTTTCTTAAATAATTTCAGTTATTTCTTGTAGCTTCCGCTATTTAAGCTTGTTCCAGCCTAGGGGGTGGAAGTGGTGAAAGTTAGGTAGTGCATATGATTATCTTTCAATAGGGGGATGGAGATAGGGGCTCTGTACTGACAAGGCTGTGTGCCAAAATGTAATCAAATAGGAATCTGGGTGCCAATGGTAATTTTTTGAAATGTGCTTTTATGACATCCTCCACAAAGATGAAAGCAGTGTTCCCTAAAACAAACAAATAGCACTGGACTTGGGCTAAAGCTCTGATATCAAATTTATTTATGTTTCACCAAACCCAACTTGAAAGTAATTATACAATATTTGTAACTTTTAATTGTTCTTGTTTTTTTTCTCTGCAAATAAGGAAATCCTGGCTTTCTGTAAAAAACTCAGATCCTGGCTATTGGTTTCTTTTCAAGGCTCTGCCACACTAATTGCTTTCTTTTTGATTCTGTGCTCTTCTGAAATTGAAGGTTGCCTCGAGGCAGGAGAAAAGCTGTGGTGGTGACTTGTGGGCTTGGGGACTGGGGAAACCCACGGCTGTGGCTGCAAGCCAGTCTCATTACCCCACGGCCCCCGCAGGCAAGCCAGGAGTGGTTGTACTGCTTCAGATCTGAGCTTGTGACTGGGACGTTTAGAATCTCAAAACTTTCTCTTTGCTTTATCATTTCTGACTGATAACAGCATCACTTTCTTCTAGGAGCAGAACACTGGTCATTATGGGTTTGTGTTAATGTGGGATTTGGTATTATATTTCACTGTGCTTCAGCCACAGATTTACACACTGGGAATATATTAAAGGATATGTATTTCACAGGAAATAGACATTTCAATTTTTTCAACAATAGTATGACTCTTGTTTCTACACCAATATAGCCTCGATATTACCATATGATTGCTTCCTTTAAATCTGTCTGACTGCTACGGTGAAAGTTGAAGTGACTTTGTTGTTGTCTGGGAACATGCATGTGTGCCATAAAGTCAGAAATGGTTTCATCAGTTGTGTGACTGGCAGTTTTGTAGTTGGAATTTCAAAATCATAAGTTAAAAATATTAATAAATGGATTGTATAGATATCCAGAAAGGGTGACTCTGGAGGTATGCAGGCATCCTTGTGGCATGAAAACTTTACAGAAAGTAGGAATCAGTGGCAGGCTGTGGGTCAGATGGCCTGGAGTCTGATCCCAGCTCTTGCTCACCAGAGAGGAGGGCTGGAGGAGTCACTTTTTGTGCTTCTGTTTCTCAGATGTCACAGAAGGGTTTTGAGGGTTGTAATGGTACCTGGGACTTAGGGATTTTAGCACGTGTCTGGTGCTTACAACAGTGCAGGCACCTGGTGGTAGTTCAATTATGCCACCTGCCATTGTTTTCCTAAAAGATGCTATGCACTTTTTTGGTTTTGTCTATTAAATATACTCTAGCCTTTCCACACATGCTCTGGGTCATCATTCAAGACTTCAGGGATAGCTGATTGAAACCGTCATGATCTCTAGGCCATCTAGCCTCCTGCCTCCAGGTGGCACTGCTGTGGCCTTGAGACTTCAGTTGCTTCTGCCAGCTCCTCACCTTCTGTTCTTCCCTTTCATCATAGTCTTCCTCTTACAGTGAACTGAATCAGTTTTTTTTCCCACTAGTCAGTGAACTCCTTGTGTCTAGAGACCACATGACTGTCTCATCCCAAGCTATTCCCTAGGGCTCAGAGCTGTAAGCACACTGCCTACACTGCTTCCATGCACTTGTTTCAGAGGCCAACTCCCTGGGTTCAAACTTGGTGATATAGTTTGTTAGCCTGTGTCATGGTGGAAGGTTATTCAACCTTTCAAGTTTAAAGTTTTAGTGACAATAATTTAAAAGGTGATAAAGATAGAGAAAATATGAGGCAGTTCCAAACAGAATTCATGGAGCTAAAGAACATAATAGCTGAGCTTAAAGAACATAATAGAAGAGTTCAACAGTAAGCTGGAAGAGGCCTCCAACAGAATCAGTGAGCTAGAAGATAGGACATTCAAGCAGACCATCAGATAGAAAGAAAAAAAAAAAAGAATTAAAAGAAGCAAATGGTACACACAAAACTTATGGGACAGCATCAAGAGGAATTTGTATCATTTGTATGATAGGTTCCCAGAAATAGAAGAGAGAGAAAGGGCAGAAATTATATTTGAAGAAATAATACCTGAGAATTTCCCTAACCTGAGAAAGGAAGCAGACCTCAAGACCCAGGAAGTTCAAAGAGTTCCAAACAAGAGAAACCCAAACAGAAATACACTAAAACACATTGTAATTAAAATGACAAAAGTACAAGGTAAAGACAGAATCTTAAAAGTAGCTAAAGAAAAGCTAGTTACATAAAAGGAATCCCCCATAAGACTCTTAGCAGATTTCTCAGCTGAAAACTTAACAGGCCAGATGGCAATGGCATGATAAATTCAAAGTACTGAAAGAAAAGAACTTCCAGCCAAGCATATGCACCTTGCTGGATTATCTTTTAGAATTGAAGGAATGGTAAAGAGCTTTACAGATAAATGCAAGTTATAGGAATTTATCACCACTAAACCAGCCTTACAATAAATTCTTAAAGGAAGTTCTATAAAATGAAAAATTCCAACTAGAAGCAGCAAGAAATTAAAAAAATTGGGGAGAAAAGAGTAAAAATGTGAACTGTTAGAATGAACTCAACTAATTTGCTTTCAAGTTAAAACAAGTTGTAAGTATAGAAACTTTTATGAAAACTCCAGAGTAATCCCAAACATAAATCCATAGGGAAAAATAAAATGAAAGAAGAAACTAAGCACAACATGAATGTTTTCTTTCTTGTTTTTAAAGAAAAGGTGCAGGCATGAATGAGAGTAAGTAGGCAGTCAGGCAGGAAGAGAGGAAGAAGGACCTTTTTTTTTTTTTTTTTAATTTCCGTTTAAGATTGTTCATACTAGATATAGTATACCACATTAATAAAAACAAGGGAAAATCATATGATCATATCAATAGATGTAGAGAAAGCATTTGACAAGATTAAGTACCTATTTATGGTAAAAACTGTACATAAATTGGAGTAGAGAGAACATACCTAAACATTATAAAGCCAATATGTGATAAACACAAAGTCAACATCATACTCAGTAGTGAAAACTGCAAGCCTTTCCTCTAAGGTCAGGAGCATGACAAGGCTGTCCACTCTCACTGGTATTATATAACATTGTACTGGAGGTCCTAGCCAGAGTATTTAGGCCAGAAGAAATACAAGGAATCCAAACTGGAAAAGAAGTAAAATTATCACTATTTGTAGAAGGCATGATAATATACATAGAAAACTTTAAAGACTATACCAAAAAACTACTAGAATTAATGAGTTCAGCAAAATGGCAAATTTCAAAATAAACATACAAAAATCTGTTGTATTTTTATAAGCAAACAATGTGATAGAAGAGAATGAAATTAAGAAAACTACCCCATAATTACATACTTTGGAATATACTTAAGAAATGAAGTGAAACATTTGTACCATGAAAATAATAAGAGATTGCTAAAAGAAATAGAGGAAGATACAAAGAGATGGAAAGATATTCCATGCTTATGGTTCGGAAAAATTAGCATTGTTATAATGACCATCTTGCCTAAAGCAATATATAGGCTAAATGTAAAACCACCAAAATCCCACTGACATTTTTCAAGAAAAGAGAACATTTCAACAAAAATCCATATAGAACCTCAAAAGTCTGAATAGTCAAAGCAATCATGAGAAAAAGAACAAAAGTGGAGGTATCACACTCCCAAATCTTGAGTTACAAAACTGTATAGTGCTGGAATAAAAATAGAGACACCTATCGGTGGAATAGAAGTGAATCACCAGAGATAGACTCATACTTACATGGTCAATTAATTTATGATAAAGAAGCCAAGAACAAATGGAGAAAGGAAAATCTTCAACAAATGATGTTGGGAAAACTGGACAGCAATATACAAAAGATCAGATCAAGACCATGTTCTAGCACCACATACAAAAATTTATTCATAATGGATTATAGACTTGAACCTAAAGCTGTAAGCCATAAAATACTTAGAAGAAAAAATAGGCAATATATTCCATGACATCAGTCTAGGAGAGGTCTTTGGGGACTTAATTCAGTCGCAAGGGAAACAAAAATAAAAATAAACAAATGGGACTATATCAGACTAAAAAGCTTCTACATAGCAAAATAAAGTATAACCAAAACGAAAAGGCATCCTACTGACTGGAGAATATATTTGCACATCATATATCTGACAAAGGCTTATTCTCAAAATATACAAAGAACTCATGAAACTCAACAACAGAAAAACAAACAACGCAGTCAAAATATGGGCACAAGAACTGAATGACATTCCTCCAAAGAAGACATACAGATGACCGACAGGCACGAAATGTTATGAGGGGAATGCAGATCAGAAGAAGAACGAGAAGAACAACCACCTCACATCTTTGAGAACGGAATTACCCCAATGACTGGAAACAGCAAATGTTGGTGAGGATGTGGAGAAAAGGAAACGCTTTAACACTCTTGGTGGGAGTATAAATTGGTGCATCCTTTATGGAAAACAGTATGGAGATTTCTCCAAAAAATTTAAAATGGAAATTCCATATGTTCCTGTCTTCCCACTTCTGGGCATTTATGAAAAAACAAAACAAAACACAAAAATACGTATTTGCAGAGATATGTGCACCTCCATATTTACTGCATCATTATTTACAATAGCCAAGAATTGGAAACTACCTAAGTGCCCATTGTTGGATGATTGGATAAAGAAGATGCAGTATAATATATAATGGAATACTACACAGTTCTAAAAAAGATGAAATCCTGTCATTTGTGATAATATTGTTGGACTTCTGAGGGATTTTATGCTAAGTGAAATAAGTCAGAGAAATTCAAATTTTGGATGATCTCACTTATATGAGAAATATAAGGGAACAAAGTAAAGGAACAGATAAAACAAAAACCCATCCTTGGACCCATACAATAGAACTGATGTTACCAGTGGAACTTGGGGAAGGCGGTGAGGGGTGGGACCAAGTAGTGGTGGGTCCAATGGACTTGTGGTGACTGGGTGGTGGGCAGGGTGTGTTGTCATGTATTTGATGAAAGGGAAACCTGCACATATGGGCTTATACTATTTTGAAAATCAAAGTTACTTTGATAATTATTAAAAAAAATAGCAGTAAGTTGATTTTGGGGAAAGGCATTACTGGGAATGAGGCACATGGCAGGTTCTCTGGGTGTCTAGTGAAGTTTAGTTCTTGAGTTGTATGACATTTACAAGGTTATTTGTTCACCTTATAAAACTCCACTAAATTACATGCTTATTTTCAAACAAAGAAAGAAACAACCATGTTTATGGAAAAAACGCTAGATAAGGGACTAGGAACCTGGCTTTTCTGACTCTATCCCTTATAAGCTTGAGGAGCAATCTTTGTAAAAGGGGAGAAAACATTATCAGCCCCCCACCTCATCCCTGCAACCTGTGCACTGTTGCCATAGGAGTAAATGAGCTAATAAAGGAGAAGTCCTTAGCAGGAAAAACTTGTAAAAGCAGGACTTTGGAGTCTAAACACACTGGTCACGAACCCTACCTCTACTATGAATCATTTAGGTGCTCCGGGTCAGTGCCACTCGTAAATGGGGAAAAGCTTATCATCTTATGAGAACGGTTTGAAGATGTGATGAAATTATATATATATAATATATATATGATACCTGACAGTGCCTTCTCAAGAAATGGTAGCTATTATTAAATCATTAAAATATTTTGTAAAAGCAATGGATTGTTCTTTGCTTTGTATTCTAGGGATGTGCAGCCTCATATATTGGTGCCTGCATCTTCGTAGATTTCACTGCCTGTGATCTTTGTATTTCAGTGCCAAGCCTTGAATACAGTCAATACTAGAGATGTCTGTTTATAGTCAGAATGTGGGTTGTTAGACACCTTAACTGTAGAACTTAGGAATGGAAAAAGATGGATGTTTTGAAAATCACTTCTGAACTTCTTCTGGTGGTTTTGAAAACCATGAACTCTTCCAGTGAATCTAAATTAAAAAAAATCTAACTAACTGTATGGGGATATGAGGTCCAAATTGTAGACCAGGAGGGCCTGTGCACCCCAGAAAGGCTGTGGGCCAGGTTGCCTTCTTCAGACATATGGGCCATGTGGAGATCGACGAGAGGCCCCGGCAGCAGAGTGACAGCAGCTGAGCTTATGGGGAGCCCAGGAGCCCCTGTGGCATTTCCCCGCACAGGGTAGCATGAAGGGTACCCTATGGCTTGTATGCCTTATTCCAATTTCACTTCTCTGTTTATGGGGAAGATGAAGGACTGAGAAAAAAAAGCTTGTGCATTGCAGTGTTCATAAATTCATGAAGTCCTTATTAGAAAGTAAAACCACAGGGTGGGAGTGATCAAAATAAATTGTATTGTCATGAAGCAATTAAGAGAAAATTAGTCAATCATAAGGTGATAAAAGCCTATTAGTTAAAGGGCCTGAAAAACACAGCAGGTTATAAAAAATTAAATTCTCACACTCAGAAAAAATGCAAATACATGCAATTGTCTCTCTGTGGCGGAGAGTCAGATTACTGACATGTATAAAGAGTTAAAATAAAAGCCTGGGAAAATGTGAGATGTGATTTTATTTCACATCTGTACTCAGATTTGAGAATTTCTGTCTTCTAAATTATTTTCTTTCCTTCACAGTCTTGCAAAATAGTTTTATTATTTTTTTGAAAATAATGAGATACAGCCTTTACAATGAAATGTAATAGCATGTCATGAATTTCATATAGATTTTCACTTTTGAACTCATGGAGACCATTTTGAGGAACGATAGTTTTTATACGTCAAAAGAATCTTATTCTAATGCCATTATTAGACATGAAGAAACTGAAACCTGGGGAGGTGAAAGCCCACTTTACTCTTGGCTACTGGGCTAGTTAATGGATTCCGATTCTAGAAACCAGATCACTTCTCTTTTTCCTAGCCCAGAGCTCTTTCCCCTAGCTACCTTTCTTTTCTGCTGTGTTTGTGCTTGAGACATGTGGTCTCTATCAGAGGTCGGCATCCTTTTTCTGTAAAAGGTCAGAGAGTAAATATCTTGTGTTTTCAGCCTGTAAGATCTTTGTTGCAACTATTCAACTGTTGTAGTGCAGAAACCACCGTCAACCATACAGAAAGGAATAAACATGCCTGCGTTCTCATGAGTTTATTCATAAAAACAGGCCAAGAGCTATATATGGACTGCAGGTGGTAGTTTGCAGGCTCCTGGTCTGTCTCATTTTTTCAATAATAATCAAGGAGGCCTTAAAATAGTCCGAACTGGCATTCCCTGGCAGAGCAGTGATTAGGTCAGTGTCTCCAAAGGAGCTCAGGCCACATACCACTGGGGTTGTGTCCCAGAGTATGGGGGGAACAACCAACATGAACAATTAGAGAAAAATAAAATAAAATGCATTTTCCTCCTCTCTCTTCCTGCTTACTCACCTTCATTCTTGCCCACACCTTCCCTTTAAAAAAGAAAAGAAAAAGAAAGATAACAGGAACTAACATTTCTGGGTGTTCTAAGACCATTTCTAATGGGAAAATTGACTGTTTCCACAACCAGGTGTGTCTTTTCTCTTACCACCAGTCTCAGTTCTCTTCGGCCATCTTCAGAGAGTGCCATCCGCCACAGTGGCAGCAGCCCTAAACTTGGATTAATCTTTCTCTGTCCTGCCTGTCTCTGATGTGGGCGTCCACACAGCAGACTGCTGCCAGTAGGCCTTGCAGGTGCCCCAGGACAGGCCTCTCTCTGTCCACAATGTCTGACTTCAGCTTAAGGCAAGGCTCTGACTACTTTTCTGCAGCAGGACAAACAGTTGTCCTAACACTTCAAACAATCATTTTGGCACTGGTGAGACGTGCCATGTTTAGTACACATGACCTTTCTGTGTTCACATGACTCTGTTTCTGAATGTCCACTTCTGTTACAACAGTCTAATTGACTGTTTCCCCATGGGTCTCTGCAGTATTATCTTCTCCACCAAGAAAGCCTTTGTCTAGACTCTTATGTCTTTGAATAGAAATGTAGTTTTCTTCATGTCTTGTACATCTTCATAATGTTTTTTACCTTTCCTACATTTCACTGACTTCTAAAGTAGCAAACAGAAATACAAGTGGCCAAAACCTGTATGGTGATCACCTAAAAGTCTGAGTTTTAAGCAATTGCCAACTGAGAGCTGGGAGCCTGAGAGTGCTCATCATTTCTACATTTTTGTTGGTTCTGGCAGTGACTGACTGGTGTGCTCCCTGACAAGAAGGAAGAGTAGACAAAAGAGTCAGGGAATTTTGTAAAAGATCTTCCTGGACTTAGCAAGAAGACCTGAGCCACTCTTGGTGAAGTGCCTCATGTGACTACTCGTGCAGAGGGGTCCTGAGGCTGCAGGGACGTCAGGCTGTATGGGCGCCTGGGCTTTCCGGAAAGTTGGATGAAGTTGGTCCTCTGCATTTCCCTTCATTCTTTTCTTCTTCCACACCTTCCCCATCTGGCTCACTGGCCTGGTTCGTGCTTTGTGCCCACTTTGATCCAGCCCTGCCTGCCCTACGTAACCTGCTTCTCATTCCCGCATTCACTTCTGTGCCTATATTTATTGAAGCTGGCATGGTGTGCACTTACTACCTCTTATTTTGCTATTAGAATGGACTCTGCTTGGGCCATTTTGCCTTCTGGTTTTCATTCCTGGGCCCTCCACTTTACCCCCTGCTTTTGGCAGCCACCTCTCCCAAGGCATGTTCTTCCCGTAGAGCCTGCTGGCTTCCTGGGCAAGACTCCAAAGTAACCCAGTGTAACTATATTCTCCACAACTCATATTTCTTTAGTTCATACTGGTTGCAATTTAAATTATTCCCATTTGTATATGTGCTTCTATACTCTTTACTAACACTCTTGAATGTGTCCCACAGAATAAGGTCACTGCTAGTTAGTCCTCTTATTTATTTGATAATGTTAAATGAAGCATTACAGGCATCATGGAGGAGGCGTATCTAAACCCGGTGGATCAGTCAACAGAGGGAGGGATCTCTTGGTGGGTACACCAGGCAGGCCAGGTGAGCAGAACCTTCTAGACTAAGGCTGACGCTACCGTAATGGGTTAGTGGTGTTGGTTTTGCCACTTTCAGTGGCAGCTCACATGTTACTCGATGAATATTCTCATGTACAAGCATTCCTGTTATATAAACTGAGATATGTCCCTATTAGGAGGCGGCGCGCAGTCATAGCAACACCACCAAAAGATTCTAGCTTGTCTGTATCAGCTGAATTACACTGTGAGAGAGATCTCAACTATTGTTGTAGAATTATTAGCCTTGCAAACTTTTAAAAGATACAGATGCTCAGGCCTAACTCCATACCAATTGAAGCAGAATTCCTAAAGGTATGTCTCAGGCATTGGTATTTACAAATTTTCCATTTGATTTAGTGTGTGGCCACGGTTGAAATTTACCATTTTGCAGAAGTTTTGGAGGTGCCAGTGTCTTGTTACGCACCCTGCTTTCACCAGGCCTCTCACTCCTCCACTTGCAGAAAAACTTAGGAGAACCCTGTCTGTGATTTAGGTCATTTTATCTAACTTAGTATTCAAACTTGGGCTTCTTGTGATCCTTTCTTTGTTGTGTTCATCTTCTAAACCCAGAAAACGATATATTAGAGAGAATTATTTATAATTTTTAAAAGGGCCACATCAATGCTCAGATCCCATGGGTTTGTCTCCACAGGGAAGAGGCTGTGGTATCTTTGAAGAGCCTGGTAGGAGTTTCGACAGAATGAAAAGCTCACTGAGCATTAGCAGATTTTGAAGCAGATCTGGGGCGGAGTGCTATTGTTGAAACAGCCCTGAGTAGGGCCCTCTTTCTAGACGCACAGCCCAGGGCGCAGCACAGCTGGTTTAAGCAGGCGACTGCTCTGTGAGGGAGCCGCGCCTGCTGGAGGGGTAGCAGGCCCTGCTGTGCGTTGCTTGTCTGAAGCAGGCTCTGTCACCAGAGAGCCAGCAGGCCTCACACAGATCTGCGCTGGACCCCCAAAATTCAGCAGGCACCACCCACCGCTAAGAGACCTCTACCACCCGCTTTGCCTAGTGATATCCTGTCGCAAGGGCTCTTTTCTGAGTGAAGAAAGATTATGCCCATCTGCAAGCATTACTGGGAAACGGAGTCATTCTTTTGAAACTGGGAAAGTCAAACACAGGAGAGATGCTTAGAGTGGTGTCACAGATGACGAACCCCCTTTCTGTGCACTTTCCTTTCTTTAGCAGAAGTGCCTTGTAGCAGCCACTCCTAGTGAAAACCCACAGGCCAGTCCCGGAGTTCAGCAGAGTTCCTCCCTGAGTATTCAGTTGTCCTTGGAACGTGCACTTTTTCTCTGGTGACGGAGCTGCAGAAAGTCTTCCTTCTCTGCTAAAGACGCTCTTGCTGACGGCGGTGCTGGTGGAGACAGGGTGTAGGTGAGTGTGTAAGGAGGATGAGCAGAACCCTCTTACCCTATCCAGAAAGTCATTCTTAGAAGAATTTCCTGGCGCCCCGCGTACTGTCATCAGCACAGCGGTTGTCCGTGAAGCTTACAGCGGTACTCCATAGTAAAGAAGGTTCACAGACTGCCCGAAGCGAATTGGAAAGAGCTACATTAAAATATTAACAGAAAATCAGAGCTCTGAGCAAATACTAACATAAGAATGCTGAAAAATGTGAAAAAAATAAAAAATACAATCTTTTTTTGGAAAATGATATTCATCAGGGGCAGAAAAAAAAGGAAAGCTTTTAAAATTATAGACTGACAGGAAGGTTTTTATTTAGACCAAAAAAATCCCCCCAAAACAAACAAAAACCAGTCCCCACCTCCCCCACATTGGTGCCCCCAGGATGCTCATTGATCCCCAGGCCTTCAGTAGAGGGATTCTCATCTAACACAGATGGCTTCCAGGAGGGCTTGCCTCCAGGCAGTATAATGACCCAAATAATCTCTTCAAGTCTCTTTCAGGTTTTGATGCCATTAAAACGCTTTTTCCTAGGTCTCCATTGGAAATCAAATTAGGGTCTCAAGCACAATGCTGAAGTCTGTCCAGCTCAGGGCAGCCTTTGGGGAGTTTGTGGGACAAGTTAGTCGATACACTGAAAACCTGCCTGCCCCACTGTCTTCCCACCACACAGGCATTTGCCTGGATCTGGCCCCTGCTTTCCTACCCGCATGGGTCTTTGCTTCTCGAAAAGAAGCAAAAAGTCTGAAACAAGACTTAAAAGACAAAAAGAAATTCTTTTCTAACACTTTTATTTCATTAAACTGGGACCAGTCATGAACTGAGCATCAATAAAACCCAAACAAGATAAGCACAGCTTTGAGCTTCTTGCAGAAAGACTGAGGAAGGGGTGGCTTCTAGTAAATCACACTGAATGTGTGTCGGCCCCTCATGGTGCTCTCAGTTCTGTGTGTCCGCCGAGGGGAGTAGTTTTCTATGGCTTTGGGCTGGCGGTAGTCTGGTTTCACCCAGGGGAGGACAGTTCCAAGTGAGAACACTTACTGTGTCTTCAAGCTAGGTGATGGTGTTACCTTTTCTTGAACTTGCAGCTTCCATTCTGTCCTTGGAGTTGCATACTTTGCTACTGGGAACCTGTCATGGATGCCAAGAGTGGTCAAAGTCTAAAAACTAGAAGGAACCAAGGAAACACTTCAAAGGGTATGTTTGTTTCCACTCCAATTATTAATAAATGAATGGAAACAAAGTATAACATTTTTGTTATAATGACATGGTGACATTTAACATATATTTGTCTGCCAGGTACTATAAATACCTATCTCAGTTTTATCTCCATAAAATTCCTATGACGTACTTATGACTGAGCAAAATGAGGTTCAGAGATTTTAGGGACGTTGTTCAAAACCAAAAATCAGGTTCACGCATGCTCTTTCCACTAGGCTACACGGTCAACTGTGGCAGGTGGCAGCAGTCAGCAGCTGTGGGGTGTTACAAGAAACGTTATCAACATCCTGCCACGTCCCTGGCCCTGCCACATCTGTGTGCCCTACCCAGCTTCTAAACTGGCAGTTCTTTGTCAGAAGACTTTTCTCGGCTGACCTTGGCGTCCACAGGTCAACAGTCGAGACATGTACAAGTGCTCCACGTTCCCTAAAGCAATTATCAGCCGATGACGGACAGGCGCGACCTCATTCTTCAGGGGCGACTCCTCTAAACTTGTGCTCTGTGCCTCTCACGTCCTCACTAAGGATAAGCTGCAGTTATCCGCCCTGGGGACTCTGCGTAACAAAGGAAGGCTCCTTCCATTACTCCCTCATGTCCCTGTTCACGGACCAGTAGTTCCAGAGTCACTGTCCTAGTGAGCCACTTGTGTTGGGATCCTTGTGTGTGGATCAGCTTCCAGGGCAACTCCGGTTAAGGCAGTTGCAAGTGCGTCTTGCTGTTCATAAGTGGGGTACCTCTGTTGGTCTGAGAGAGAATGGCCCTAAGTCTCCAGCCCTCTCTGTGCCCAGCCCCTATATAAGGAGGTTTGCAGCCCCACCCATCAAGAGAGAGGTGAGTTTCTCCGTCCCTTGCCTCTGTGCTGGCTCTGTAACTTGCCAACAGTCAGGAGGCAGTGAGAGTGTAACAGTGGAGCCTGGGCCCCGGGAGGCTTCGTGTGCCCCTGCTCTCCCTCTCAGTGGCCTCACTCTCAGAAGTCTGCTCCCACCATGGAAACAAGTCTGGGCCCGTGCTGGAGGATGGAGGGGAACAGAGCTCCTCAGAGGCTGGCTCCATCCTGGCAGTCAGGCCACGCTGGCTCCCAGGGACTGCAGATACAGGAGCGAATCCAGTCACTGCCAGCGAAGTCCAGCCCCAGTCAGCAAAACCACGCAGCTGACTCAGAGTCTCATGGGTGAAAAGAAATGTGTCTTTATGCCACTGCTGTTTGCTCTGCAGCACTTTGGTAGCAGTAGATAACTGGTACAGTTACTGTGAGTCTTCTGATTTCTGTTCTTTCCTGTTCCTTTCATATATCTTTGGGCTACAATTCACTTTCTCTGTTCCTCTATTCCTCTAGCTAGTGTTGGTAAATATATTCATATGTTCTTCTGATCATGGTTTGAGCTGGAATTCTCAGTAACCTGTAGTGGATGCTGCCATTGTGATGTACCCTAAAATTCCAGACTCTCTGTAGACCTTTCCTTTAGTTACACTGCTCTGACAGCTTGAGTAGCTATTTCTGTTTAATGCGATTATAATGGAAGGTGTCATCTAAAGAAAGGATGGAGGCCGAGGTCCTCAAAGGACATGGTGGGAAGGGAGATTTTCTTAGATTTTAAAAAAACAAACAAACAGAAAAGAACAGATGGAAACGACATGCTGACTTCATTTCTTCGTTCTATAAATGAGTCCCTACTGTGTTCCAGGCATGGTGTTAGGGGCTGAGGATGCAAGGCTGTGTAAGACATGGTCCTTGTATTTGAAGAGGATTGTGTGAGAGAAAAAAAAAAGTTCATCAAGTGATTCTCCACCTTCTGGAGGCTTGAGAGAGGACACACGAGAGAGTTCCCGTGTGGCTGGTGGCTCCCAGAAAGCAGCAGGAAGCAAATCAAGAGCCCTGAGTGTCAGACAGGACGGGGAGAGGGATTCCCGGCCACTGCAGTGAGGTCCGGAGAGCCGAGAGCCCGGGAGGCAGGTGAGGACCAGGCACATCCTGAGCGCTCTCCTGGCTGCTTGGGGAAATAAGTGTGTGTTTTTAATTTAATATTTATTGAGGTAACTTTGCTTTACAGAAATAGGATTTATAGACACTCAGTAAGTAGTTCAGATTTGCTTATCGTCTACCTACTTAATAGCAGTCAGTGTGTCATTTGGCATTTGTGTTAATTAAAGTTTTTAAATAAAACTTTGGGTGAAGAATGCTTATCTCATATTTCAGATATTCCCAGGAGTGCTTAGAGAGGGTCTCAGAATAGGGAAAATATACCATTTGACAAGACTTCATGAAACTAATTACCACAACTAAGTTGTGAACATTTGCACAAAAAGGCTTACTACAAATATTTGAATAAATCCATGAGATAATTTACCTGATTTTGCTAGATTGCTAGTATATTCAGCCTCCTACATCCTTTATGGAAACTTATGAGGAAATTTAGATGTTTTACCTGCCGAATATTCCAACAATCTGAACTTGTCCCTGACAATCTGACTTCTTTTGGGGGCCCCATGGAAGTCTAGATACTAACAGAATGATGTAGGAAAATATGTTTTCTTTATTACCAACATGAACTGTTCCATGGGCACTCCCAGTTCAGGACAATCTCTCATGTCATTTTCTGAGACTCAGAAAATAATAGCACTGTGTCCGCCACTTGAGTGTAATCTCCTTGAGGCCAAGGATTTTACCAGTTTAGTTTAGCTTGACTGTGTTCTCATTAATTAATGTGTTTATTTAATTTAAAAAAAACAATAGCTTTTCACACCTGAGAATAACAAAACCAATTAAAAACAAAGATGAATATTGGAAAAAATAAAGAGCACTCTGGGGGAAAATGCAGAAAACATATTTCTCAATACATGAATTTTAAGTGCCTAGACAGAAACTGTGTCTTTGTGGTTCAGGGTATAGAGTTAGCGGAACAGGCCAGGACAAATGTCCCACAGACTCATAATTGCAAAGTCTCTTGAGCAGTGACTTGTCATTCTTGTCTAAACCACAGTGTGCCTCTCTGCCCATAATCAGAAGAATCATGCATCCCCATGACGGTGATGAGCGAGGAAGCCCCGTTCTCTGCAAGATCTGAGCCAGAGGGTATGAGTAAGAGAACTGATGGGTGGTACATCAGCTGGTCAATGTTCATAAGAAAGGTTACAAATTATGGCTTCTTTTTCCTGTGATTTTTTTCTGTCTTGATTCTTGATTCCAATAACACCTCATCTTAAAATGATAACATGATTTTTGTTGCTTTTCTTCATATTCAGTTTAATTCCAGGTGCCTATGAAAAGCTGGGGGCTTGCTGCTTTGAAAGTTGCACCTGGTATTCAGGGATCCCCTTCTCCCCACCAGTACCAAGCTTGTGACTCCATTCATTTGTAAAGTCCCAGTCATCAGCATTACATTGACAGACAGAGAAAAATCATTTGGATAAATTATTTCTGTTACTAAAAACCTGTATGTATCATTTTCTTAGTTTCTTTTATAGAAACAAATATTTTTTATCTTCTGACATTTGTACCTCTGATATTTGACAAATATCAGAAGTATTTGGCTTAAATTTGACTTTGTTTTCATGGACTTCCTTTGAGGTCAACAAGAAATGCTTGATTTGAGAGATGACAGCTGGATTGAGGCACTTATGTCTAGCGCTATGGGAGTATGGCTCATGCTTTGTGGGGGAAAAGGAACAGAATTGAGGGTCACTTGTACATTTGATCCCATGACTGGGAGAGCAGTCCTTAATGAGTGTGTTAAAGTTGGAAAGGACCTCATAGTCCTGGGCATGCTCTCCCAGAATGGACATGCTGCCATCTCTCCTCTTATCCCCCACATGTCTGTCCCATGGGGCTGAGGTTGCAAACTAGCTGCCCGATTAGCACTTCGCTCAGTTTGCCTGATGTTTAGATGCGTTTTGCAGTTAGCATGTAACAATTAAAAATCGAGATAGTTCTCATAGATTTTTTTTTTAAGGATGCTGCAGGTAGGAATGAAGGTAAGTAGGGTCGGTAGTCAGGAAGGAAGAGTAGGAAGAAGCATTTTATTTATTTGATTTAGTTGTTTATCTTGGTTATCATCCCCCTGCCCCCCCAACCCCCTGCTCATCCCCAGTTTAAAATCGAGGTCCTTGGAATGAATGTGAACTGTGCCAGCCAAAGGCCACAGACTTACCTGTTAAGCCACTAGGGCACATCCCTCATAGATTCTTAGAATTCTGGTTTCTTCAGCTAGTCAGTGAGCTATTTGTTGCCCTATTCCTGTGTCCATAGCGTGGGGTATAGCAGCCATGCCCCATTTAGACAAAGCACATGCTTTTTTATCTCCCCAAGGTTCCACCCTGCCAGGATCGGTCCTGGGAACAGGGTCCAAGGAAAGGCACCGCAGGGAAATGAGAAACTCAAGAGAGAGTGAGAGGATAGAAAAGGTGGGGATCAGGGGGCCAACAGTCTTCAGACTGAGAGCCCTGTTCCAGTGTGTTCACATGGAGATCCAGGCCCGGTGATCCTTGATGGGTTTGGTGTCCTTGATGTTCTGCCAACTCCCAACTGGTCCTTGCTCTGCAACCTGCCCTCAACACCACCCAGACTGCTTCTCACTCTGTAGGTTTTAGAGTCTCTAACTATTGTCTCAGAACCTTCATTCACTGGTTTAACACCATGACGAGTCAACACTAGTCAATGCAAAGTTCATATTTAAAAAAAGAACCCATCTTCACATGTTTCATTATAGTCCTCTTGTGAAGAGTGATTTTTTCTTCACTCTTCTGTTTCTTGTCTCTATAGTCTATCGGGACTCTAGTTCATTGGAGTTTAATGCTCTTTGGGCTCCCACTGGTTTACATTTTTGATAGGTTCTATGCGGTTAGGCAAGAGCAAGGAAAGAATATGGTCTCTACACAGAAGGCCTTAATAGCCCATTTAGGCAAAGTAGGAAAAATAGACAGTGGAGACCTATGAATGTGCAAGAGGCCGTAATTGATGAGGATGCCTCCCTCCTCCAGCCGGAACCCTGGCTATTTGCAGAGTCTTCTCTGCCATTTGCCATTGGCAGCTGGTGCAGCCCAAGCTGGGAGAACTAAGGGGGCCTTTCTAACATTCTGTGCTGTTAGACCTAACTTGAGGAAAGCAGAGTATGAAATTGTTCATATGGGAGTGGAGTCCGATATCTTTGTCTAATTGTTAATGTCATCAAAGCAAATTTCTTAACACTCGGAGGCTTTCTCTGGGCTCATTTGTTGTTTATTGTGCTTAGCTCAAATCTTGGGAAAGCTAACATTTACTTTACATTCATATTCAAAATATATTGGCATTATGGTTGCTTTTGGGTGGTCTAAATGCCTCCTCAAACTTTGACAGGGCCCACCCAGAATGTTAGGAGAGAGATTACCTTACTTCTAAATGATCAGATTTCTACTTTCAGGTTAACAATATAACTCCTTCTCAGGAAGTTTAAATTTTATAAAAAAAAATCTATACACACATATACTCATGCACACACACACACACATATGAGAGAGGGGGTAGGGCGGGAGGGACAGAGACAAATGGGAAAATTGCAAATGTAGAACTGAGTACTTTAAAACCATTTGAAATGAGCATTTGATCGCGTGTCCTATAGTTGCCATTGGGCACAGTCCAGATACATCCCAGGGTCCTGGGTTCATGTGCCACTGCCGGTGGGGACAGTCAGGAAGAACAACCAAAGAGAATAGAATGTTTCTTCCTTCTCTCTCATCCCACCTGCCTGTCTCTGCTCGCCTTCATTCCTGTCTGCACCTTACCTAAAAAAAAAAAAACCAAAAAACAAAGATATGGGCATCTGTCTCTTGATTATAAGAAGATAGCAATAAGTACAGGTTTCTCCATTATCTGAAAGTAGAATGTTCCCATTTGGTATAATTGGTGATTATTTTTGAGATCTGAGAATGCTCAAAAGTTTTCAATATAAATGAACATTAATAGCATTCCCAGATCCAAAACAAACAAACAAAAACCAACACTTACCAAATCATCCCCAGTAGAAACACTTCTACTCTCAGACAGTGGTGGAAGCCTGTGCACACCAGGCTGCCTTACTGAGCATTTCCATGAGGTAAAAAAGCTTGTCTTCCCACTAGACCTCATGAACTTTCCAGCTGTTTTATAGCTATAGACAAAGGCATGAAGTACCTACATAGACTGGGAAAATCCATTAGTTGGGGGAAGAGGAATCATTTCAGGTAAAATAAAAGACAGCCAAAATCTTTAATACAATTCAAACTCTACTCCACTTTATGAGTCTAATTATTTCTTAACTGTGACTTTTCCAAATCTTAAGTCTATTAAGGGTGACTTAGCACTGGCAACAAAACTATCATATCATACCAAAGGATTTGTCCTGATGCTTTTTCTAGCCAGGCTGGAAACTGGAAGATTTAGATATCGAACCAAGAATACTAAATTTTGCTAGAAAATTTTTCCCCTAGAATTGAGGCCTGTGGGTTTGGATGAAGGTCAGAGAAGTCTGTGGTATTATCTCAATGAGTAAATTTTCATATAAAAATATTTTTAGAAAAGGAAGGAATGGGGGTGCAAATGTATTAGGGGGAAAAAAGATTATTCCAGTCTTTTGTGAGTTTAAATGTTGTTATTGACCAAAGTGACGTTGCAATTGAAAGTGAAATGATTCAGTTTGCCTTAGACTTTCTAGCTGGAAAGTGGAGTTACTCAAGTTCAATCCCTGCAATACAGAAACATATTTATGTCCACTCCAACTGTGGTCCTTTAGAGATGTCTCAAGAATGACACTTAGGGAGAGCACCACAGGGCAGTAGGTCATGGAAGAGGAACTTGGGCGGGGGGTTACCCAGAAATCAATTAGCTATCTCCTGAATTGGTAGGATTCCACGGGAAGCAAAGAGAAGTGAAATCAAAGAAAGACCAAGAGAAAATCCTAGAGAAAGGTCTCAGTAATGGGAGGCAGACCCGGGCTTCACTGATTCAGAGCATGGTGTCCTTCCCTTCACAAAATGGACTTACTTCGAAGAATGTATATGCGGCTGAAATTTGAGGAAAGGCATTCCTTTTAGAGAAAGAACTGAAAGAATCCTTAAGGTTATTTTACAGAGATTCCTTTGAAAAACAAAACATCATTTGTTCACTTGGTTACTTTATAAGTTTGAATTTTCTTGTGATGAGTTTTTTAAAGAGGACACAACTATTGTTTATGTATCCAAGTACATGCCACTTGAAGGGAAAGTTTATGTCTTGGTTAATTTATTTTTATTTACCTGTGTCATGAAGATAGTCTTTCTACTCTATAAAACACTGTTAAGGCATGCCCTGGTAGAGCAGCGATTGGGTCAGTTGCCTCTGAAGGAGCAAACCACATGCCCCTGGGTTTGAGTTTTGGGTCTGTGGGGGAAACAACAAGTATGAACAACTAACTAAAAATGAAATAAAAAATGCTTCTTTCTTCTCTATCTTCCTGCCTCCTACCTGCCTACCAACTCGCTTTCATTCTTGCCTACACCTTTCCTTAAAAAATAAAACCAAAAAACAAAACCACAGTTAAAAGCTGCTCACTATATTTACTTGGCATCATAACAATTGTGTAAATACATTTATTTTTGTTTTTTAAGAATTTCCTTTGTGGCATATGACCTTAAGATATGAGGACACACACTTGTTGAAAAGTACATACTCTCAATTATAAAATAAATAAGTTCTGGGGATGTAATATACAGCATGAAACTATAGTTAATAATATATAATATATTATTATAATAAATAGGTAATATCTATTATATTATGTAATATATAATATATTAACTTTTAAGCTATTGTCTTAAAAAGTTCTCATCACAAGAAAAAAATTGTTACTATATATGGTGGTGGATATTAGCTACACTTAATGTGTTGATCATTTAGCAACAGATCAAATATTGAATCATGCTGTACATCTGAAACTAATATAATGTTATATGTCAGTTACATGTATATATATATATATATATATATATATATATATATATGACACTTCTTTAAAGGAAAGGTGCAGGCAGAAATGAAAACAAGCAGATAAGCAGATAGGAAGAAGAAGAAGCAGTATTTTATTTACTGTATTTAGTTGTTCATCTTGGTTGTTCCTGCTGGCTCCAAGACATGAACCTGGGACCTTGGCATGTCTGTGAACTGCACCCAACCACTACTCCACCAGGGTGCACTGAGGGGACAAACACTTAAATGAGCCCTCCCTCCAATCAGGAAGTTATGGGGAGTAGTGGGAGTTAGATAAGAGGGTGTTGTCAAACCTGAATACCAAACATGGGGCGGGCAGAGAGGAGCTGACAAGTCATTGACATGATTAGCAGACATGCTTTAAGAGCTCCCTGTGATAGACAATTTCTGCCTTTTGGGGAAATAAAATGAAACCCACTCCCCTAAGCATTTCCTTTACAGTCACACCAGAGGGCCATTGGCCACAGCTGTCGATTCAAAGAGATGGTGTGAACAGTTGGCTTTCCTGTTGTAAAGCTCATTTGGCTGCTGAACATCTTTTAGGATGGGCGTACACACAGACACTGTGTCCTTAGCAATAACAAGAAACCAAACATTGACACATGCAGCCGCTCGCACAAGTCTCCACAAACACTACAGCGAGCAAAAGAAGCTACAAGTTTGCTTCTGTATAGTTACATTCATAATACAGTCTAAAATGCATATGCTTAGGGACAGAAAACAGATCACAGATTGTCTGAGGCCAAGGTTTGTGGTGGGACTGCCTGCGAAGAGACTGAGGAAATGTTTTTGAGGTGATGGAAATGTTCTGAATACTAATTGTAGTGGTAGTTCCCTTATGCATATATTTGCCAAAACTCATTAGATTATATACTTAGAATATACACATTTTATTATATGAAAGCTATACTTTAGTAAAAATTTTGAACACTTTAAAAAAAAAAGGAATCCAGCCACAATTTTTACATGGCAGTTGGTTATCTCTCTTTAGTTTTTTAGTCTTGAACATTATCCATTTTCTAAATAATATTGACTTTTATTATTTACTAACTTTTTGAGGAGACTAGGTCAGTGTCTTATAGAGGTCTCGGAATCTGTGTTTACCTGATTGTTACCTTATGGTATCATTGAACTTGTTGCTCTGTATTCCTTCTTGTTTAACAGGAAATTGGGTCTAAAGACTTGATTACATTCAGGTTAAACATTTCTGGGAGAATTATTTATAGGTAATGCCTTATACTTTCTATTTTAGCCTGTCAGCAGGTATGTAATGTCAGCTTGTTCTATAATAGTAGTACCATATTTAGTCATTTGATTAGTCAAGATGGTGGCCATCACATCTCTCCATTGTAAAGGTACACTTTCCCTCAGCAGTCAGCAAGTAGTTTTCGGGTGTTATGTATGTACCTTGGCAAATATTCTATCCTTCATTGTTACTTCGGTTTTGGAAAGCTGACCTGTGGGATGCCAGGTGGAGTTATCCAATGGAAAACTGGTGGAGCTTAAGGAACTGTTGTCTGAAGGATGGCTGGTCATGAAGAAGATGTTGTCCCTCAGAAAGAGTATGCAGAGGACAGCAGAGGGGAGGACTGGGCTGGGCAGTAGGAGCAGAGCCAGAAAAGAGACTGGGGGAAAATCCTGAATAAGAATATGAGTATGCGCTCCTGGGAGATGAAAGTTTCAGGCAGAGTTAGGGAGGCAATAACATTCATGCTGCAGGTGTCTCCTGAGACGAGCCTGGAAGGAGGTCCTGGGTGTGGAAAACCACCAAAATATTCTTAGCAGATGAATGAAGACAATATCTCATTGACCAGGACTCTCTCTTTGAAAAAAGCTGAATGTGGGGCAGAAAGAATAAAAAGTGCATCTTCAGAAATAAGGAAAATTATGCGGTGACAGGAGCATTTTATTTTGCTTGCTTGTTAATTTGTAGGGTGTGGTCTATATTTAATCATTTTGGGGGAGCAAGGCCTAGCTAGTGGAGAAGGAGAGGACTGAATAGGTAAGTGAAGAATTTCTAGATCATAGTGCTAGAGGAGAGGGAAAGGGACATTATTGAAGACACAGCTTTTGGAAAGAATAGACCCCATCAAAATATGTCAATAAGGATGGAAAGCCCTGTTGGGAAAGGAAAATGAGGGAGTTCTTGTCTGATGACCTCGATTTCCTCTGAGATTGTAGAGTACCTTGCCTTCCAAGACAGCAGGTTTGAGGCTCTGGGCCTGGAAAAGAGTAGAGAGTTTTGAAGAGTTGCTTCTGAGTATGGGAAAGGGAAGTAACACACACTCCTGTGACAGTAGGGGAGAAGATTGTGAAAAACCCACCAAAAAAGTGAATGAAAGGTTTGTTCCTTACACATCTGTAGCTCCTTAGGAGAAGCCTAACTTCCTAAAAGGTCCTCATTTGGTTTGCATCTGCTTCTGCTATAGGTTTAAAGAGTGGTATCAGCAGTGCTCGGAAGCCAACACCCCCACCCTGTCAGACAAGTGCTCCTCACATGGGCAGCCCTCCTGCCCAGAGTCCCCAGCCATTGAGAAAGCTGAGCGGTCAGACTTACAGAGACCCATTGTGGCATGTCAGAACCCACAGAAAATGTTCCTCCTGTGCATTATTTATGACTTTCCTGTATTTATATAATATCCAGCTTCCTGAAAGTAATTTGTTTTGGATTGTGTAGTGCTGGGCAGCACATCAAAGGTATGCTAAGCAGTGGTAATAAAACATTGAGGTTTATGGTCACTGAGGTATTAAATATCACTCATAAATTACAGGGTGAGTATTTGAAATGAGCTATGGCTCAGAGAACAGTAGGCGCCCCATCTCTGCACATATTAATTGCTACTGCCTGGCTTATTAATTATCAATAGTTTCAAAGGCTTTGTTGCTGTTGTTTTCTTAAGGAACATACTTTCAGTGGTTCTGTGTGTGTGTGTATGAATGGATCTGGTGTGTGCTTATGCTGGTATTAAACACAATGAAACTGTAAAAGAGCTTTAGAACACTGTAAAGTCTGATTATCACTTATTTAAAAATAACACACCTTCCATGTGAACCCTGGCCTGGTTGCTGTTCTTAATAAACAGGCTGGTTACTACTTTGACTTCAAGTGGCAAAGTCCGATGGACCGTCTAGAGCTGTTTCATTCCAGGTTCTGACCAGCTTGACTTTCTGGTTCTAAAACTCTAACCCAGGGATTATCACTCTTTACGACCAAAGCTTCCCAGATGAGTTCCTTTAGGTTCTGTGTTTAAGCATCCAATCTAGAAATTACCAAGGAGTCCTAGAGGACCAAAGCACCAAACTTGGAAAGAGGCTAGTGCTTTAGCAGAACTGAATGGCTCACACTTTGGGAACTTAACCATTCAAAACATATACCCTGTCCACACAGTTAACCAAGGGTATAGGTTGTATCGGGGGAGCTTCAATAGGTATTTGAGAGCTTTAGGAAGTAGGTAGCTAAGCTTATAAATCAGATTCCTATAGTTAGTTGACTTGACCCTTGCTAATCAACATCTCTCGTTCACTGCAGTTGCCTCTGGGTGGTTACCTTGTCTATCAAGGCCACTCTTTAATTTCTAAGTTTGACTTCAATCATCTGAAAAGAGGAATTCCAGAGAGGAAAGACAGACAGATAGATTTTTAGTATTGTAGGTTGGACCTGCTCTATCCAATATGGTATCCAAGAGTCACATGTAGGCTACCATATTCCAGTTCTTGAAATGTGATGAGTGAGACGCAGAAATTGAATTTATCATTTTATTTCATTTCAATCAATTTAAATGAAGATTTAAAAATTCTGTTATTAGAAATCTTTTGTTATATTTAAGCAAGTTGGATATATGAATCTAAATTGGCAACTGTAAAAGTTATGAAATCTAAATACAGAGTAAGTTATTTCTGATGAAAATTTAGCATCCAGTAGAGTTAGATGTACTCTAAGAGTAAAATTCATACCAGACTATAAAGACTTACTGTAAAGATATTTAAAATATCTTACTAATAATTTTACTGATTACATATGGAATTTTTAATAAATAATATCAAAATGAATCTCACCATTGATTTTTATTTTTCGAATGTGGCTACTAGAAAATGTTTGATTACACAGGTAGCTCACATTATGTTTCTACTGGCCTGCTCTGGGTTAGAACAAATTCTTCTTGGAGGAGTATAGGAGTCTTTGGAACACAGTCCTATTAAAGTCTAGAGAAATCTTGATTGTAGCAATTACCTGACACTCTTTGGGTAAAAGTTTCAATAAAGTGTTGGAATGCTAAGAGAAATTGCCACGATTGGGAATTCAGACAGTATACGCAGATTAAGAGTTTAAATTTCTCCATAGGAACCACTGGTAATCTTCTTTTAAACATTTCAGTCTTTCTGTAAATTATATGTCCCCTATAGGCGTCCATGATTTTTTATTGTGTTGGACATCACGGTTTTTGAGAGTGATCCTGTGGCTCTAGTTAGTTCAGTCTCACTTCTGTGTCGTGTATGATATTCCTCTATACGAATGCGCCAGTTTATTTATTGGCCCCTTCTGCGGGACATTTGGATTCTTCCACCCATTACAAACACGTGATGCTACGAGCATTCTTGTTCACGCTTCCGGGTATACACACATAATGCAGGAGTTTCCCTAGCATGCAAGTCGGAAGTGAAATGTTGATCTTCAGTGTATACACATTTTCAGGTTTCCTAGAGAGTAGCACATTATTCCCCAGGGGCTGTATCAATTTATACTCCCGACAGCAGTGTGACTTAACTTCTCTTCTCCACATAAGACATTTTTAAAATAAGTGTTTTGCAACCTAAAGTGTCTCTTTAGTGTTTACTTTGCATTTCTCTACCAGCTTCTCTTGTTTATTGATCAGCCAGGCTTCTCTTTTGACATGCTTGTTCACAACTGTTGTCCGTATTTCTGTGATAATTTGCTGTTCGGTGTGATGAGCGCTTCTGTCCAACACAGAGATGACAACAAGCTCTTCCAAGGTCTCCTCATCGCACCTTCTCCTATATTTGTGTTTCCTGCTCTCCAAATGATTATCTTTTAAGTTTGTCATCTGAGATCAAAGATGAACCTTCCCTTCCCAACTCTCCACCAATGTCTGCCTTTCAGATAAACTTCAAGGAGTGGAGGGAGATGCAGACTGCAGCTGGATGTCACAGCAGTGGGCCGTGAGCACAGAGAGCATGTAGCAAGGCCATCTGAGACCCATTCTTCTGTGTCCTTCCTCCACTGAGGACCAAAGCTACTGTCTGCAAGAGAAATAAAGGTAAGTACTAACACGTAGCATATGCCAGTAATGAGACTGTTCCACTGGAATATAGTTAGATAAGAAAAATGACATAACTTGAAGGTTCCCAAATTACCGTTAGTTTAAAAGTTGTAGTGAAAACGACTTGAAGACAGCAAAAATGTTTTCGAATGCATCCTTTGAGCCTACAGCTAACTATCACTTGAATCTATGGGGTTGTAATTTTTATGCTGACAATAAGACACAAAGCTCTCTCAATAATTCTGGCTTATTATGTCTTCATAGACATCTGAGAAGCAGTCTTTGAAAGCTTTTCTGTGGCCTATAACAGCTTTTGTTTCTTAGGACACTTGGTACCTCAATATAGATATGGTTGTTAAATGTTAATAATGATACTTAGTATTTATATAGCACCTTTCATCCAAGGACCTCAAAGGGCTGGGCAAACATTAACTCACTAATTCCCATAGGAGCCATGAGGCAACAGTCATTATATGCATTTTACTGATGAAGGAATAGAGGCAAAGCGTCTTTAGTAACTTAACTAACTCCAGGTCACTCGGGACATTAAAATTTTAACAAGAGCTCATGCTCTCTGTTGAAGTTTGTTTAAAAAAGTTATCTACTCCTTTTCAGAGATTTGTGGGATTTCCCCTGCTCCTCGGGTATT
The DNA here is from genome assembly GCA_004363575.1 of Solenodon paradoxus. NCBI lineage: Eukaryota > Metazoa > Chordata > Mammalia > Eulipotyphla > Solenodontidae > Solenodon > Solenodon paradoxus. Next base: position 133,027 of record RJWH01001853.1, read on the forward strand.
GTGTTAAATAAGTAGTCATGAAAAAGGGAGCATTTCCAATGTTTAAAAACAGATTTCCAGAGGGAAACACAACATCTTGTAATTCTGGAGGCATGTTTATTGAACAGAGGAATACACGTGTGTGTAGCTACAGTGGACCAAGGATGATACACGATGTATCACTGGTTTCCCCTAAAGAACCTAACCTGCAAGTTATTCCCTAAACAACATTGCCTCGCATTTCTTCAAAAGCTAAGAAAATTCTACCTACTTAGCTATAAAGCATTCTCTGATAAAAAGATTCAGACATTCTTCTTCTTTCTGGTTGACAAGTTCCAAGGACCCTCGTTAGTTCATTTACAGTCCATTATATTAGGTTCTAAATTTCTTTTTATGTTGAACTGACACCTTGGCCTTAGTCCTGCCCTCTAGCCAATACAGAATAAGTCTAATCCCTCTTCAACATGACAGGCCTTCTTAGTTTTGTACTCATGTCTTTTGTTGCCCTCAAGCCTTTTCCCTGGAACAACCAGAGTTTCAACAACTGGAACTCATATGGTACTGTTTCTAGATACATCCCATCATGTTCTTCTCTATCGGACACATTCCGGTTGATCAAGGTCTCTCTTAAAATGTGGTGCCCAGAACTAAACATGATATTCCAAATGTGGTATAAGATTGGAGAACAGCTGCTCCCACTAACCATGCCATGGTTCTGCCTGTGTTTCAAGACTGTGGTCGAATATTCCTGCAGCCTTTTCTTCTTCAGGCAAAAACAAACAAAAGAAACAGAGGCGGCCCAATTTACATTTCTTAAAGATTTATTTTTCATTATTGGAACAATTTCTGTGCCCATTTCCTAACTCTCTTTTTCTAATGTACTTTTAAATTTCAGAGAAGTGGACATCAGGTTCAAATAACACTTTTAAGTTGATTAAAAATGTTGAGTCTCAGTTTAAGTAAATCTTTCCTTTTTTTCCCCTAATCATCTGTTAAATTGTAGCCTTAGTATATATGCCTGGAAATGCCTGGAAACCTGAGTGCACATTTAATCTTTGTCATGCAGGTGATATGATAAATGAAGCAGCAGGGTTTCTTATATAATTTTAGAATGGAAATATTGGTGTTTGTGATTACAAAAGAAATGAAGTTTTTAGCACGGAGGTTAATAACTCAGATTCTTGAATCAGATAAACATGAGTTTGAATTCTGGCCCTACCACTTATGAGTTCTTAGGCAAATTTATTTAAACTCTTTAAACCTTAGTTTCTTCATGTGTAAAGTGAGGATAGTACAAGGATTATCCTTTTATAAGGTTATTGAGAAGATAATTATGTAATAATGAACATAAAAAACTTAGTACAGAATCTGACGTAGAGAAAGCACTCACCAAACAGAAACTGTTCCTACTGTGGAAATATTTGGAACACACAGCAAGGACTAAAGAAAATGGAAGTCACCTGTCCTTTCCAGCTTATTCCACAAATAACTACAGGTGATATTTAGAATATGTTATTTAATTTTTGTCTATACTTAAGCTACTCCTGAGTGAAAAAGGTTCTTGTAGAGCAAACAAGTTTGTGAAATCAGCAGTGCAATGTCTATGTATCATGGTAGGCACTAAGATAATAATAATAATAATAATATTGATATTATGGTAGACTTAGCTGAGAACTCTAAGAAATGCACAAATACATATTTTAGGTCATTTTTAATTGAAGTTGCCTAAGAATGAGGTATCATGGATCAGATATTCCATGTTATAAAAGTAAGTCAGAGAGGACATTATTAATACAGTGGGCGTGACTAAGGACAGTTCTCGGAACATACGCACATACACACCTTATCCTGACCAGGTATGTGAACATGTCAAGACCACTGAGCATCAGGTTAAACTGGTTCTCAGAACCTTCTGTGATTTTACATAACCACATTAGAGAGGGATCAACTTTTGGTGATAAGACAAAAATAATACTTAGAAACTAGTCATCTCAGCAGGAGATTTAAATTCCAACAGTAGTTGATTCAAATTCGCCTAACGAATTCACTGAAAGGGGTTTATCTTATTATAATAGAGCTACACTTGCGTGAAACTGGTTTGCTTCTTTCTTCAAGACCCCCAACAATTCCTTCCTATCATGTGACCTGTACTTTGGGAAGAAGGATCTATGGTTTCCAAAGCAATATTACTTTTGGATTTTCTGCGGTGCCTGTCTTGTGTGAGAGCTTCTTTAGACACACTTATGCTCCAGGCTGGAGCCTCCAGCTTCCTTCCACCCGCTTTCACACTCCTCCTGCTAGTGAGAGCTGCTGATGTCCAACCGAAACTGAGCAGGGCGTGGTCCAGTCTCAAGTGGGGGGAGATTCCCAGCACTGACACCAAGAAACCTGTGCTATCCCTTTCTCAACCCCCTGAGCCACACCATTCCCATGTAATAAAATTTCTAAACCAGGCACTTTAGCCAAAGGGGCGGTGGCATTGACTCAGGCTGGCTCTCGCCTTCTTTGGCAGCTCAGCCACAGATATGGCCAGTGTCGCCAAAGTGGGACAGTCCTGGGACTGCGAGGGTTGGCTGGGTACCAGGTCAGAAGAAAGTGGGGCCAATGGGGCGTGGGGAGTGGAGCAGAACTCAAGCCGCCACTGAGTTTTACAGCACAGTCGTATCAGCATGAAGGACCTGTGACAGACCAGACCAAGCTGGTGAGGCTATATGAGTCACATTGACAGGTGTGTTCATTATGGACATGATATGGGGGTGTTTTTAATGTGACTTATAAGGCAGTAATGAGGCGTTCTCCACAGACACAGTGACTGTTTCTAGTAATGTGGCGCTAAAAGTGAGTGCAGCCCATTCTTAGGAAATCTCTGCTCTCTGGCACAAGTGAGCAAAGTGAGTGAGGCAGAGACAAGGGGTGGGAGGAGTAGGTGCCCGCCTTTGGGAAGCTGCACCCTCCTTACCATTTGCTCTTCTTCCTGCCCAGCACCCTGACTGTCATACAGGGCCTGCCGTGTCCGATAGCCTATTCTGAAGAAATCTCACCTTCTCCGCCGTCCTGACCTTCCTCTTCAAGTCTTGTTTGACTTTGCACGAGAGCCTCCGTCCCCATCTTTCCTTTCAGAAGCTTAAAGGATATGCCGACACAGAGGCCCTGGGGAGTAATCAATAGTAATCACTTCCCCTTTGCCACTGCTGACAGTGGCCCCCGAGATGTGTGGTGACTGTGCAGAGCTGGCTTCCACTGCAACTGTGACTGACCATGCCCAAGGCCAGACTCTGCTGCACCTTAAAACCCCATTTCCATCTGCCAAACTGACATTCTTAACCAAGTGCCCCTCGGGGCCCCAAAGAACATTTTATCTCTCCAAAATCACATTGGCAGCCAGTTCCTGAGGCTGCCCTGACCTGTGATTGTAAATAGGCTGGTCACCTTTCCAGTTTTCATATCGTGTGTGTGTTTCCACCTTCTGTTTCTCTGTCTGTGGAATCATGGTAGTTACTACCTGACGCCTGCTGTGCCTGGTTCCATCATCACCATTAATAATACTAGTAACTGCTAGATATGCTCACACTGGTGACTTTCAGTGTTTGTAGATGTTGTATGTTACCTCATTATAATTCATTAGTTGTTTTGTGATAAATTTAGTCAGTTGATATATTTGGAGTAAATTTAACACACTATTAGATTCTCAACATACTTCTTAAGATTGTCATTTATTCATTGTCCTGATACGAAAGACATTGGATGCCTTCATATTTAAACTTTGGCTGATATCTGTTATAAGGAACTAGTTTTTTCCAAACAAGATTCTTTGCTTAACTAAAGGGGAAAGGAGGAAGAATTTACTGTTTATTGGGACTAAAGCACAACAGACACCTTTTCATAAGCAATCTCATTGCGTCCTTTATTGAGCCTAAGAGATGCCTCCCCTGATGTGTATATTATAGACCAGAATCTTATGATAATTGTCCAGGGTCACAGAGCTAGTAAGTGGCAGATCCAGAATATAAACTCAGAATGTCAAGTTCTGTCTGGCTTAACGTATTCCAATAATGAGCCTGAATTTCTGATGAGAAATGCAAGTATTCATTATTTTAACTTCTTTGATAAAATGAATTAAGTCACATGCAAGCCAGTCACAGGAAATGCAATTTGATTACTTACAAGTGACATTTGATTTTCAATGATTTCACATAAAGAATAATAAGAAATTACATTATTGAAGCAATGTCTGTGTTAATAGCTTTTTCTGCTCTTAATTTAAACACCTTGACTTGCATTTTCTAAATAATTCACCTATATTTTTATTCTGTTTTTTAATTCAAGATTTGAGTTTTTGTTAGTTTAATTCAAGATTAAGTTTTTATTAGTTAAATCGTCCTCACTGACAGACAACAGTCGTTTTTCTATAGCCAGTGAGGTAAATGTAGACCAGTGCTTTTCTATAGCATGCTTCTGATTGACAAATTTAGCTAGAATTAAGCTCAAGCTGTAGAGGACACTGTAAATGACCTTTGACCCTGTGTAGAGGGTCTCATTGTTTGTGACCTTGGGAAGACCTTCAGACCTTTCTGTACCTCAGTGTCCAGACTGGGAGGCTGGGTCCAGCTCCTTCAATGCCCCATGCTGCTGTTTTTCACAGTGACGGCATAGGCTGACTCTTGCTTTCTTGTGGCTGATGTTTGCTGTTGTTGGGAGCTGCATATCACTTGGGAGTGCCCAGAACCCTTTCCTCCTTCTGCCAACAGCATCTGTCCCCATTCTCGCTTCTCTCTCCTCATCACCCCAACATCACTCATCTTGTAATACTGATGTGGCAGCCATTCGGTGCCTCACCCACCTGGTCACAGGGATGAGCTAGAGGTGAGCGTGGAACCCAAGTAAGGCCAACCTGCTGCTCAGTCTTTCTCTGAGGTTGTCCGTGTGGCGGGGATATCAATCTTTTCCCCCGAAGATGTGGCTGCCCAGCTGCCTCACCTCAAATTCCCCAACTTGTGAAAAGATTGCTGATGGCAGATCACATGGACACAGATACCAGAAATTGAGAAGGGGAGACAACAGATTCCTGACAGCATCCCAGTCCCTGGATCTGGTTGACACTGAAGTCAGCTTCAGTTAGCTCCCAGTGACTTGGTTACAGGAGCCTATCTGACCTCTTCTGTGCTTAAATCCTCTGTTTGAATTTTCTATCAACCCACAGTCAAAAGAGTTTAATCAGTACAACTTTCTACCTTTCTTCTATATGCCAATTCTATTTGATTTAGTGAGAATAGTTTTTATGAGCTACCACTTGACAACACACCATGTCCTTAGATCTTTTGTTCTTGAGGTGGTGCAATCAAATGACAGACTCACACCAGTCTGTAAAGCACCATGATTTCATCTCGCTTACATGAATTTTAAGAGATGGATAGCTTTCACGATGAACCGCGGAAATCTATTTCTCCACAAGAACATTCGAGATCGTCACTATCTTGATTTTCTAAGAGAAAATTAGGGCTGATACCTTGGAAAGCTTGGACTTGGTGTCAGGGAGGTTCTCCAAGCCATGGAGAGACCCTGGGTGCTGCGCTTTCCGTCACAGTCCCGATGCTCCCTGTTGCAGGGAGACTAGGTGTGCGCTTTTGGGGGCATAGCTTAGCAGTTCCCGCAGTGTGGCGAGGATGCTTCATCCAGTGACGGGGGAGGAAAGCACATACAGAACTCCTGTTATGGCTCAAAATGTAGGTCCTTCTGCCTCACTACTAAGAACAACTCCAGAGAACCCCAAGGAAACCACCAAGCCCATTTGGTGCACGGCAGAATGTGTGAGAGACACAAATGCCAGTGAGTGGCTGAGAGACAGACCACCTCTACATACAGGGAGATGGCTCCTGAGAGGCGAAACCAGTGAGAGCTGCTCTCTACCACAGACATTCAGAGATAAACAAGGTTGTTTTCCATTTTAAGTACAACTTGTTTGCTTTAAATACAAGCCTGAATCTAAACTGTAAGGTGACATGTATAAATCCTGAGTTCAATTCCCCTTTCTTTCCTGGATCATTTCCACAGTAAGATCAGTGTGGTCTGTGTGGTTTGAATTTGAATCACACAAATGTAAGTATCACTGTAATATACTAATAATATTTTTGAAATTAAAGCTTTAACTCTCCCACAGAAGATGATATACTATGTTACTCTAAGCACCCCGATTTTGGTTGTTGCAAATTCAGCTCCGATGGGTTTATAGGTTGAGCACATATATATATATTGTTTGTACCCCTCTCTTTTTTCCAGTGCCCTAAGCATTTCCTAAAGTTACATTTTGGTGCTGGGAGGTGCTATTGAAATTATCTGGCCTAGCCTGCTTGCTTTTTGAAGACCAGAACACTAAGGCTCAAATAGACGACATGACTTGCTTCAGGTCACACAGGCTGTTCAGGACAGAGCCAGGGCTAGAAGCCAGGTCTCTGGAATACTAGGTCTGGACTCAAACCACAGGGCTCCAGATTCTCTACAGAAGACAGGCCTCCTGACAGGAGCATTTACAAGAGGAAGTGAAGGGGCCAGGCAAACCCACAAGAATGGATTCGAGTGAGCAGGTCAAAACTGTGGCAGGAGAAATCACTGTTACTCAAGAGAGAATGGCCAGGGACTCATTTTTAATCTCAAGATGTTGAAAAGTTAAATAACTGTAATTGTCTTTAAGGCTTTGTAAGTAGCTAACATTTGCATAATCGTTTTCATTTGTACTTCTCAAAATACTGTAAACCTAGTCTGAGTAACTCAGTTTTACAGATGGAGAAACTGAGTTCTGGGTGAAATAAAAATCCAATTTTATACAGAGAAGCAAGAGTAGAACTTAGCCTGTGATCTTGCTGTGAACTATAGAAATAAATATCTAGTTCTACCCTCCATGTGGAAAGTAAGATACAGAAAGGTCCAATTATCTGCTTAAGGTCACAAAGCCATTTATTTAGTAAGAAAACTGCAATAAAATCCCAGAGCTGGACTCTCGTCCTTGTTCATGCAGCCTGAAAACAGTCCCCAAGCAGACATAAGGACCTTCCTACTGAAGCTGTGTAGCTTCTCGCTTCAAGAGCAGACTTCTTCCCACCAAGGACTGATAAGCTTTAGAAGGGAACCTGTCCTTCCCCTGGGCTGTGAGTATGAGACCCAGAATGAGGATAACCCTCTGGTTCGTTAGCCTTTAACTGATAACTAGAGTCTCCCAGACTCTTCAGCTGTATCTGCTGCCACAAGGTTGTCAGTCACCAAACTAGAGGTCCGGTGGCCCAAATGGCTTGACTGCATTTGGTCACCATGAATTGGACTTGTTGGCTCCAAGAGATGGTGTCTAAATGGTATCTTCTTCCCTTTACAGGCCACCCCTAAGCAAAGAATCCACTTTTCATTTTCCCTCTAAATATTCTTTTGGCAACAAGAAGATATGGCAAGCAACTCTGTTACAGTTGAAAATCTGCTCCACATCAAAGCCACCCTTTCTTTTTACCAGACTCAGAGAGCTTTTTTATCCCCAGCCCTCCTGAGTACTCCAAATGCCACCAGTGTTTACATTTTTGTCCAGCCTACACGTCTTTTCCTGCTTAAGAACCATATGCCCTATCACTCTAGTCATGTGGCTAACACACCCTGCTTCCTTCCTTTTCCTCCGGCTCTTCTGGCTTCTGACTCAGTTACACCCATCCTGAATGGTGGTACAGTAGAGAACATTTAAAAATATAAATTCTTGCCAGTGTTCTCTGATATGGTTCCCTTGTTCAAGACTGAAAATACTCCAGCCACTGAATAGCCCAACAGCCATCAGTGTTCCTCAGTACTAATCCTTTCTTGCGAAGTATTCAGTAAGTATTCTCTGATGGTGACCTGAATTAATTTCATCCAAAGTCTGCTTTTCCTGTTCTTATCCGTAGTGAATAAGTATCAGGAAGCAAGGTAGTGATGACTGAGTTTGGAAAGAAGGTAAAATCCGAAAAGATTGCTGTCCATATCTTGCTTCAGATTCAAGCTACAAAACCTAGTCTACCCAATGACTTGAGGTGGAAAAGAAAGAAACAGTCCAAAGTTGGGGGTCACAAAGCCGTTAACACTCCTCTGATCCTACTAAAATATGGGGAAGTGAATTTTGTAGGGAATTCTTCATTCTCTTATAGGGAAAACTTTGAAAAGATCAAGTCATGCCGTCTTCTTTAAACTGTGACTAAGACTCATTCATTTAGTCATTTAAGAAAATTTTCATTGACTGCTGCCACACTTGGTGAACTGTGCTAAATGCTGGAGATGGAGTGATGAGTAGAACACATGCGGTGCCTGCCCCAACGTGTTACAACTTGGAAGTGGTTGCCCCCCTCACCCAATGACAGCTGGCCTGTCATTGGACACGTTTTTAAATTGAATGTCCACGGAATGCAGAGTATTGTTTTAGGATACAGCGTGTGGGGGAAGGAAAAATAATTTTCCCTCAACTCATCTAGATTTTTGGCTGAGGCACTTCTGAAATAAAAGACAGATCCACAGGAGAAAAACAAAACAGGTTTAATGGTACATATACCTCCTATATACATGAGGGATACCCAGGAAAACCCAGCAACTCCCCAGCATGGCTCAGTCATCCCCTGAAATACCATCTCCAGCTAAAAATAAAAGAATATGTGTGTGTGTGTGTGTGTGTGTGTGTGGCTGGAGGCACCAGCAACAGCACGCTAAACACGGTATTGTTGTTCCGCAGATTTAAGTCATTGCCTTCTGCATTGATAGGGATTTCTGGAGACTGATCATCCTCCTCTTCCTAGCACAGAGAGGAAGACGTCTTGACAGATGGAAACTTCCCTTATATGTGTAATGTCTCTTACAAAAGGGTAACTTTTGTTTGATTTTTAGAGCTCCTCCTTTGTCTAGTGTTTCTTAAAGATAATCAACCCCAAATACTCAATAATGCCCAAGAGGTAGATTACAGGGTAGCATATTCAGCTTCCCTTCAACTGTTTAGCTGTAAGACCTTTAGAAATAAACCCTGCTAAACGTGAAAGCTGCAAAACTCCCATGCCAGCAGGAGACACTGTTGTGCCCTTGACCAGAGAGAGAAGCCACAGTCTTGTGGTTGAGAATTCTCATTTGCTAGAACCATTCAGGCTCCACATCATTTAAATCTGTCTATGTATCTATCTACCTACCTATCTATCTGATATCTGCCTATGTGTTTCAAAAGATGTCTTTCATATATGGACGTACTATTTCATTTTGGCTCTGGTCTAGACACACGAAAAACATGAGTGAAAGAGAAATGCTGTAGGAGCATTAACATGGGGATGGTTGTTTAGAAATCATGTCCCTGAGCTCCCCTTGTCCGGCCTCTCTGATCCAGTTTATCCCCAATTCTCAAAACAATATAATAGTTGTTTTACACTGAAGGGGAACAACAGACACACACACACAGTACTTCAAAGCACAGAAGCTGCTTACTAACTTAAAAGAGACGATCAAGTAATTTAATATGAAAATGAGTCAAACTTATTTAAAAAATCAAAATAATTTGAGGCCTATTGAATGAAGCAAAAGACATAATTAATTTTTTAAATAGACTGTTTTGGAAGGAAACAGGGCTTTTCTAAGAAATCCTATGCTTATTGAGTGTGGTCAGGTGGTTGCAACATGGACTTGGCAATGTAAGATTCATGGCCTCCTCCAAGTAATGAATGTCTGATAGACTCTAAGTTTCCAGAAAAATTGTTTCTGAACTCTGTGCTGTTGTCTGTCTGTAACATAAATTATAGACTACTAAATAATGATTTTTAAAATTCTTGACCCTCATAAGCTTGTGGGGAGTTACAGTGCAGATGACATCATCCTGCCGTGTTATAGTCTGGTTGGTGGAAGAGCACTGTGTGATGACAGTAGTGACCACAGATACCAGTGAAGAGGTGTGTGTATGTCACAGTCCATGAGCACTCATATTAGTGGGTAACTAGTGGACACATACCCCAGACAGCCATGCTGGCACAAGGCCAATTTCTGGAAAGCACAAAGGCAAAAGGTATGGGCAAGAGCTATGTATTATATAGACTACGAGCTGTGCTGTAGGAGAAATACAAAGCCCACATTGGACAGATGAGTGGGCTATGAAAAAGGAATAATGTGGAGACAAAGAGAGTAAGATCAGAGTAGGAGTGGGGGATATAAGGGCTTAGGAAAAGAATCTTTTTGAAAAAATGGAGATGATAGCACATTTAGAGCATCATCTAGCTCAATATGTGCTCAATAAATATTACTTCTGAGGGAATAGATGCCTTTCTCCACATCATTGAGGGTTGATTTATAAGTACCCATTATATTCTAGAGTGAGGACTGAGCATGTGTATGACATTCATTTTTAAGCTAAGGGTCTCCAACTCATGACTTGTTAATCCAATAGCATGCAGAGAACTATAACCCAGAACTCTTCACAGCATGGAAAGGAATAGGAGAGTAGGTGGCATCAGGCACATGTTACAGAAATACTGAGAATCTTGTGAAGTGCAGACAGACTCACAAGAGTTGGGGAAAGACACCCTAGTTAGAGTAGTAATAAATATGTACCAATTAAGCAGAATAACTAGCCCAATTAAGTAGCTGTCATAGCTGTTAAGAAAATCAACTAAGTTTGTTGGTGATGATCTGGGCATTTGCATGATGATGGCCTGATTTGGTATATTTACTGATCAAGAGCATTGTAGTGATTATTAAGAATTCCAAGCTACTACCTGTTTCTCTAAGTGCTCTGGGAATTACCATTTACATGGATCCTCAAAGGAACGAAGATAATACTGGAAGAGACAGGGGCATCACATTTAAAGGGAAACATCTGGATGGCCAGAATAGGTCTGGTTGCAACTGCTATTCTAGATCTTCCAGCCTTTCTTAAAATTCTGGGCCATTCTCTGGTCACCTCACATCTTGGGACCAAACCAACTCTCAAAGGTTCTCTGGTCAAGTACTCCTACCCGGCTTCCTCCTTTTGCTTGGCTGGTAACTCTCACACAGACTTCAATGGCAAAGAGCTGTCAACAGTTCATAAAAGGATCAAACACCTAAAGATGTTGTATATAAGTCCCAGTGATGTTTTCAAATACACTTCCTTCCCTAGTTCCTCACAGATAACCTTTTGGCACACAGTGAAGTAACTGGAGGGCGGATCGCCAGTCCTAACTTGGGGGGAAACTTTTCCATCCACTGGTTGTCATCATACATGGTTTAGTCGGAGAGACATTTCATCGATGGAAACTTGTGATATTCTTGTAAGCAATCTTCCTCTTCCTAGGGAACAGAGGTCAAGGAAAGGCCTTTCAAAGGAGTCAGTTGTCAAGGCCTGGACTTGCTTTCATTTCTGCCATCACAGCTCTTAACCATTCTTCTGTAAAGTGAAGCAAAAGAAAATGCAGTTTTCCACAATGCCTGTTCCTTTCATTCTATCTGAGTTCCTAGCAAAAACTTTCAAAATGAAGATTACAGGTTATATGTTTCCTCTGAATTTTCTACTCTTAGGCTCAATATTGGTAGATGTTTAAAGAGAATTTAGAAGATAAAGTAAGAGTTATTTTGCTGGCACCAGCTTCAAGGCTACTAGGGTTTTCTTGCTCTTTGGAACAGGAGGCTATGAATGCATGAGTTGATGAGGGGAGGTGACCCTGACCCCTTTCAGAGAATCACAGCTTCTGGTCAGCCTGCAAGAACTTGTCCTTAAGACCTCTTTTGTGAGCCAGAAGCTTTTCTCAACTCTGAGACTTCCTGGGAATCACAAAACAGAAAATGGTCTTAGTGACTGTTTTCTTAATTCTCCCAAGGATAGCAGAGAGAAAATACCATTCTGGACGATGAATAGAAGAGAAATTAATTTATTTTATACAATGGAAACTTTACGGACATTACAACCAGTCCTTGAGTGAGAGGAGGACTCCGAGGGAAATACCACACCTAAGACCCAAGCCTGGAGGTAGAAGAGATAAATACCAATTGATTCTCCAGGAAGCATGGATAATTAAAGTGGTTTAAAAATAAGTGTATGTACTTAAAATGTAACATTCACATAGTCACCAACTTTAGGAAGAATTCTTTCAGATGACTTTAAGAAAAGTCCCAAAAGTCTTTTAAAACCTTAGATGGGAGGGTCACAACAAAAGGAAAAAAATCATCTGCTTTGGATTCAAATGACCCAAATGAGCACATTCCCCATAATATTAATCCTGTAGCAATTCATTAACTTCTTTCCAACAATGCATGGTTTTTTTGTTGGCACTGTCTGGAAGATGAGTATTAGAGGCTCTTGAAGTGTTTCAGCTATAAACTAGCCACTGTCTGTTGGCAAGGTGCCCCAATCAGTGAGGGAGGAGGTTAGGTATACAAGGTGACTCTGGAAGTAAGCACTGGAATGGATGCAAAAGGTCTTGAGGAGATGAGATCTTTGTGAGTTAGTAATCTGTTATATTCATAGGTCAAATGAAAATGGTGGTGTTTGGCTTTTCCAGACCTTAAGTGAAAAATACATGAGGTAGAATTGAGTTGCTGTAGTTGTTATTGTTATGGGGGCATTGAGGGAAAGAGTGATGACAGGCTTCAAGTTTGGATAATTTGAGGTTCTGCTAAGGTTTCCAAGTGAAGATAAACAGCGAACAGCTGGTTTCCAGCCTGGCTTTCCAGAGAGTGCTCTCACCTGGAGATGCAGATCTGTGTGCTCAGGAGGTATATGCACCGTGTGTTCAGTTCATTTGCAGAGGGGAAGAAAAAGAAGAAAGAACTTTTTGGGAAGCAAACAAGTTTTTGATAGCAGCTTCTACCTTACACATTAGAAAGGTGATAAATCAGCAAAATTCACAACCTTGACTTTGACCGGAAGAAACCATTGCAGGCACCAAATTCAACAGCTTTGACACTTTTCTTGGACACAACTTCCTTTCCCCTTTCAAATGCTTTAGTTCTCTACTTTCCCCTGAGCGCTGCTTGACTTCCCTAAGAGAGGCCAAACACCCATCTGTGCTTCAATGAGTCCTCTTTGGAAATCCGTTTGATTATGCTGCTCATCGCAGGGAAGATTAGCCATTATAGATTTTAATATAATTAGTATCCAAACAGTTAAAGTTTTGCCAAATTCCTAACAGCTCAAAAACATCTACATTGATGCTTATGACAAAAGACACCATTATGTTGATATATAATTGTAAGCATTCACCTCTGCTTGTAAATCATTGTACAAAAAAAGTATGCATGACAAATATGGAAATATTACACTTATTGAAAGCAATACTGTAATTTGAAAAGTGAAATTTATCAGAATAAAAATGAAAGGTTATAATATAGTTACTTTCACCTAAGTAAATGAATGCGGAAATCATTAGCGGTAATATTAAAAATTATATGTAGTCACTTATTGATGTAGAAAAAAATCAGTGAGTCATGTCAATTAAGATAACAGTTATTTCTAATTGAAACAAAGTACTTAATTCCAATATCTTCACAAATATACTGCATCTCAGAAAAACCTCCTTTCTGCTAAGCTGGACTTCAGTCTTGTGCTGTGAGTAACGACAAAAGAGAGAATGCAGAGATTTGCGTGAAGCCACACAGTTCGGTGGTTAAAAAAGTGAGCTATGGGGTCAGTCCAACTAGATCAGATTCCTGTTCCACAGCAATGCCTTTGGGAAATGACTTAACAACTCAAAGTTTCTGTTTTCTTTTCTGTAAAATGGGGACAGCAGTAGGACTTTTGGATAGGGCCTGTATAAGGAACAAATGAGACAATACAGATTTTGGAATGCAGTAAATGCTCTGTAAATATTATGAGGCCATGTTGATGATGACTGAGATGGGTTTTGAATTGAACTGTGACTCGGAGCTATGCTTTATTAAAACAGAACGCTGAAGAACGTGGTAAATGTATGATTTCTGTACTATCATACAGGCAGGAGTCAGAGCTGCTGCATATGTCTGCACAGTCTGCTCCCTGCACAATTCCAGGGGCTTTGTTCACAGAAGTGGTGACATGCACGGAGCGGCTGAATTTATACAGTTAAGCTCATTCCTGGCTTTTGAACTTAACCCACAAAAACAAAAACTTCCCTTTTCTTCCCTCCTTAAATTAAAAAAAAAGTCCCCTTTTCCACATTTAGTCTCAGAACCCCTAAATCTATACAGAGTTCTACATCTCTGCTACTTTACCTAAATCAAGGGTCCCAAGTGCGTGCCTCCAGGGAGTAGGGAATGAAAGAAACATGGAGCTGTCTGAGCTTGCTGTAGTCAAAACAGAGGGAAGGGGTCTCACCTCCAGTTATTCATATTGAAATGGTTTTGAAACACTGCATAACCCAATTAAAACACATCTGGGTGGCTTAGCACACTGTGTGGCCTAGCTTGAGTCACTTCATCTCAGTTTTCTAATTGCAGAAAATGAACGAGAGGATCGTTCTCTCACTGTGACTCAAGAATTATGATCAAGGAGACATGGGGATTCAGTTCTTGTTCAGTCTTCTTGGGCTGGCTCCAGAATGGATCATCTCCTGAGTCACTGCAGATGCCGGTCTGAGACAGGGCAGCCCCTCTCCCTCCAGGAGTGACCCATTGCCCCTCTGCCCATGGCTTGCTTTGATGAGCTTTTGTTTATTTGAGTGCAGCTTTTTAACTTACTTAAATACATCTGCTTGTTGTAAAATACAGATTTGGAAAATACAGAAAAGCATCAAGAAGAAATAAAAGTTGTGTTTGAGAACACACACACACACACACACACACACAGTTTTCCTCTTACACACTCACATATTAGTTACGTGAAATTGGGATCATTCTGCACTTGCTGTGTTATTGTAAGCCCTAAATGATTTTACTTCAATAAGTTTTTAAAATTAAATAAATGTTTTGTTTTAGAATAGTTTACAGAATAATTGCAAAAGTATTGAAGAGACTTTCCACACATTTACACCTGTTTTCTCTATTATATATTACTACGGTACATTTGTCAGAACTAATAAAACAATACTGATGTGTTATTAACTAAACTTCACACTTTATTCAGATTTCACCAGTTTTTCCAAAAATGTCCTTTTACTGTTTCAGGGCTCCAAATACAGATTTGGAAAATACAGAAAAGCATCAAGAAGAAATAAAAGTTGTGTTTGAGAACACACACACACACACACACACACAGTTTTCCTCTTACACACTCACATATTAGTTACATGAAATTGGGCTCATTCTGCACTTGCTGTGTTATTGTAAGCCCTAAATGATTTTACTTCAATAAGTAATACCAATTTGCAGATTCATTTTCTCTCCTTGTTCTCCTTTTGGCAGTAACAGTTTCTCAGACTTTTCTTAACTTTGGTGACCTTGACATCAAAGGTGTGCTGATGAAGTATTTTGTGGAATGCCTGGAAATTTGGTATTGTCTGATTTTTTTCCATGGTTAAGCTAGGAATATTTGTTTGGAGGAGGAAAACCATGGAGGTGAAGTCCTATGCTTATCACATCAGAAATACCTCCCTCCACGTGATTTACCACTGATATTGGTAACCCTGATCAACTAGTTGAAGTGGTATTTGCCAGGTTTCTTCACTGTAGAGTCACTCCTCACCCCCTTTTCATACCCTTCTTCACTGTAGAGTTACTCCTCACCCCCTTTTCATACCCTTCTTCACTGTAGAGTTACTCCTCACCCCCTTTTAATACCCTTCTCTTTGGAAGCACATCTCTAAGCTCAGCTCACACAAAAGGTATGATGTTAAGCTTGAGGGAGGATAATCTCCATAAATTATTGGGGATTTTTCTGTGTGGGAGAGTTGTCTCTTCATTTCTTCATTTATTTACTTGTTAATTATTTTTTATCACTGAAAAATCAAGGCTATTTATTTTAATCTTTGGGTTATACTTCAAAACTACATTATTTATCTTGTTGCCCAAATTGTTGCAGTTTTGACTACTGAGTGCCCGTTCAGGTTAGCTCCTTTGGTTTTTGAGCACTTCCTTACTTCATGGCACTAAAAGATGTTCCAGACTCGTCTTGTACACTTCCTGTCCCAGCCCTAGAATCATCCATTTCTCCTGGGAGCCCTGTTTTCTTTTACTGGGGGAGTAGTATTAGAAATCAAGGTCTGGACTGAAAGGTGAGCTCATTGTTACTGTGATGCCATAGCTTTTTGTCTCTCTCAGCAGTTAGAGCTGATATACACATATATTATATATGTATGAATATATAATATGTGTATATATATAAATTTGTATATACACACATATGTAAAATACTTCCTGTGCCTATACAGTTGTGTCTATATTGAGCTAAACATGAGTTCATATTAAATTCTCTAACCTGAATCCATTACTGCATGGTTCTGTCTAGCCTCCGCCCACCCTTGCTTATTTGCTTGCCTTCTCCAACCATAAGAAACGTGGCTATCTATCTGCTATCAATTTGTGTTCCATTCCAACAAATATGTATAGCAACTTCAGAATTGCTAAAAACAAACGCCATGAGAAACGACTTGCCCAGTTAGATACAGAACTTATGTTTCATTCATTCGTCTTTGGACCTACTGTGTCCAGCTAAAACATTTCCAGAACCACTTAGGTCATGTGCTTTTCTTCCCATCCCCTCAGTGAGGTCATGTGATACATTTGAAATACAGTTATATTCTTAAGTCAGAGTCTACATTCTGTCCTAAGATCTCTTGATTCCTTTTTTAAAAATCTGTGTATATGAAGGTTTACTCTTGTGTTTTGGGTCGCTGGATTTTGACAAATGCAGAGTCATAAATATGCCACCATAGTGCCTCAGAGATTAATTCTGTTACTGTGAAAACTACCAGTTGGTGCCCCCTGGTGGAGCAGTGGTCAGGTCAATGGCCTCTGAAAGGAGCACAGGCCACATACACCCGGGTTTGAGTCCCAGGTCCAGGGGAAACAACCAGTATGAACAACTAAATAAAATAAAATAAAAATGCTTCTTCTTCCTGTCTCCCTGCCTGCCTGCCTCTGCTATCCTTCATTCCTGATTGCGCTTTTCCTTAAAAAAAAAAAAAATCCCAGTATTTTCCTTAATCAAATGTTGCCTTCACCCTATATTTTTGGCAACTGCTATTCTGGTTTCCATTCCTATAATTTAGACATTTCCAGAATACTGTAAGGCTTGAATCATATGATATGTAGCCTTTATGGTCAGGCTTCTTTCACTTGTAACTGCATTCATGTTGGCATATGGCTCGTTCCTTTTTATTGCTGAATAATAATTCATTGTATGGATATGCCACAGCTCGTATATCCATTCACCTACTGAAGGGCATCTTACATTCAGTTTTTGATTATGAATAAAGCTGCTACCACCATTTGCCTGAAAGTTTTATGTGAATATAAGTTTTAGAATCAGGTAAATATCTAGGAGAGCAATTGTTAAGACATATGTTAAGTCTGTGTTTAACTTTATAAGAAATTTCAAATTGTCTTCTTAAATGGCTGTACCATTTTGCATTTCTATCAGCAATGAATGAGGGTTCCAGTTGTGCTGTGTTCCTAATCAGCATTTTATATTGTCACTCCTTTAGATTTTAGGTATTCTAATGATGTGTAGTGACATCTGATTGTTTGACTTTGCATTTCTTTAATGACAGATTATAATAAACATCTCTTCAGAAGTTTATTTGCCTTCTGTGCATCATCTTCAGTGTGGTGTTCATTTAGATCTTTAGCCCATTTTAATTGGTTGTTTGTTTCTTACTGTTGAGTTTTATGAATTCTTTACATATTCTGACACAAATCCATGTCAGAAGCATGACTTGCAAATATTTTCTTCCAGTGTGTGATTTGTCTTTTAATTCTCTTAACATTTTTCATTGAGAAAAAGTTTAAATTTCAATTAAGACAGTTTACTAATTTTTCTTTGTAAATAGGGCTTGTGGTGTAGCTTAACTTTTTTGTTTGTTTAGCTCAAGGTTACACAGACTTTCTCTCATCTTTATTTATTTTATTTGAATTGATTTTATTGAAGGAATATTGCATTATAACATTAAATAGGTTTAAGGTATATATCATAATAAGTTTGCATCTATATATAATACAGCAAGTTCACCACTATTTCATTTTTTCTTCACTATACAATTAATTCCCTTTACTCCATTTGCCCTTCTATTTCTCCTATTTTTAAAGAGGTTTTATACTTTTACATTTCCATCTACAATACATTTGGAGTTAGTTTTTATATAATATATAAGATGTAGATCTGGATTCATTTTGTTGCACATGAATGTCTAATTGTTCCAGCATCATTTGTTGAAAAGATTCTCCTTTCTCCATTGAATTGCCTTTACAGTTTATAAATTGATTATATTTATATGGATCAATTATTTCTGGGCTCTCTGTTCTGTTTCATTGGTCTGAATGGCTATCCTTTTCCTAATTCCACATTGGCTTCATACTGTGACTTTACAGTAAGTCTTGAAATTGGATAGTGGGAGTCCTCTAACTTTGTTCAGCTTCCTTAAAATTGTTTGGTTAAGTCCTTTGCCTTTTTCTCTGGTTTAGCATCTTTTGGACAGCTTTCAAAAAATGTATTGCAATAATTTTGTTTTTACACATTACAGTAAACTCATCTGTATAGGTTCCCCATTTGTGAAGTTTCCCTATTCCTAAGATATATGTCAGCACACTCTGCCCTCCACCACATCACCAAGTGTCCTTCATTGTTTCATTGTCCAGTGGGCTCCACCACCACTTGTGCGCCACCCCCCGCCTCCACATCCGTCCCATTCCCTATTGGTCACCTCAGTTCTATTGCAAGTATCCAAGGTTTGGTTTTGTTTCATCTGTTCCTTTGTTTTGTCTATTCACGTTCCACATAGCTATAAGTGAGATCCTCTGGTAACGTTCTTCTTTTAGCTTATTTCACTTATCATCATCCCCTCTAGATCCATCCATGTTGATTCAAATGACAGGACTTCATCTCTTCTAAGGGCTGTGTCATATTCTGTTGTGCATATGTACCACATCTTTTTCTATTCATCCAACATTGGGCACTTGGGTAGCTTCCAGTTCTTAGCTATTATGAATAGGGCTGCAATAAACATGGGGGTACATAGGTCTCTGCAAATTAGTGTTTTTGTATCTTTGGGGTAAACACCCAAAAGTGGGGTGGTGGGGTCAGATGGAATTTTCGTACTCAACTTTTTGAGGAATCTGCATACTGTTTTCCAAAGGGTTTACAGCATTTTGCGCTCTCACAGACAGCATGAAAGTGCTCCCTTTTCTCCACATACTTGGCAGAATTTGTTGTTTCCAGACTTTTGGCTAATAGCTAGTCTCTCAGATATAAGGGGATAGCTCACTGTTTTGATTTGCATTTCCCTGATAACCAAGGAGTAGGAACATCTTTTCATGTGCCTGTTGGCCATTTCTATAATCTCTTTAGGAAAAAATGTCTCTCCAGTTCCTCCTCCCATATTGTGATTGGATTGCCTGTTTTCCTGTTGTTGAGTTTCATGAGTTCTTTGTATATGTTGGATATTAAGCCCTTGTCAGAAATATGGAATGCACATATCTTCTTCCAGTAGTAGGCTGTCTTTTTGTTTTGGTGATGTTTCCTTACACTATGAAAAAGCTCTTTAGCTTGATGTAGTCCCCATTGTTTATTTTTCTTTTTGTTTCCCTTGATGCTGGAGTTGAGTCTCAGTGATACCGATTTTTAAAACATCTTCTGGGAGTTTTGACAATATGTCTCCCAACCCTTGAAGATGGTATATGACTTCATTTATTAGGTATTCTTTGAGTTCTTCCATTATGATTTCGATGTTTTCAACATACAGACTCTGCACATATGTTTTTAACTGTTCCCTTTCCACAGCCACACTGAGTTTTTGCCTATACCCAGCAACAACAGTGTTTACAGCTCCCACCCCTGCCCCATTAAGTCTTCTGTTCCATAAGGGAAAGAGGAGGAAGGGTCTTTATGGAGTTAAGGGCTTCTCTAACAGCAACTGTGTTCTTGTCCTTCAAGCCACACCACTAGGGACACTTTGTTGAAACTTCTTCATTCTTTTCCTGGTGAGTTTTTTGGAGAAAGCCTGAAAAGGGCGTGTCACCTCACTCAATTTCAGTGCCCCACGGGAATCTCTGAATGTCTGACACCAGTGCCCCTTTGCCATCTATCAGAGCCAACCTGCCCCGTAGGCCTCTTCCTCTTTGTATCCCCTTGCTTCTACCTGTGTGAGTCAGATCACATGTCTCCTCTCTCCCGCAGGCTTCTCTCTCATCCTGGATTTGGGGCCAGTTGGTTACCTGAAACCTCAGCAACTTGAGTTCAGGGAAACATGTGGTTTGTCTGGCTTTATGAGGATAAGAGCAAAGCTCTTTCTAGTTTTTTACATCTTTAAGACAGAAACAAAAATAACTTTTTAAAATAAAAATTTAGACTTTTTGGCTCTCTATGTGAAGCATAGCTTGAAGAGGTATGTACGCAGCACTGTTAGCCCAAGCAGCATATAAATGTGTTCCAGCCAACTCTTCATGAGATGGAATCCAAAAAGAATACCTGGCAGCCAGGTTCAGCCTGGCCTGTGGACAATCCTACCTTGCACAGATCCCCTTCCCTAAGAAGCCTTACCATCGCCCCTTTGCCCTCAGATCCTGTGAGCAGGAGGGTCAAGGAAGAGATGAGGTGGGAGGGAAAGGTGAGCAGGTGAATAAGAGAGAAGAACTTGCACCAGGGGAGAGGATCTAAGACAACCCAAAGACAAAGGAAGTCAGAACATGTTCTGAGCAAGAAAAGCAACACGAATGTTAACTTGAGGCTTCTTGCAGCCCTACTGAAAAGATTGCACTTACTTAGGTATTTATAGTCTGGTATGTTACTTTAAAAAACGCTTCTTACTAATTTAGAGTCACACATCATATTCAATCCTTTACAATGTCAAGTAAAAGGGAAATAATAACACCTTATGTCTATATGTCGCTTTACAGCTGACTAAGCACTTTTACAGTCATGAGCTCATTTGATCCTTAGAGTAATGATGTGAAATAGCCCAGGAAGGTTATTATTAATCCCATTTTACAGATGAGAAAACTGAGGTTCAGAGAGTTGCTTCAAATCTCATAGCTCGGAAGTTGGGCTGAGACTGGAATTCAGAGTGAGGAAGAACCCTGTTCTCTAGGGACTGTGGAACCACTAAGTGTAGCTGAGGGCAGGAAAATTTTCTGCTTCATGCATCCAAATTTGAAGCAAGTCTCAAGTATGGGTACTGAAGGAGACCTTGAAGGCACATTAACAAGGCACAACAACTTGTAGAGGGGTCAGAGGGTTAAAGTTCTCTGCAAACAGGGAAGGTGTGCATCTTGAAGACAGGTATTGTTTTTATAGCACCACTGCTATGAAAGGAAAGAAGTGATTCCTAATGAAATAGAAGCCCAAGAAAGCCTAAAAAGGTCACAGATAGCCAAATAACCTCTGCTTTTGTCTACATAGGGGAAAAGGGGGGAAGAAAACAAAGAAAAACGGAAATGAGGAAAAAAATAGCAAAGCAGACAGATGTGTCTGGAAGTCTGTTTACCAAAAATAACCAAGTATTTCTAATTGCCCCACAGGTTCTACACGAATTACTCCTGAGAACTTAAACACAGCAGAGACTTCTAGGCTAAGTTGTTGGTGAATATTTAGATATTTTGGGGGTATAGGAAGTTTTCTAAGCATGATACCAAGGTAAAAACTATAAAAGAAAAGATTTATAGAATTGGTTAAACAAAATTTAAACATGTTACTTTCAAGTAAAAAGAAAATAAAATACTGCAAACAAAGTTAAATGAAAAGGACCAATAGAAAAATATGTGGAAAATATTTCAGTGACTTCATTTCTTAAAATATTTTCACAATTAATGATAATAATACTAAAGTGAAGTCCCCATTTGAAAAATGTGGGCCAGGAATAGGAACAGGAAATTCAAATTATATGTGTGTGTGTGTGTGTGTGTGTGTGTGTATGTGTGTGTGTGTGTATCCAGTAAACATATGAGAATATGTTTCATATTATTTGATGTGGGAAAATGTTATAGTAAGTATATAAAATGGTTACAAAAACTGATGTTCAATATTGTTCTGTTTTTATACATATCTAAATTCCAGAAGAACAGGGTGACTGAGAAATGAGTCTCTGATTACCTCTGGACAGGGGGATTATAGATACTCTAATATATATTTTTCTTTTTCTTATTTAATTTTGAAAATAGTGAACATGAATTACTTTCGTGATATAGAAGCCAAATTGGCCTTTACACTTGTAGGAAGGATATAACCTCCCATTACAGGATTGTTTCTATTTGATAATCACATTTGACTTACAGCATTTGGATTTTCAACCCTCACTTCAGGAACACACGCAACTGTGAAATGGGAAGACTTTGCACACTCCATTTGCGTAAATAATTTGAGTTGGCTTGTTCCCTACCTGGTGTTCCTACCCTTCAGGGTACTTCATATAGTTGCCTCCTGGCTTCTTAGATATAACTACTCGAGCAGGAAGAGAGGTACCTGGATTGTTATATAAACAAACAGCATAATCATAAACAGTATCTTCTGGAATTTGGGATGTCGCCTGTTTCTCTTTCATAATGAAAGTAGATGAATGTTTATTTCATATGTGCTTCATTAGAAATTTAGCATTTAAAAAAAAAAAAAAAGCATTCGTAGTGTTCTAATGCAAAGATTTCTTCATTCAGTTGGGGCCCTTCCTTCTTTAGTGATTTGGCCCCAAGCATGTCCACACACTCAGCCCCATAAGCTGTCACAACCTGCTGCACACACCTTTGTTCACCCAGATACAGATAAAGAGAGAGGAAACAGTTCTACAACTGATCCAGGGGTAATACCAGAACTCAAATAAAGGTCATTTGACAAAACTTTATTTTCTGCCTCTAAATAGTTCCCGAAGTCAGATCACAGCTGTTGGAGAAAAAATATGACCTAAGATATTTTGGGAGACTTTGGAATCCTGAGATTGTTCTTTTTCCCTCTGGGCCCTCAGAGAAGGCAGTTTGGCAGAGGCGCCTCATCTTAGCGGTGGTCGCGGTAGCAGAGTGTGCAGAACCGTTGTGTTAAGCAAGACAAGCTTCCCCGCAGAAGGCTTCGTGGGCGCCTGGCATCTGCCATGAGCACGTGGTGAAGTCGACTTGGTTGGCTCTGCTCCTGCTCACTCAGTATTGCCCCTTGTCTCTTAAGGATGTTTCCATCAGTCGTGGACCCATGATTTCACTCTATGATGTTTGCACAACAACAAAATCACTCCACAATGCATTTCTCAAGAAATGCATGAATGTGCGTAAGAGACAACTTTGTACTTTGGGGCCAGGGTTCCCTGCTCCTCCTTACTGCCTCGTCCCCTGACTATCACTGCCCCATAAAAAGGAAGCACACTTTCCTAGGTGAAAGTGGTTTCTTTTGTTCTTCGCCTCCAGAGCAGCGTCCTTATGGAGCAGGGCAGCTGGGGGAGGTGGGTTGGTGTTCTCATTTAGACATGTTCTCTCACATTTGGCAGAACCTGGCTGGTAGCAATGGGAGATATTTCATAATAATGATGATGATGCCACCTTACACTTTTCATCTTCAAAGCACTTTACAAACAGTAATTAATTCCCATAATACCCATGAGGTAAGTAAGTAAACACCATTATACCCATTTTATGGAGAGAGAAACTGAGGTGAAGTAGCCAAGCACATGGCCTAAGGCCGAAAGGAGAGACAGTGTAGGGGCGTGGATCAGAGGAAAAGGGCTCGGGTACCTTCTTGTCCCCTGGGCGACACCACTCCAGGCCTGTATCAGGGAAAGCAGTCTTGCAGCTGGAGGTGGCTGGAGGCTGAGGTGGCAGGGGCTCCTAGCAGACCGGCTGTGGCCTCATAGTCCTGTGAATGCTGCTATTCACGTGGGCAGCTGGAGGGCATTCACTTCAACATCCTTGCAAAATAACAACAACAAAAACCCTATTGAGGTTCCTTTCGCCTCAGACCACCTATTTCCTGTGTTCTTCCTTGAAATCAGGGGCTGCACGGTACGCACACACCCCCTCAGGAAGCAGGACTGTTCAGCCCACCCTCCCGTTCTTGGGAGGCTACTTCGGAAACGTGGCTGCAGACCAGGCCTCTCTGCAGGAGGCTCCTCCAGCGGGGATCTGGCTGAGCTCCTTCTCCAGACGGCTAAGAGCCATCTGGCTGGCTTCACCCTGCAACGCATCTCTGGTTGCCTCTCCGTTGTGATCCGCGAGTCTCTGCGCTCAGGATGGACACATCTCAAGTAGCCTGCAATTAGACTGAAACCTTATATCAGTGCTGACAGAAGCGGACCAGGGGAGACACTGAATTCAAATGAAATGCAAATGACTTATCAAGGAATGGACCCAGCCTCAGGGATGTGAAAATCACTGACCAACACGCCCTCCTCACCCTGCCTTAGCCCTGAATTTTACCCAGACCACCCTGCTCGATGGCGCACAGGTCAGTCTGCATGGGCCCATGCACGTAGCCAGCACCGTGCTCCAGTTTCCCTTTTTACCTGCCAGAAATGGCTGCCACCCGTCGCTGCCTGCACCTCCCCTCCCACCGCTTCACGTTTCCTTCGGCGGTCTGCAGGTTGCCATGACCACCACTTCACCTTTGTGGCAAATCTAGAAGCTGCTGCTTTAAACATTATCTAGATGGTGAGGTCATGATTTGGCCCCTAATGAGAGCTAATAGCCTTTGAAGTGCTGAGCCCAACATAACAAATAGTTACACCGCTCAGCTCGAGTCTCCCACTTTGGCTCCACATTTGCCTCTCACTTGGGCAGTGTGAGTCCTACAGAGCGTAGAGGCAGGGGAACTTCCCCCATGGCTCTCCCTGGTGCTCCAGGAGAGGACACCTCGGGAGGGTGGCAGTGACACCCGGAAATACTTTGGCCCTGGGAACACAGTAATGACACCAGGCTAACGTGGGCCTGATGCACTGTTGTGCCAGCCGCAGCCCGTGGGCCCGGCGGGAGAGGGGCTTCAGGGGAGGCCTTCCAGTACCTCCTGGGGCACCTCAGCAACTGAGCGCAGATTATGTGCCTGTCATTTCTCACCTGCTCTTGAAGAGCACACCTTTGTCCAGTTTTTTCACGTCTTCCAACGGACATGTAGTATCTCCAGGCAGCCGCCTGCGGGGAAGTTGCTCCCACATTGATTGAGGCCTGTATTGTGAGCACCTAGATGAAATCATCAGACACAACCACACCATCAGAGTGGTTTTCTGCCATTCCGTGGAAGCCTCAAAATGGAGCAATCCTAAAACTAAGGCAGAAAGCCCACAGAACACCATTACAATGGCCCTGGGTCCCTGCACAGGCAAACCCCTTACGACCATAGAGTCAATTGAGCCACAGGAAGACTTCTCTACCTGCCTCCTACAGACTCCTCTCCACCCCAGAAGACCCCCAGTCCTGCCTCGGGCGGTGTCCCATCACCCCCTCCCAGGGGCCCCCTGCAGGTGAACTCTGAGAGGCGGGCAGAGAGGCTCCACATGACAGACAGGCCAGCAGCCGCCAGAGCGTGTCTGCAGTGCAGGCCCCACACGAGCAGTTTGAAGTGCACACACAGATCGCAGCACTGATCTTCGGGCGGGGGTGGGTGGGAGCTGGATTTCTGTTTCTCCAACTCTGTAATTAATGCATCCAGCAACGAGCTATCATGATGCCAGAAAGAGAAAAAGAACCCTGCGGGCTGTCTGTGGCTTTTCCTCCGAACAACTGGGTCCCGTTGGGTCAGGGCTGCAGCCTCCACGTGAATGATCACGACTGTGGGGTACACGAGGTGTGGTGAAGGGCTGGTGTGATGCGTGTGTCTGCGTGGTTTTGTGGGGTGTGTATATGCTGTGTGTGTACGTGTGTGTGAATGTGGGATGGTGCGTATGTGTGATGTGAGGCGTGGCATGTGTATTTCACATGTGCTGTGTGATACGATGTGTGCTGCATATATTTGTAGAATGTGAGTATGAGGAACATGTATGGATGGCATGTGCTGTAGGTATGTATGAGGCACGTGTGTAGTATGTGGGTGTGTATCATGTAAGGGTGTGAGTTGTGGTCGGAACATCCGATAGTGCGTCGCATGTGTTTGTGAAGATGTGATGTGTGGAGCACCATGTGTGACTATGTCTTGACGAAGGGCATGAGGTACAGTAGGTGTGTTCTGTCGGGTGTGTGGTTCGCATGTAGTGTATTTGTGTGTGTGCTGTGCCTGAGTGACGGGAAGGTGTGCGGTATGATACGTGTGTGTTATCCGTGGTACATATGAGCATGGGGGCTGTTACGGATTGTGGCATGCAGCTGTGTTTGGTATGTGTGTCGAGGTGGTATGTGTGCGTGTGTGGCACGTGTGGTGTGCAGATGTGTGGGGTGTGGCGGGCATCTCGCCAGCACCTGTGCAGACAGGCCCGGCCTCTGCTCTTTGATGTCGGAGGAACCCGCGCTCCCAGAGCTAAATCCCCAGTGGAGAAAGAAAGCACACCACACCCAGAGCCCTCGGGCGGGTCTGATGCAGGATGTTGAGCTGGGCCTCTAGGAGCTCTGTGGGCCCTGGGGCTGCCATGCAGCAGGTCATGTTGTGCAGCTCAGGGCAGGCGAAAGGGAGGCATCCTGAGCCACCTGTGTGGAGCACAGCCCTCCCGACCTGGGGGTGAGCCTTGGCCCTGCCACTTTCCGGAGATGGACAAGTGAGCTAAGCCCCAGGTTTGACGTCCAGTAAACATGAGCAACAATCTAGTCCTCCTGGTCTGAGAATTTCATGAAGTAGTACTGCCACGCTGGGGTATAAGTTCGCTTCAGGACTTGGGGTTCTTTGAGTTTCTTTTGGCTTCAGAGGGTTTGGTGTGCACCTCATATCCTAAAATACTCATCTCCAAAGCTCAGACCTAACTAGAAGGTCATGTGTTTGATTGCTTGCTCTTGTCCTCACTTTCGGTCTCTAGTGTCAAGTCTCAGGACAGTAATTTAGCATCTTGTCTCAGAGAGGGAAGAGGGAAAGAAACTCATTGAGCCATTAACTCAAGCCAAGCAGCAGGGCCTGTGCTTTGCTCTGAAGCGATTAGGGTCCCGAGCTGTCAAGTTTTTGCCTATCTGTGATTGCGTGACCTTGGACAAATTACTTAACTTTAGCTTCTCTGTGGCTAAGTGTTTATAACTCTCTAAATTAGCACTAATAGTAGCACTTCATTTGTAGAATTATTTGAGACTTAAGTTAGTTGATGAATAATAAACTCTAGCATAGTGCCTAGCACTTAGTAAGTGGCCTAAGTTTGCTTTGTAGGATAATTTCCGTGCTCCCCTGGGTAGGTACTGTCCCAAATGGAAAGAGGCTCAGGCAGATAAAGCACTTTGCCCTGAATCACATAGCTCATCAGTGTTGGACCTGGTTGTCTACCCATGTCCCTCTCGCTGCCGCATTGCTTGGTTACACGCTTGCCTTCTGTTTTTACTATATCAGGCTCCTGCCCTGCTCTTAAAGACCTCTCCACATTGCCTCCTGAGTTCTAGAGACACTGTTATCTGATAATGCTTTAGTCCTGAAATCTTTTAGAAGAAGTCTGGGAAGAAAGCAGAAGGTGCCACAAACTGGCAAAGTCAGCCGACTTCTTCAGTAGGAAGCGTCCTGGCCTGTATTTATAAGTGGTATAATCCGCCGTAATGTTTAGGGATGGAGAATTTGTTGCAGAATGAAAGCAAACCTGATAGTGTGATACTGTGACCACCCTCACTCATCGCAGAGCCCATCCTGCTCTTTCAGGCCACCATGCCTGTGCATAGGCTGTTCCCTCAGAAAGGATCACCCTTCCTCTTCTCTCCACCACCCACCTCCCTTCTGACACTACTCTCTGGTAGTACTCAGCACCTTATCCAATCTTTATGTATTAGACTAATCACATGTTTGTCCCCCGCACCTGAGTTGTGCCTGCCAAGGACAGGGGCCTTGCCCCACTCGCCGTTGTTTCCCAACACTGGGCAGGGGCACCTGAGGATGACAGAGTCTCCCTCTGTCACAGTACTAGCAGCGTGGTCTGATGCTTCCTGTGGGGAATGGAATGAGGCACAGGGTGTGGGCTGCGCATCATGGGATCTGTGCAGAAAGTGGAAAACCCTCATGTCTACAGTGAAGGAAACCGCAGGCACAGAACTGTTTCACAGGTGTCGAAGGATTTAGGAATCCAAACGGAAGAAAGAAGAAACCAGCAATTGGCCACAGATGGGAGCCACCACCAGCCCTAGGCTGGAAAGACAAGATAAGAGGGAAAATCCGCAAGGGCCAATGAGCAGAGGCAACCAGAGAGTGGGACCAGAGAGGACCTGTCCTGGGGTGGCAGGAGCCACAGAAGAGAAGCTTTCCTAGAGGCACAGAGTGTGGGGAGAAAAGCCTCCCACCATCTTCTAACCATGACTGGTGGTCAGTGCCCCATCAGCCTCGCCCAGTTACGGACACTGAGGCAAGGCTCCTGCAGGACCAGCTCCTCCAGTAGGAGCAGAGCCTTGGCAGGAGGGCAAACTACCCAGGATGATGCTACATTTGGGGGAAGAGGCCTATTTTGGGGGCCGGGGGGTGAGTTCAAGACCCAATTGAGAAGGGGCCGAGGGGTGAAAGTCAAAGTAATATAAGCTCACAGGTTTCAGGACAGGTAGGTATATTTGTAATCTGTTGCTTCCTAACAAACCCCACAAATTTAGTGGCATAGAACAATGCACACTTACGCTCTCCATTTTCTATGCCAGGAGTTGGGCACAGTTTAACTGGGCCTTGTTGGGGGTCTGCAATCAAGGTGCCGACAGGGCTGCCTTCTTATCTAGAGATAAAACCTCACTCGGTGTTGGTAGAATGCACCTCCCGTGACTGTACATCCCTGTCTTACATCCGTGGAGTGAGTCCCATTTGTCATTATGTGTGTATATATATTACTATATATAAATACCAAGATATTTATCACTATATATATTACTATATTTATATATATATATATATGAGTTCTGATTGCTATTATTTTGTTAAGGATTTTTTTAGTCTGTATTTATGAAGGACATTGACCTGTAGTTGTTTTTTTTATTTTGTTTTGTTTTTTTACTAATTTTATATAGTTTTGGTATCAGGGTTAATTCTAGATTTATAAAATGAATTGGAAAATATACTTTACTGTTCTATTTTTTGGAAGAGATTGTGTAAAATTGGTTCTAATTCTTTTTTTTTTTTTTTAATATTTGGTAGAATTCTCCTGTGAAACCATCAAGATCTGGAGATTTATCTCTTAGAAGTTTTAAAATTACAATTCAACTTCTTTTACAAAGGGATTTTCAGATTCTGTATTTCATATTGAGTTACCTACCATCTACATTAATTCCACCATTATCAGAGAATGCATTTTTTATGATATATGTGGATCACCAGTTAAGTGAACGTCCTTTTAATTATATTTATCTTAAATATTTCCTTTACAAACATTTAGAACCACATCAGAGAGTATTATCTTGTTTCCTCAACTGTTAAATAGATTTCAGAAATTTTAAGAAAAGGAGATATTTGCCTATATTTTTGTTGATAAATTATCTTCCTTCCCAATGTTCCAGAATTCCTTCTTTTATTATTTCCCCCTTTATTTCTTCTGGTAGTCATGGATTCTGATGAGAAATCTGCTGTCATTGGAATTGTTTTTTCCTCATAGATAAGGTGGGATATATTCTCTCTTGCTATTTTGAAGATTTTTCTTTTCTTTTCTCTTTGTTTTCAGAAGTTGGACTTGGAATCTCTGAATTTCATGTAGGTTTCTTTGAGAATTCTAGTTGAGGTTCACTGAGCTTCTTGAGTCTACAGATTCCTGTCTTTTTATAAAATTAGGGATATTTCATCATTTTTTAGCCTTTGTCAACAACCCTGTTCTCTTGTTCCAGAACACCAATGCCAGCAATATTAGATATTTATTTACAGTTCTGCTCTGACTCTGCTCATTTGTTTCAATCTACTTTCCTCTCTGTTGTTCAGATAGGGCACTTTCATGCATTTGATCTTTAAGTTCACCGATTCATTCCTCTGTACCACTCCCCATGCCACCCCCATTCTGCTCTTGAACCTATCCATTGGGTTTGGTAGTTGGTAGGATGGTAGTTTGGAAATCATCTATTCATGGAGATTTTCTGTTTTTTAGTTAGTTTAAGCATCTTCGTAGTTGCTCATGAAGCATATTTATGAGAATAATCATGTCAGATAGTCTTAAGATATCTCTGTTATCTCAGGGTTGGCATCTCTCGGTTGTGTCTTTCATCATTCAGTTTAAAAACTTTCTGGTTCTTGGTGTAGGAGTAATCTTCAGTTAAGACCTAGACACTGGGGGCATTTTGTCAGGAGACTCGGTTTGTTTTTATCTGCCTGTGATACTAGTCTGGCAAGGGAAGTAGGGACATCACCTTATCACTACCAGGTGGGAACAGACATCTAGGCACCCCTCTTGGCCTTAGTTCATACGCAAGGCAGGGTGCTCCCCACTACAGCTGGGCAGAGGTGTGGGGTTTTGCATCTCACGAGACCTGGGCTGGTTGAGTGTTCCCAGTGGCGGCACTGAACCCCTGGATTTGGCCTGTTGCTGTAGATAGCAGGGGAAGGCCTGGCTTCTCACCTGTCCTCTGACACCATCCTGCCACAGGGGTTGGGACACCTTGCTGTTAAGAGTGGACTTAATTTCTCCATTCAACTCTGCCATTGTGAGGGGTATGGGGCCACATTTTTGGGGGGGGGGTGTATTTTAGGCTGAGCAGAGCAGTTCTTTTCTAAAAAGCTTTCTGCTTTGCTACATTGTCCCATTTATGGACCACTGGTTAGAGAGACTGGGACTCTTTTGGGTCTGCACTCACTGGTGACTGATGTCTTCAGCTCCCAGACTAAGGTATAAGTGGCAGGAAGAAAACCAGGGAACTACTACTGTACGCTTTCTAGGTCTCACATTCCTAAGCTGACTTGCCCGCTTGTCTCCGTGTCTTCCTCTGCTTGCTTTCTACATAATGTCCAGGAATTTTAGCTGTAGTTTGTGGGAGGAATAGGCAGAAATGTGTCTACTTTATCTTCCTGGAAGCGGAAGCCCATGGTTTACTTTTAACAGGGACTCAAATAGTACATGTTTTCCCTTGAGCTATAAAGCATGCAGTTTTAGCAACTACAAAGAACTAACGGAAGACTACAATTAAGGCGATCTTTAATCCTTAAATTAACTAAAGTCATAGTGTCTGTACATTCTAACATATAACGGGGAAAACTGAATAATGCCTATTTATTATAGGTCCAGAATTATGGGACCAAAAGAATTTAATTTTTTAAACAAAGAGTGCAAATCGAAGTGCTATAATTTAATAAAAATGAAATTAAGGACCCAGCACACTCACAAACTATTGCTGACAAATGATATTTGATTGTATGGACTCCATCTTTCTTTCCTTTTTGCTCATCCTTCTTATCTGTCTGCTTGTCTTCTGTTTTTTTTTGCTTTTTATTTTAAGACTTTGATTTTTTCTTTTAAGTCCTACACTGCTGCCTCTGGCTTTCCTTCTGAGTCTGTCATCGTACTTGAATTGGTTATAAGTGCCATTTAGGAAAATGTCACAAATCTATAGGTTAGTCTGGACTGATCATGAGACAGCATAGCTAAGGGTAATTCTAAGACTTCTTCTAAGTGTAACTGGGAATACACTGCACAACATTTTGTTTTCTGACTTTTCTATAAGCCCTGCTTAGAACAGTATTTTCTAAACTTCATATATCCCCTCTTCACAAATTAGGCCAAATCTTCATTCTACTTATTCTGATTTTTCACTTTAATTTTTTCTTAACTCTTTTTTATAAACATCTTAACCTTGTTTAAAAAGAAAAGTGAAAAAAATAAAAGGAAAAAACCTGTATTGGTAAAGTTGTGTCTTAAAAAAGAAATGTACCACAGTCTCCCACATTAAGCAAGTCCAGATCTTGCAAATTTTAGAGCGAAAAAGTTCTCCATGATATTCAATCCGTCCTTAACTATACTTTAAATTCAGTTCTGTTAGCTTTATGAAAACTGGTCCCACAGTCCTCCTTTGGGGGAAGGCCAAAGCTTAACTTTATTCTTGTCTCCCCTTTAAAATGTCCATCTCCTTTAGTCTCCTAAATGAATTTCCCTGCCTCTGGATGCAAACTTAGAAGGTCACATGGCTTTCTGCTCATTCTTGGATAACAAGTCATCCTAGGTCTCAGCTCAGTAAAGACAATGTGTCCATTAAAGATCGGCAATTCAATTTTCCAACCCAAGAAATGCCGCTCCTCCCCTTTTCCATGAGGCCTGCGGGCTGGCCTACCTAAAGCAGTGGAGGGGGCTTGGGGTGGACATGGGCCCCATGTGGGCCCTGCAGGATCTGAGAAGGCTAAATGCACTCCTCCCCTCAGCCACAGGCCCCCTAGTCCCTGGGAAATGCTTGTGGACCCTTTACTCTGAGAAATTGGATGTATTCTCCATTCCCAACTCAACATTATACTCTGGCACTTACCAGCTGTCTCCTGTCTGTGTCTTCCCGAGGACCAGACCCCAACCTACCCTCCTCAGTTTCCAGGCCCCCTGACTGGTCCCTAAAATTGAGAGAAGGGAGGAGCAGGTCTGCCTTGGAGGGAGTAGGGCTTGCCCGCAGCTTTCTTAAAGGAGAACTTAAAAGCACTTCTTTTTCTTCTATACAGTCTAGCCCCTTTGGCGCTTTAGTCAGGCTGACAAGGTCCTAGAATTGTAGAGCCGATTCTTTGTTTCCCCTTTAGAAATCTGCAAGCGATGCTTTGGCACCTCACTTTGGGGATCCCATGTATTTTTCTCTACTGATCGTTAACGTTAACATTCAGTGCAGGACATCAACTTTCCCCTCAACTCACTTAGTGGTATTTCAGGACTGTTATTAAGTCTTCTTCTGGCTCGTGCTTTCAGAATACTGTACATGATCTCAATTGTTAGAGCAACTTCCGCCAAGTTCTTTAATAATTTCAAGCTCTCTAATTTCTCTAGTTTTACTACAATTCACATAATTTGTGTATCAGAGAAAGGAATACACAAGATATGTGTATGATTTTTAAGGTTTTGTTTCATTCTTATTTCACATAATATGTTGGGTAGGTAATACTTTAATGTTTCGTATTCAGAGATTACAAAGGTACACAGTGATGGTTTCTTTTCCATTCTTGGCCCAAAGTCACCCAGCACCACTCCCGCAGTTCCTTGAGATTCCATCCAGTCATACTCTGTATACACACAACAACTGTAGGCTTATATTCTCTCTCTACTCACTCTCACACTTTCATTTTTTTGCATAAACAAAGGACACTTTTTCCCTTGCAAGACTGTCTTTGAGATCCTCCTACCAGAAAATAACCTTTCTTCTCTTCTGTCACTGCTTTATAGACCTTTGCTGCAGGCTTCCAGTTTACTCACCCAGGACCTCATTTGGAATACTCTAACCTCTTGCACAAATAAGGCTGCAATGAATAATCTACATACATCATTTAGCTCCTGCAGAGGATACCTACAGCATACATGCCTGGAAGTGGAATTACTTGTGTGCAGACCTAACCCGAATGCTGTTGCCAGTTTCACTTTCCCCAGTACTGCAGGACAGTGCCCGTTTTCTCATACGCCTCTCCACACAGGGCTCTCCAACCTGATAAGCTTTGACACTCTGATTGCTGACATAATGTATCTCAGTTGAGTGAGGCTAAGCAGATAAGTGTTCATACATTGCAGTCACTCTATTTTCTTATTTCTGCCTTGTGCTTGATATTTGAATGCTCATCTGGGCAAGTCTAAAAACAGTGGCCAGATAGGTGAATGGGCAGAGATCCTGTCACCAAGAAGGGGCCAGGTCCAACACAGGGGAACTTCAGGAGTCCCTGCCACAAAAAGCATGGACTAACTGCCGGAGCGCAGCGCAAACGTGGGCGGTGGTGGACTCCAGCCAGGTGCGAAGCAGTTCTTAGGTCGTGTTCCCATCCCGGCTCTACCTGTGTGGACACTGCTTTCACAGAGAGAGTTATGATGAGTTGTTTTGCTCCTGATGGATATTGCAGTCAGAAAACTGCGAAACAAGCACAAAATCTTGACAATATTTAGTATCTTCCACAATAAGTGCTTTATAATCTATGAGCTCTAGAGAGATTTGGTCTGTAGTGAATCTAGATCTGAATCTGGGAAGTAGAGGTGGGTAGAGAGATATCAAGATACATGTAGGAATATACATCCATACATATATGTTATACCTAATGTATAATAATTTATGATATATATGTCTTGTACCGTTAAAGCAGTAAATGTAATTTGTATGAGTTAGCTGTACCATTGATTGTTTAATGGTAGAATTGTTAGCAACTATTTAAAAAACTATACGCAACAAAAAGCTACCAAAACAATACAAACACACACATTTCTGTCAGTTGTGTGTGTGTGTGTGTGTGTGTGTGTGTGTGTGTATGTTGAAGGAGAGAACTCTTTTACTACAGAGATATTTGCTTGTAAGTGTAAAAAAGTTACTAGTTGGAGAACTTAAGCAGTGAGCAAATTTCTTTAAACTTTAAAAGTGCATTTAAATAATAAACTTTTAATTTTTCATTTGCTCAGATATCTGGGCAATACTTGCAAGACTTTGAAATTAGACATGCAGGAAGATTTCTCTCCAAGTCAAGCAGTGCCTTTCCCCTATCTTTGGGCAAGCCAACTCTTGAATGACAACTTAAAGTCCCTTCAGCTGAGGATATTTGATTGCCAGACACAGGGGGGCATTGATAACCTCTGAGCTGTTACTGAACACAGATGTGGCTCCTTCAAGGCTCTATGGCCCGTGGGCCAGTTGGAGCTGTATGTGTTTTGAGAAGCACTTTGCCACGTGATGCTAGAGGATAAGATGAAGGGCAGCGCTGGAAGTGTCCAGACCTTGAGTTCAGAAGGGAGAGGCGCCTAGGAGCCATGTGTGTCCAGTGAAGAATAGGCTTCTGCACAAAACAATGTTACTTTAGAAATGAGATGAAAGCCCATGTATGCTAGCTTTCTCACAGAAGAGGAGACCCAGCCAGCCCAGTCCTGTCAGCTGGCTTTTAGATGGAAATGATTGTGTTGAACATTGACACAAAAGAAAGATACAAACACAGTGAAGAGCCTGAGCGAAGAACAATTACATGCAAGTAGGCTACATGAAAATATAGTCTCAAGTGTATGATATCTTGTGAATATTAATTAAGGAAATTACTCTCGGAGCAGCTAGTGTTTAAAACAAGATCTAATCTCTGCTGAGTGGGCCCGCCATCATCTCGCTCAGTGTTCAACTTCAAAGGGCTTTGGAGTTGGGACAAATGAGATTATTACTACTTCAATCTAGGGAGGAAACCTATTCTAACCACTTTGACAGTAAATTCTAGAATTACGCATAGCAGTTAATACAAAGAAGGAAAAAAATATTCCACACTCACAAGTGTCTGCATGCAAAAATGCTCCTTAGCTTTTTTCATCAGTGGGACTCCGTGCCCCTATAAAAAATTTAGATACAGAATGGGAGGGGGATATAGGCAGGCTGAAGATAGAATTTTATTAAAAGTTTCTTTTCTTCAACTTGGGACCGTTAGAAGTATTAATATTGCCATGAACAGTAGCTAACACTATGTATATCTGTGTTTCAGGTACTAAGTATCTCGCCGGTGTTAGTTTGTTTAATCTGTATAAAAGTCTTGTGAGCTTTTGCCTGTTAAACAGACACACAGGTAACTGTATTAGTTTGCGAGAATAAAACACCACAGACTGGGTAGCTTAAACAACAGAAAAGTGTATTTCTCCCACGTCTGAGGCTGGAGTCCAAGGTCAAGATGTTAGTGGGGTTGGTTTCTCCTGAAGTTGCTTTCCTAGGCTGCCACCGCCTCTCTGTCCCCATATGGTCCTTCCGTGTGTCAATTTCTCGTGTCCTTCGTGTCTCTCAATGTCTTCCTCTTCTGAGAACACCGGTCAGCTTGGAATAGGGCCTCATTTTAATTTATTTAAACAGTCCTATTTCCAAATACAATGGCATTCGTACGTACTGGGATGAGAGCTTCCACACACATATCGGGGGGAGGAAAAGAACAAGTCAGCCCATAATGGTAAAATCACCAGCCCATGCTCTCACCACTCAGATGTGCAGGTGGGGTTTGAACTCCCGCACCATGCCAGCCACTTAACCATCATGCTCTGCTGCCCCATAGTTACGGTGGGTGTCAGAAAGGTCTGTTTCAATCCAGATAATATTCTAGTGACCTGTACAAAATTAGGGTCAAAGGATAAAGACATGACACTGAAGAAACAAAAACCAAACATCTTATGAGACAGGACCAATAAAATCGAATCAGAGTCACAGATATTTCAGGATGTCCATATCAATTTGGCAGATGTGCATTTTTAAAAAGTGGGAGTTGGGGGTGGGGAGAACCAATTACTGAAGGTTAGGGTTTCAGCTGTTGGTGCAATCAGTGCTGCTGCCACCCAGCTCTTTCTACAACTATAAACAGATGCTGGCTTTGGATGGCATTGAAGTGCCCAGATGTTAGATGGATATAGTTACATGAGACCAGAAGTGCAGATGGTGAGGAGAGACAGCCTGGCTGCAGATGCGGGCTGGTCTCTGCTATGCCAGCGGATTGCTGTGGCTTCCCCAGCAGACCTTTGGGCTCATAGTATCTTAGTGCCAATGCAAGGTATGGGGAAGCGTGTTCTGCCGCTTCTGGAGCATAGAAGTCAGACTGCACCACTGGAACAGGGATGCAGGGTGGCTGCTGCTGGAGATTTTCAGAGAAGCCTCGTTGCCTGCTGTCGGCCTGCACACTGGCCGGCCAGCCCGTCTGGCTCTCCGTGTGCTCTGTGCCAGCCCGTGCCAGACCGTGGCACTGCTGTTCTCTCTGCCGTGAAAACCATCACCCACTGCCCTTCTTGACCCACAGGTGGAGGACTCCTTGGGGATCCTGGCAACTGTAAACGTGAGGCAGCCTCTGCCTTTGGTATCCCAGTGAGCTTTATCATTTCACTCCGTCCCAGCCCTTATTATTTTTTCTGCTTCTGTGTCTCGCCACTTCACTTAAAATGTTTCAAAACGTGGACCGTGTCTTTTGCACTTTTATGTCTGCTGGCTGCTGACACAGTGCCAGACACCATAAAGAGTGTGAAATGAATGTTCATCTCAAAGAAATCGAAAGTTCCAGAGATTTCTTTCCTTTGATCTGCACACTACTTAAAAATAATAATGAATATGTTGTTAATGTTGACAATTTTAGGAATTTAGGGGGAAAATGGATTTCTGGCTTCTGGTTTGAAATCAAAAGATGTGGCCACTCACTCTGGGCTTGAAGCAGCTGTCGAGGCTGAGTAGCGGCTGCCCTGGTAGGCAAGGGCAGGCTTTGCAGTTTGCCCCCGTCCCTCCCTGAGGTCTGTTTGTCTCCCACCCTGCCCTCTGCTCTCTTGTGAGACCCATGGTCACTCTTGTCAGGCATTTGCGCTCCTGACCCCATCAGACTGAGTCATCCTCCCACACTGGATGGCTGCTCCTGCATGTGGGTGACAGTGTTTCTCACTACCCGGTTCTCCCCGTGTTTCACTCCCCAGGCTATTCTAAAAGGCCACAGAGCCTGGCAAAGGATGCTGCTTTTGGTCTGGAAAGGGCGAGACAAGAGTGATGTCTTCCGGCATATCTGATGGTGGCACCGGTGAGAGGCCAGCTGCTGGGGGTTGGTGGGGTGGTACAGACTGGGGGACTGGGAAAGGCAGCCTTCCATTGCAGCCTTCAAGGCCTACTTTGCCTAAGACGGTGCTGCTGACCACATTAGAGCCACAGGGGAACCGTTACCTCTGGAACTTCCTCTCTGCAACAGTAGCACCCTGTTTCAGGAACCAAGAATGGAATCTGATCGTCTCATATATATGCTGCCCTGAGGTTTCAGGCGTCCGCACTGGCATGAGCTTTCAACATTGAAAAAATAAATGAAAGCTCTCTGGAAATAATAAGAGCACTGTGTCCTGGAACCTGAAGAATAATAATCCCAGGCCATCAGTCATCCAAGCTGAAAGCAGTTTCTTCCTCTCTGCTGTGTCTGGATGGCATGACATAGAGCCTCAGCCGGGAGCAATATGAGCTTGGCCTTCGGACACCCAAGGAGCCGCTTCTGCCACTGCTGACCTGCCCGGGAAGACAAGGGACTTTCCCTTTACACAGGGTGAGGGTCACTTCCTTGTGTCAACGCGAAATACAGAAAGACAGATGGTGCCTCATGAGCCCTAAATATCTGCACTCGAGGGAATCCTCAAGCCCAGATCTGAAGAAGGAGTCACAAGAATATAAACCAGGTGGAGAATTTACATATTTGGAAGCATACTAGGTCTTCTTCATTTGTGGCCTCCTATAATCAGAAGCAGTAGGCACTGTCCTAGTGCCCGTGTCACAGATGGTGATGCTGCCACTCTGCAGTCTAACCAAGGTCACCAAATATACAATTGGCAGTTACAGTTTGCACCCTGGTCTGCCCGTCTGCCCCCAAAGCTCTGGCTCCTAGTTGTCTCCCTCTGTTGCGTCCCTGTTCATTCAGTTACTTCAGCTGAGCCCCTGCTGGATCTGGGCACTGTTCTGAGTTATTGGGGTACGGCCAGGTAAGAATCCTTGACCCCACTGAAGTGACGTTCTGTTCAGCATCCATTGTCTAGTCTGCATTATGTTTGTAAGGACTGTTTGTTCTCAGGTAGGGAACTCAGGCAAAAATTCGACCTTGCAGAGAGTATGAACTTCACTGTGTTCTTTTGAGGTGACATTGATTTACAGCATTGTGTGAGTTTTGGGAGTGCAAGTTCACTCTTCATCAAATGTATGATACCTCAACACACCCACTACCAGATTTCTAACAGACCTCCACCACTGAGCACTGGAACCTACTAGTCTTTACTCCCACCTCCATCCCTCTTCTTTCTGGTGTGGCCTCAATTCTGTTGTGAGAGTCCAAGTGTTAGGTTTTGTTTTGTCTGTCCAGTTGCTTGTTTCTTATATTCCACATGTGAGTGAAATCATCCAGTATTTGTCTTTCTCCATCTGACTTATTTCGCTAACTATAATCCCCTCTAGTTCTAAATATGTTGTCTCCAATGGCAAAATTTCACCTTTTTAAAGCTGACTAGTATTCCCTTGTGTCTGCATACCACATCTTTATTCATTCCTCTACCAGTGGGCACTTAGCTTATTTTCATGTCTTGGTTATTGTGAATAGTGCTGCAGTGAACATAAAGATGAATGTCTCTTTTCAAATTAAATTTTCATGTTTTTGGATAGATACCTAAAAGAAAAATATGGGTCATATGCTAAGTTTATTTTTAACTTTTTGAGGAAACTCCATACTCTTTTCCAAAGTGGCTGCACCAAATTACATCCCCACCAACAGTGTGCAAGGATTCATTTTGTAGATACATTAAAAAATAAGTTTAAGAAGTTAAAAAAATTCCTGTTGAACTTGAAAATGACGTTAGGGTATGTTCTATTAGTTTTTCCTGGAGGGAAAAAAATCCCCCAATTTTTATTCCCTTCTGAACTCAGGCACATGTTGTGATAAGGAGGGTGGGGTTATAAATCAACTCCACTCCCTTGGGAGAAAAATTATAGTAATAAGCTTTTTAAAAATGATGATAATAATAAGCTATATGATTTCAAAGCGACTCACTCCCACTCCCACCCGCCCCCTTTTTTAACAACTGAAATTGATTTTGAAAGGAAAGGCTGTGGAGGTTTCATGAATACAATCCAGGCATGAATCTAGACAGTCTCGCAAAGAGACTGCAGCTCTGGGGAGCCTGGACTGTGTTAATACTGCCCTACTCTGTGCCTGGCAAGCACATCACCTCCACATGTCACTCAACGAGCCTGGGAGCTTGTGGGGAAGGAAATAAAGATGGAATGATATGAGGACTGAAATCAATGCAGCTTTCCTTTACAGTTCCCAGTAGTCTCCAAAACTTCAAAGAAGCAGATATGAGTATAATTAATGAGCAGAACAAGCACCATGAGGAAAATAAATCTGGACCTGGTTTTGTGAGCACGGCTCAAATTGATGGGTTTAGAACTGGAGGCTGTTTGTTGGCAAATCTGACTGCTCACTCATTTCCAAATGTATAGTATTTTAGAGCAATTGAAGTTGTATCAGCCTGGGCATCCCATACAAAAATATCTTACTGGAACTAAGTGGCACTAACTAAACAGAGAGTCCAGTACTTGGATGCATTGGCTGCATTAAAATTTATGTTGGAATCAGTATTAGGATGAATCTTCTGCAGCTCTCCATCTGGCTGCCTCTGCAGGCTAATCCTGTCTTAAAATACGTGTATTCTTAGGGAACTGACCAAACTGAATAACAATGCTCAAAAGAAATTCCCACCTCAATTTAGAAAAACAATAAGATCTCTCCTAGGGAATAGGCTCAACATCTATTATATTTATGGAAACTCATCAAAAGTCCTTCTCCTTTGTTTCATTACCAACAGTAGTAATAAAGATGATAA
The DNA here is from genome assembly GCA_004363575.1 of Solenodon paradoxus. Classification (NCBI taxonomy): domain Eukaryota; kingdom Metazoa; phylum Chordata; class Mammalia; order Eulipotyphla; family Solenodontidae; genus Solenodon; species Solenodon paradoxus. The sequence goes on from RJWH01001853.1 coordinate 173,571, forward strand.
GAATAACACAAGCATTTTTACTGGGTGGTTGCTAGGTATTAGGTGGCCTGTTCTGAGGGTTCATACACTTATCTCTCTTAACTCTCACAACAACCCTGTGAGGTCATTTTATCACACACAGTTTCACAGCTTCACATCTTGACAACTGTATATACCACACCATGCCCACCACCAAATATTGTTACCATCCAGTACTGACCATCGGTCCCTCTGCTTTTTCCGCTCCTCTGATCCTCACTCTCTTCCCCTCTGGTAACCACCACTCTGTTATCAGTTTAAGGATCTGTTTTTGTTTGCTTTGTTTCTTTATAGTCCGCATATGAGCAAAATGATTTCTTTCTTTTTCTGACTTTTTTAATGCAGCATAATTCACTCAAGATCCATTCATGTTGTCTCAAATGGCAAGATTTCATCTTTCTCTTTTTTTAAAATAAGGGAGTGTCTGAATAATGCATTTTTTAATCCATTCATCTGTCCACAGGCACTTAGGTTGTTTCCATCTTTTGAGTATTGTGAATAGTGATGTAATGAGCATAGGGGTGCAACTATCTTTTCAACGGATTGTTTCCATATTCTTTGGATAAATACCAAGGAGTGGAATTGCTGGATCATATGGTAGTTCTAGTATTAACTTTTTGAGAGAACGCCATACTATTTTCCATAGTGACCGCACCATTTACATTCCCATCAACTGGAGTCCCTTTTTCTCCTCACCTGTTGCTTCTTGACTTTGATGATGGCCATTCTGACAGGTGCAAGGTTTTGATTTGTGTATCAGTAATAAACATATTTTTGTGCTGCTATTTGCCATCTCTTTGTCTTCTTTGGGAAGTGTTTATTTAGATCTTCTGCTCAGCTGTTAATCAGGTGGTATTTTGTCGCTGCTGTTGTTGGTTATATGGTGGTTTATGTGTTTCGGATGTTAGCCCCATGTCTAATATCATCTCGCGTTCAGTAGGCTGCCTTTTCATTTTAATGGTGGTTTCTTTCACTGTTTAAAAAGTTACATTATTAACAGTGATTTTATATTCCCAATCAAGCTCCCTAGTTTGTGTTCTGTCGTATTGGTCTAAGTGACAACCGTTTTTCTAAGCTGTCCTCCAGGAACTACACACACTGGAATTTAGCCAGAAAATGTCCCAGGATTGGAAGCTATTCATTATAAGACTTAAACAGAGAGAAAGAGAAACAATAGTTTGTTCTGTTGATTGTCACAAAAGATACACCAGTATCTTGATAGTCTCCCTTTTAAACCAGTTGTAAAAGGGAACTTGTTTGTACCCTTACTTTATAGTAGAACAAAGTCTTGTGTGAATCTTGATTCAACTGGCTGCTGGGTCTTGAGGGAGATAGGAAGAGAGAAGATTCTGGCCAGGTGATGGCCAGGTGTGAGTGGACCTCTGCACTTGCTTGGATTCCTGCAGAGACAGGTTGTGGGAATCCCAGTCCTCGGGTCTGTCAGAGCAGAGGGCTGAGAGAAGGGGTGTCGGAGGTGCTGTCATGCCTGAGACTCAATCCCCCTCCAGTTCTCCTCCAGGGCTGCAGGTCTCCTACCACCCCCCACCCCCACTCGTGCTGCCAGCTGCCACTGTCCTCCAGCCGAAGAAGGGGACTCGACTGACTGCCCGTTGGCCACCTTCAGGCCTCTTTGAGGTGGAAGCTGGGGAAGGGTGTGAGGTGAAGGAGAGGAGAGAGGAGGAGAAATGGCCCAGTGGAGCCATAGAGAGGGGTGCAGTTTAGGACCTTGAGAGTCTAACCACTGTACTTTGTCCCTGTGCTTTTGCAATGGGGCTAGTGATAATTTTAATACCCTCCTCAGTGATGATGAAAATGTGCGGCAGTGGCCACAGAGGGACCACTTGGAAGCATACAACTTGCTGTTATATAGGAGGGGCTTTGTTTTGGTGGGAATTAAGACTCTTGTGATGTCTCCTTTGTGCTTTCGTCAGTCTAAAGCCAGAGCAAAACATTCTAACAAAGACTGCTAATGACTTAGGTGGTGGCCTTGGCCACTTGAGTTTCCTCCACGTAGCCTGTGCCACTTCTGTCTTCCTGCTTGACAGCTTTGGAAGGTATAAGGTGTTATCTGAATTCAAATTAAATTTCTTCTTTTTTAAAGGAAATGAAAAATAAAGCAGTGGTTTTGTTCGTTGGTGTGTTGTTTTTAAGAGTCACCCACTTCCTCCAGACAACTAACCCGGGAAGATGTGGAAACTCACCTGTGGACTTCAAGATCCACGAAGCTGAGCCAGCCCTCCCGTCCACTCCGGTGCTGCCTTGGGTGCAGTCTGTTCAGCGTCTTCTCCACCTGGAAGATGAGCTCTTTATGCTTTCCAATTCCAGAGTGGCAATTGGTGGGTTTAACAGCGCCCTGAAAACGAGACTCCTCTGTTTAATGAAGCATTTCATTCAGAGGTTCATTTGGCTAATAGTGTTTGGAGCTAGTCCATTATTCTTTCATGTGTGGCTCGAACCAGCTTTCTATGAGCTACAGCCGCTTGAGGAGGGCTGTGAATGGCTCTTGTTGGAAGGAAAGAGCTCATGAATTCAGATCATCCTTAATGCTGAAATGAGCTGTAATGAAGACGAGATCAAAGTGCTTGAGGAGCCCCAGCAGATGAACAGGCACAGTGCTGGGGTCTAAGTGACCAGTGAAACGACTGGGGACTTCACTTAAGTAACCAGAGAGGTTTCTACAGGCTCGCCTGCTCTGCAGTCAATTGTCTATGAAACTCATGGACATAAGGCACTTTTAGTAGATGCATAGTCTCCCTCAGAGAAAATGGGGTTATTGGCTATTTTTTACAAGGGAGAGAAAAGGCTTTAAATTAGCAGCAAGAGGGAGGGGAAGGTGGTCCAGGAGAGAGTGGAGACCCAGAAAGAGGGGAAGGAGGGGAGGGCAAAGGAGGAACAGCTTCAACAGCCACCTTCCTCTGCCTCAGAATAAGCATGGTTCTCCCAGCGGAAAGACACGCGTGCCCCTTGTTTGAAATAGCGAGCATGGAGCAAACCCAAGGAGCTGGCTGGCAGCCGGGCCTTCCCGGCTACGAGTTATGGAGCCAGAGGCAGGGGCAGTGGGAAGCAGATGTGTGCCCCAGTGCTCCAGCATTTCACTCTCCTCCTTGGAAAGGTGTCCAGGATTGTTTGTGTTACCTCTGGAAAAGGCAGAGACAGTCTCTTAAAGGATGAATGAAAGATGAGTACAAAGAGTTAAGTTGAAACCAATCTCACCCTGTGCAGCTCTGCTGTTTCAGAAACCCTCCTATTTTAATGATGAATTTATTTTCAAAGCTGCGCCGATCCTTTTGAGGGGAATTCCACCCTCGCAGCTGCACGACGTGCCCTGCAGTGTTGAGCGTTCTCTCCCACCTGCTCTTTGTAAAGTGGTGTGGACTTCCCAGAGCTGAGCGCCTGCCAAGCTGCTGGAGCCCGCCCTCCCGCGAGCCACTTCCAGCCTGCAGCCACCTCCGAGGCCCAAGTGCTGCCGAATCCACCGCAAACCCCTGCAAGGCGGCACAGCCCCCGGGAGCCACACACCACACGGCAAAGCCGCACACTCCCTCTCACCTTGCAAAGGACCCTCTTGAATCTTCTATGGTCAATCTGTTAACCGAACTTGGCTGCCTCTGCTGCCCCGTTCAAAAGCAAAGGCATTGAAAATATTTTTCTGCAAAAAATTGAAAAACATCACACCTGAGAAACTCTAAACGAAATTCCTATTTCATATTCCAAGTACAACTCCTGAAGAGACCGGCGGATTGTATCTACTTTAGCTGAGAGAGTGCTCACATGTTTGTTTTGAAGTAGCACCCAGCCATGACTTCAAAAGCTCCACTCAGTAGCTTTTGGTTCCCTTTCCCCTTCTTCATCCAAATACATCCATTGTAATATTCTGAAATGTAAATGTGGTTGCCACAACCATGCTGACTATCAACAAAGAAGCACATTTAATAGGGCAGGATACTGTGCCTCTGTGCCTCTGGAGCACCCATGGGAGGACTGCCAGATCCGACCCCCAGCAGCGCAACACACCCTGCTCCCCTCTGTAGAAAGGTTTCTCCTTCTCGCCACAGTCCTCTGGGGCCAACTGCTGTTTACCGCTGTTGCAGCAGGCGGAGGAAAGGCTGGCACTGCACCACGCTGCCCACGCTGTCGCTGCGCTTCATTCAAGAGCTGTGCGCTGCACTCTGGGTTAAGGTCAATCGAACACATGGGATGGCCTTTCTTCTTTACTCTCTTTACCCTAGTTACCTACACTTTCACCTCTTTGCAGTTTTCCAAAGTAAACCAAGGAGCTCCCCAAGGTGATGGCCGCTCCGTGGGAGTGATGGCTGGTAGTCCGAGAGCAGGGCTGGACTGAAGGCGAGGCTGACCTCAGGGGTGCAGGTCATTGAAGAAGATTGATGTTGTCACCCCAGCACATCAAACCCCATGTGCTTGCTTTCTACCAGCCTTTGCTAAGACTGAATAGGACAGAGAGAACTGTTTATGCTGTAGCATCATATAATTTAGAAATCAGTAAAATGCAGCTCATGGGTATTATTCGGATAGCAATTTAAAGATCTCAGGGGGACCGCAGGTTTCAGTGAGGTGTAATTGGTTGCTCTTGAATAGAGTGAGTTTGCAGGCCACAGACACTGCAATGAACAGAATTCTTGGCATGTCCATTGAGCTCCTGTCTCCACTCCCAGCCTTAATGTCATGGGGGATCCACCAGTGCCGGTCATGTCACACTTGCAGGCTGCTAGGCTGGCAAACAAACATGGTTTGTTATAGAAAGAACTTACCTGCAACTGGGGAACGGCCACATGTCACTGGTTTCCCTGTCCCTCCCCACCTCCACTGTATACCAGCTTGGTGAAGACAGGTTTAAAACCCAGGGAATCCCCTGTGTGTTATTTTAGTTCAGTTATTTTTAGTTATTTTAGCTTGATTATTTCAATTTGATTTATATAAATATTTCAATAGCATTTTCCCATTATGGGAACTTAGTGCTTCCTACTGAATATCTAAAGCAGAATGAAATAGGACACCTGTATGTTCTGATAGTAGACCTACAGTTGTATTTCCTTTAGTTCTGGACCTCAAAATCTACACAAAATCTACCTACTGGGGGTGCAGATGAGTATGCTCCCTTGATATGGCCCCTTCTCTGTGCACTGTAGGCTAACACATCATTCTAGAAATATCAGAACAACAATGTGAAGTTTTGCTCCACACGGTATTTTAAGAATCCCAAAGTTGTACCTTGAGTGTTTTTAAGATTTGCTCATGGATGCTTGCTGGGCTGGATGACTGACAGTGGTTCCCTCCAAGCCCAGCACAGTGTGTATATGGTGCGTGGTTGGTTGAAATGAAATTGGTTTGCTCCCCAGCATCCATTCCACTGGGTAGCAACTGTGCAGTTAGTGCAGTTAGTATGGGTGGTCTACCTCTTCTCCATCCTGTGGGTGGAGCCTAAATGGCCTTGACCCATCAATATAACCCCAATTTCTTATCCTAGTGATTTGGTAGAGAAAGCACATGACCCAAGCTGGTCCAATAGAAGTGACACCCAGATGGACCTTTACTGATTAAAAATTCTTTCTCACTCTTGATGGAGTGGTACGCAAATATGAGCCTTAATGTAGAACAGTCAGTTTTTCACTAGGAGAGAAAACATCCTGAAAATAAAGACAGTGCCCAGAGGAGAGTCCAGGCTGTGGGAAGTGTAAAGAAACTGCCCTTCCAAAGCCTGAAATAACCCTGAATTTCTTCACTTCTGTACTCCAACAAACTTACTGCTTAAGCCACCTTGAGCTTCAGAATATGCTATAAAAAAAAGTATCCAAATTAACAGCAGATGGTTCAAGAGATATTTGTGGAATGATTGCATAGTTAAATGTATTATAACCTAATTCACATAAAAATATAACATTAATCACCATATTTCTGTTACAGAAGTTTTAATTCTTTTTATTATCAGCATACTCTAGAAATGATTTGAAAACCGTAATATATTTTTTTATCCATAGTAATAGACCATTGCCTGGTGAGATAATGGACGGAAAAAGATGAAATTAATTCCTAAAAGATTTCCATGTAATTCCATAGAAATACAAGATGTTACATACACTCACTACACAAGTATGAAGTAAGGCAAAGAACATAAAATTGTTAAGATAGGATGTTTTTAAACAAACCCCCTGCTGGTTCACCATGAGGAAGACAAGAATCTCAAAAATAGCCATGGATTTGTTCTTGGCCATACAAAATTCTCCTTCGTCTTCCAGTGGCCAGTGGCCGATAACTGGCCCCAGCCATGAGGCAGCACCCAGGGTACACGCTGGCTGTAGGCCCTGCAGTGGCAGCTACGAAAAGTTTCTTGGCCCTTTCGCCGGTCCTGGAATTCCGTTCTAAGAGGGCCAGAACCTGACTTAGTCTCTCATCACCTAATAGGGACACGTGTGTGCACATGTATCTGTACAGTTCGTGACACAGAGTTGGCGCTCAACCATTATTTGTTGAATGCAGCAATGATGGCAATTTGTGACTTGGGTCCCATTGGCACTATTAATCTGAACTTCATAGAAGTAAGAGGAAGTGAAAGACGTAATTGAGTTAATTTGGGTTTTCCCCCAAGCCATTCTTTGATGACTTTGACATATATTATCTGAACACTCTTCAGGGTGCCCTCACGCTCCCTCCAGGCAGTTGTCTCAGGTCGGCAGAGTCTTCCTAGAGGAAAAGGGGAGAGCAGGTGGTCTTTACAGAAGAGAATGTCAGTAACTTGTCTGGTTATTGTGCCATCTCGGGACGGTCACTTTACCTCTCTGGGTTCGACCCTCATCTGTGAAGAGATTATTGAACTGTGCAAGGAGCTTCTTGAGTGTGTTTTGTAGACTGCAGGGGTGTGTGGGGTTAGGGGTGCTGTTTATAGGGCAGAGGGCGAGGCTTCGAAGCTGTCTGGGCGCCTGCCTGAGGCTGCTTGCCTGGCTCGGATCACGGCCCCGCGTTTACCAGCCGTGTGATCAGGGCAAGTTTCTCTCCTCTGCGCCTTCATTTCCTCACCAGTGATAGTTATGACAATAGTCTCTCCTTCGCATGTATATGAGGATTAAATAAATTTCTCTCTCCATATATACGCACACATGTGTATGTCTATGTGTGTATACATACACACATACATGTATCACACATGTATACATATATAAAACCTGCTGCATGAAAAATGCTTTATGAATTTTAGATATTATTATCTGTTTTATATACTGCCATTCCCCATAATGTTGAGGTTTAAAGGGTTTAAATGTCTTCTGTCAACAAAATACAAATACTTAAATTTCTGAAAACGTTTGGGGCCTTTCATTAGCTGCAACAGAGATTCTAATTACAAGGGGTCTGGGAGGCTAAGTGCCCTCTTGACCACTGCCCACCATTAGCAGCACACCCCTGCGCCAGCCAGACTGTGTCTTTACTGGTGCACAACAGCCACCCCGCCCATGAGCTGGCTTTTTCTTCTGAAGATTATTCTGCAGTTCCATTCAAATGGCCTCTGAGCAGCTGAGCCACTGATGCCCAGTGCTAGACAGAGAAGGGCTCCGTGGCTAATCGCCCGCATTCCTGTGAAGACTGAAGGAAAAGATAAATTTCCCTAACAGTCAACATTTCGGGGAAGGCATTTTCTTAACAGAAAATGGTGAATATCTGAAAAGATAGAAACCTCAGGCAGTTTAAAATGTGCAGAAAAAGAATGCCTGGCAGATTAACTGCTTTAAAATTCCTTTTCCAAAGATACCGTATTAATCTAAATAAAACTTGAATGATTATGGTAATTATCCACACTAATAACCTTGCTCAGAAACTTCCTTATCTGTGGTTTCACTTCCAGAATGTTCTGAGGCCAGGAGGCATCTCCTCCTTTCCCTTACCTGGGGAAGGATATTTCAGGTAATTGACACTAGGGTACAATCTCTTTACACTCTGACCTGGGTACCCATATCTGGCCTGGGACCTTCAGCAAGTCTCCTTTTCCTAATTTGTTCCCCAGACATTGAGCTTGTATCTCCTGACATTTGGTCTACATTGAAATTTGTAACATTTACCTTCCCTTTTCTTTTTCTCTTCTGTTTCTCCTTCCTCTCTCTTTCTCTCCTTGAGCTTTCTCAATGTTAAAAAAACAAAAAACAAAAATCAAAAAACAAAGCTCTTCTGCCTGTTCCTCAGGATGAAGGTTGTACAAGGTGTCTCTGTCCCAGAAATATGCTAAAATTAATCCAATTTGCAAGAGCACATAGGAGCTGTAAATAGAGACAGAGACCCATGCAAACAAAGTAAAGGAACTGAGCAGAGTATGGCGCACAACAGTGAGCACACGTGTGGGCTCCCAGGTGCCAGGTGTAGTTGGCCACCAGTGACCCCTTTTTGGGCTGGGAAGAGGCAGGAGAATGGAAGTCTCTCAGCACTGCAGTAGAAGAATATTTTCTCTCTTTTTCCTCTACCCACAGCCCATTTCTAATTACGCGTCTGTTGGAGGTTTTAGGGGTCAATGTAGTGTCATCATTGTGTGTCTTAGAGGGAGGAGGGCCCTACATCCCCGAAGCCCAGGGGAACCCCTCTGCTCATCCCCAGGTGGCCGTACCTGGTCACATGGGAACTGGAAGCCTAGTGGTTTTCATCTGAGAGGAGGGGAGGGTCAGGCACAGTCCAGGCCAATCCGAGGAGCAGAGAAGCTCCAGTGCGGTGGCCACAGGCGTGCAGTGGCAGTGGTTCCAGGTGGAGCCCTCACTGGATGGTTCTACCCAAGCTGTGCTTGGCTCTTGGGTGTTTGCCCACCAGCTCTCCAGGCGCCTAATGATCCTGTAAGCCACCCAATCACCTTCCAGCAAATTTCTCTTTGATTTGCCAGAGCCAGTGTCTGTCCTTAGCAACCCGATGAAGATTATTATCTAGTCTTGTTGCCTCCCTCCCCTTAAAAATTCCTTCCTCCAGCACTCTTCCAGATGGCTCCATTTTCTGCCCTCATTGCTCACCTGTCCGTGTGCCAGGGTTCTCTACACAGCTTGAAGAGGCAGGACTCATAGGGCTGTCCTCCCCGTTTCTAGCTCTAGATGGGATTCATCTCTTAATATTAATCTGACCTAGGAGTTGTAGCCTCACCACTCTGTTGACTTGTGCTGAATCAAACAGTATCCCCAATTCTTTTTCTACATGTTAGAGCTAAGTTACAGCTCCGTCATTCCATAGCTGTGTACATTAATTCAGAAGTCTGAGTTGCTGGTGGAGTCAGGATTGCTATGTGGGGGATCTCAAATTCCCCAATAATAGGTTCTTGATCCTCGTCTCCTCACTTGAGTCCTCCTTCACACCCATTGCCCAGGCGTGGGTTTCTGTCCTGTCCCCTTTCCTACGCTTATTCCCTCCCCAAGGGCAGGGATTGGGTACCATGCCCTGAACCCCACACTCCCTGGCACTGAATGTCCCAAGTCCCTTGTGAGAACCACCCACCAGCACAGGCACCACCGAGTCCCTTGTTTGGTCCCTGCTCCAAGTGCACTCAGTAGACGCCAGCCAGGTGGTGCTGGTGGCTGCACGAGTCGCACCTGTTTTCTCCTCTCACACGACCTTCTAGCCCCTGCTGACCTTCGAGCTTATGTCTTGATAACTAGAGTCCTATTTCAGTGTCATTTCTCAATTGACCTTGGACATGGGGGCACAGGGGTCCAAAGGAGGAGCTTCCATTTTGGGGGTACTCATTATATGCCCATCATGGTTGGGACAACTTACAGCTTGACCAGTTTGTCTTTTCACCAGCTGTCTGTCTCTATTTATTTATTTATTTTGTTTTTTTCTTTGCAAAGCTCTTCCCACAAGTCCATGACAGTTTTGTTTTCAGTCTCACGGAAAGGGTTTTCTGAAAGTTTGGTTGCTGATTTAGCTGATGGCACTTGCTGGGGCTGGAGGGGTGTGTGTTGGGAGTGATGAAGGAGAACTGGGGTGAGGGGCTAAGAACACATTGCAGTTATCTTAACATAGTGAAGAAAATAAAAGGGCTCTTATTTTTGCTTAAAGATGGCCTCCCCAAATGACCCAACAGTGGGGTCTGACCTGACCAGGTTCCCCAAACTGTGTCCCTCCCAGCTCTTTGCTGTAATGTTGAAATTTTGAGAAAGGCTTCAATCTGCCTGGAAATCCTGATGCGCGAGTGTGGAGGAGGGGGTCTTGGCCACTCCTGTGAGTCTGACTAGACGTGTCCCCATGCTGGCTTCAGGCTGGTCAATCACCATCCCAGTCTTCCGGGATCCAGCCCAGCTTCTGTCCTACCCGGGGCCGTCCTGCAGATCTCTACTGCCACACAGGCTTGCAGGAGCAGAACTGCCCGCCACACCTTCCTTTGGCTCCCAGGTAGAGAAGGGATCCCCCAAGGAGTGGACACCGGCTGTGGCTACAGCTTATTTATAACATCTAGATATTTACATACATGACCTCTGAGTTTCCATTTGGACCCTTGACCCGAGGCTGCACAAATATAAGGGGGTGGGTCTGACTCCAGTGGTTTCTAGCATATGTTAGGAACTTGTGAACAAACCTGTAAAGTAATTTGCATTGTGTCTTGACGGGAATTACTCAAATACCCAGTGTGATGAGTTCAGCTGAGTAAAAGAAGACACTTTTAATCCGTCCCAGTTTAGAGATCAGGAGAAACAGCTTCTATGGCGAATCTAGCGTGTAAACCCGGTTCTTCCCCGAGCTCCCCTGGCCCAGCTCTGTCTTGGTTCACAGAACTCGAGTATGTGACTGAGAGTTTGGAGCAGTAGGCCCACCACGCCCAACACAGGCCCGTTCTGAATTCCTTCTGCCACTTCGGTAGTGTGAGTCTTATGGGTGACACCGAGGCTTCATGTCATTTCTCTCAAGGAACAATCTTACAGAGTCCACAACCCCACATATGAAAATGGGATCATGTGCTCAGTTACTCATCCAGGCATCCAAATGCTCCAAGGACTCCTTAACCCTGAAGTTATTTCACCAAGACTGGGATATGTTTTGTTGCTAGAGGGTCCCGCCTGTCCCTCATACTGTCCAGAACATTGAGAGAGGACCCAGGATCCCTGTGAGGAGCAGAAATAATAGGAACAGAACTCTCTTCTTGGCCTCACCTGGTGGGACCTGGATGACCTTTTGATCCCTCTCAGACTTCTCTCCAGAAGGCAAAGCTACTCATAGCACACTCAGTCTGAAAACCTTATTGTGGTCAGTAGCTAGAATCATGTGCAACCGAATCTTTTCTGTAAAGTACTCACAAATAGAAAAATTGTCCGGTTCAAATTGTTTTATTGATTCTGCCAAGTAGGAAGGAAAGAATAAAGGTCTGGGTAATCCACACACTAGAAAATTAGTGTCTGCTGAGAGGCGATGGCATCTCGGTGGAGGCAAGGCCCTGCCAACAGCATCGGCCTCGTTTTGTTTTGAAACACCCGCTCCTGGAACCACAATGGCACCACTTTGGTGGCAGAAGGAAGATGTTTATCCTTCACAAAGACCAAGCTTTCCAAGCCTTTATGGAATCCCCCAGGCCACCCAGGGACCAGCCACATGGTGTCTGCAGATGCAGAGAAGCCCACAGTTCTCATACCAGGAATTCCTCCACCAGCCTTCAGCATGAATAACAGGTCGCTGCCCTTCCTTCCAGGCTAGAGAGCCCGGGGCTCCATCCTGGCTGCCAGTGTCCCACCCGGGCCTGACAGCAATTGTAACTCAGCATACACAGGCTCTCCTACTGTCTGCACCTTTGTTTCTAAAATGAGCAATTTGCTCTTGGTCTCTTGATTCCTCTGTGAAGTGGCCGAGGGCAGCTCACCCAGGGGCACAGCTGGTCCGTGAAAGCACAGTGGGATCCCCAGGCCCAGCCGGCCGCCCCGCCTGCATCCTGGAAGCCTTTTTGTCACACAGTCACTCTCTAGAAGCCAAGTGCCAGTTCTCCATGTGTGGCATTTGCCGCAACTGGGAAATCTACCCAGAAGGAAGCATTTTTGAGGAGACGTTTGGGATGTCGGGCGGACGAATGTAGTGGCCTCCTGGGCAGCCACTTTCTCCTGGAAGACGGGTTTCTTCTGTAGGGAGAGGAGGCCTGGGGTGGCGGGGAAACGAGCTGGCAAAATTTGTCCTCACTCACACTCCCGGCATGAAACAAACCAACGCACTTGTCAAGTGATGAAGACATGGTGAGGAAATCAAAAACCACAGCCCGTGCTTATTGCCTCAACGGCTGTGACATTATCTCACCACTCATTTGGAACATGTGTTCAACAGCAGTGTGAGGACTGGGGTCCCAGCTGGGCTCTGACACAGGGGAGGGAAGGGTGAGAAACAGTGCCTGGGAGGGGCCCATGTGACAAATCCTCCAGAAGTTCTCAGCCACCCTCCTTCCTCCCCATGCCATCACCACTTGAGCACTGTTTTGTCCTCAAGAACCATAATAAGGACAGCTGGCAGTGCCAGCTTCCTGTGTTCAACATCTGCAAATGAGAGGCCCTGCTGCCTTCCTCTCCTGCCTGACCCCCAGCCTGGGCTGGGGGAGAAAAGGTGCAGACTCACTCTTATCAAGCATTCAAACGGTTTCTCGGGAACACTGCACTTTGTTCTGTTCCGGCTCCCTAACGTGGGGGGTAGGGGGTTGGGCGGCACATCTTCAAATGCCTGCTGGCTTAAATGGTGACAGCTGCATGCCACAGGCCTGCTTACAGCCTCCTGGTGCACTGAGAGATAACCGCAGGGCAGGACTTCAAAGGCAGACCACTGCAGCCAGCCCAGCAGCCTGGGGCTGCCTCCTCCAGTTGGTGGCTCCCTGCTTTGCAACAAGTGAGCCAAGGGAACCTAAGAAATGAGTCCTTTCCCATACAGCTTGGGAGTTATCATACAAGGAGGCAAGAATGGACCCCGAGAGGTGTTGACAGCTGTATGCAAAGTCCCAAACACCTTTGTTCTGGACAAATGTTCTGTCTTTGGCAGAGAGTGAGTCAAGCCAGCTCATCACCATTATTTTAACAGATCATGCATCACATTTTAAAAGATGGAAATGACTAGGATTTTAATTGTGTCTGTGTATTTCTCTGATGTCCTCTAAATAACCCATCTTTGCAGAAATCATGTATTAAAAGTTGACTATGTTACAATGTCTAGTGGCCTTTGATCTTCTGTTAAGGAGCCGTTATGGGGGAAAATGTCACACGGAAGATTCAAGAGATGACTTTAAACCCTCGGTTCCTTACCGTGGGTCTCACAGATGGCTGTTTATGGAACCACATGAAAGAGCCCCCGTGAAAGGTAGTTATTTCCTGTCTTCTGCATCTGGCAGGTCCTAACGAAATGTACCCCAAGGAACAGACACACTGTGACCCTGTGTAGGCTTGTGACTTCAGTGAGGCTCTCCCTCTTGGTAAGTTGCCACCCTCTGCCCTAGCCCAGCCCAAGCCCTCTGCTCCTTCCCGGATGTCAAAATCCTAATTTACATGGGCAAACCAGCATAACCTCTCTAAGCCTCAGCTTCCTTGTCTGTGAGATGGGAATGAAAGTGTATGATATGCAATGTAATGGCATGGTGTTCCCTCCTCATGTGCTGATTCTGCAGCTGAAAGGAGACTAATTCATAAATAATTTACCAGGTGTCCATTCACATGATGGAATATGCAATATAACCAAAAGTGTCTTAAGACATGGGGAAAATACTGCATTATGATTGTGAGGGGAAGAGAGAAAAGTTTTCACAAAGAGGTACCCTGAGGGCACTTAAAGACAGGCCAGGCCCTGTGGCCATGCCGGTTTTTACATAATTAAAGAGGTCCCGGATGGATGATCAAATTAAATCCATGTAATCTGACATTGCTTAAATCATTGATTTCAGACGTTTTCTCCGCCAATTTTTTCCCAGAGTTGCTAGCAAGCAGCTAATTAGCTTGAGTGCAAATTCCATCAACTTTTGGTTGCCCCTCAGTGTGAGGACAAAAGGCAAGGAGACAGAAGCAACCTGAGTGTCCCCACCAGATTTCCAACCTCATGAACTCTTAAGAGTTATAGATGTGATTTTTTAAATTGTGATATTTTCAATTCTGGGTAAATTTTATGGAAATTAAGCTTTTCCTGTATTGTTTCTGAATAGGAAACTTCTCTGAGCTCATAGAAGTAATTGCATCCTCTATTTTGTCTTATCCTAAAATTTCTATAGTCTCTGCAAAGCATCTTAGTGAAACTTAGTGGCAGGATAACTGAAGTTAGCTTATATTTAAAGGGGAAACACACACACACACCAGTTTGATGGAAATTTTATCTGTGGTCAGAGGTTCTAGATTCTTCATTTGATAACTATTGGAAAGGGTTATCTCAAGACAGAGAAAAGCCAGCTAGTTGGTTATTCCTTTGCAGCATTCGTTGGAGGAATAATAGTAAGAGTGGCATCCGCTGAACCTTTAAAAAGGAACCACGCCAGTGCCATCAGAAGTGGGTGCACAGGAGTGGAACCCACATGCAGGCTGGTGAGGAATCCTATCTAATGTAACTAGAGCAACGTAATCAAAGATGGCATTCAGGCCAGAAATTCACTTTCGAGAAAATTGGAGGCTCCTTTGGTGAAGGTCCAGTTTTCTGATACTTGCCACTAGCTCTCAAAGCAGGCATTTGAACTCTTAGATGCTTTCAGAAGGTTTTCCACATCAAAAAGTTCACCAGGGAAATACGTATGTCTGCAGTTAGGAGAAAATCTATACCAGCGCTTGAACAAAGATGTTTGATGCCACCATCAGCAACTTTATTTTTCACTGTGTTAAAATGCGATAAAACATGATGCTTGGATAGTCCTGACTACTCCCCATCTCCATGCATAGTCAGGGATCAATAATGACATTGCAGAGCAGGAGTCATCTGGCCTGCAGTACCAGCGACCTCCACACAGATTCAGCTAGTGGAGCCAAAGCCAGAGCAGCCGGATGCCGCCCACAGCTCAGGACTAGCCCAGCCCTTCCCCTTCTTTGGGGCTTCACCAAACTTTGCTTTCAAAGACAAGGCCAGAAGCTGGGGCAGGTGCAGAGGTGTCACAGCCCGAGAGAGCATAGGTTTACATGGCTTCCTCTTATCATCTCCTGATGTACGACCTGAAGTTGGAGCCTCCAAGGCAGCTTCTTGAGTCATGACAAATATGCATATTGTTATCAGTTACCATTTATAGCTGCTGTATTTCTAGTAACTGGCATTGTTGATACTTCAGGCCAGCCAGAAAGTAAGCCTGCCAGGAACTGACATGGGTGTTATGTCACCCAAACAAAAGCACTGAACCTAATGAGCTTCGGGGTGACTTCCTTATGGGGCTTCCCCTTTCTTCTGCAAGCTGTAGCTTTTGTCTTCCCTTCCACTCTCAGTGTGGGTGAGGCGTGAGCAATACAAGGGTGGCTATGCTCTGAAGCTAGTGTGCCTGTCAAATGACCACCATCTAAACAGACACAAGAGTTCTAACCACTTGCTCTGCCCTGGTTCCAGTCACCTGGAAGTGTTTCTGAATAAATGATATTCCCGGGAATCCGGCTCATCTGGTGGACTCATTATGCAGCTCGGAAAAGACAGGATCTTTTCTTGCCATTAAAGCCCTGGGTGGTCAGGGCAGCTTGAAGGAGAAGCAGACTGCGGAGTCATGCTCGAGGAGCAGAACACTGTTAGGAGGGAGGAAGGTGACAAAGCTCTGAAAGACAAGGGAGCAGCAAACGTCTCCTTCAGTTCTCCACCTGGCACCTCCCCTCTTGGCATCTTTTTCTCTTCTGGGCTGATTTAGTGCCATTAAGACAACTAAGAAGGCATTCTCTGCAGAGCCATTTCCTTCATCATCCCTAAACCTAGCAAAAGTCTCTGCTTTTTGTAAAGAGGAGTTAGTATTCTTGCCTCTGTGTGTGTATGTTTGTGTATGTGTGTGTGTTCATACTGATTTCCGCTCTGGGTAGATGTCTGCCTGCTACGGAGGTACGAAGGGGAGTACACATACTTCAGACTCAATTACCATGGGGTAAACACTGCTAGATATTCATCCCAAATTTCTCTCCTTTTCTCTCTGGACACACAGCTGAAAATACTTTGGAGGAAAGCCCCTCGCCGACCATGAATACTCACTGTGGCTTCTTACCTGAGTAAAGTTAGCACCTATTATGTTTCGTCCATAATTCATTTTTTGTTCTACTTCTAATAGTAGTTTCATCTAATTTATCAAATATACCCATGGTCACATTTTGTATAAATGCTTGTGCATGCTTGTGTGCGTGCACACACACACACACCATCGTATATGCACACTTTATCTTCAGAGGTATTTTGAAAACTAGGAAAGCATGTGATGTTATAAGACTGTATCATATCTCAAGAGTGTTTCCCAGCTGTGAATGCCTTTTCATGTCTATTCTTTCATAGTCTTTCTAGCAGTTTTGCAGGGCAGATATTAGAGTTTACATAGGTAAGAAAAGTTGACTAAAATAGACGAGCGACTCTCACAACATTACACAGCCAGTAAAAGAGGCTTGAGTAGAGCCTGAGATCCAGGTCTCTCTCTGGAAGCCGCTATCCCTCGTTCGCCAGAGTGTTAGGTCTCTTACCAAGGCTCAGCTCAAACTTTGACTTCCACAGACTCTCCTCACTACTAGTTAGAACTGACCAGCTATTCTATTGGGACCTACTTAACCTCTCATATACCCACCAAGGTACTTCTAACATTTCATTGTATATATGTATTTGTGTGGGCTCTGAGTGAAGGCAGCAGATCTTATGATTCCTCCACAGTACGTGACTCCATGTCTCACTGACCACATACCACACTGGTAACTGCCATGCTCCTCAAGTATCAGAACATTTTGAAAGGAGCCTTCAACAGAGCAAAAGCAGTGTTTCCTTTGATAGAATTTAAACATGATTAACAAAGCCAAACATAGTTTTAGAAATTACATGTGAATCAACTAGGCCTTCCTAACTTTGAAAGCTAGCTGGAACACAGATGATTCCTGTGTAGGCCAGGATTGTTGACGCTAAGTCAATTTGGACAATAGGAATGATATTAAATAGCCCTACATAATTCTAAAATGTTACTCTATAGATGAGCATTAACATAAATGCACACAGACACATCTAGGCACATATTAGGGAAAACAGATACTATCTCTCTTTTCTCCATTTTTGTTCAGATCGCTTTAGTATTTGCCTCCTTTAAAGGAGCCAAGTGAAATGAAGATAATTGAAAGGGAATGTTCCCCATGGTCCCACAACCTGTACCAGTTAGGAGCATGATGTCAATCTAGTGTCCCCTTACTTTACAAGTAAGGCACTTTGGGGTAGATCACTGCATTTCCCTGAGTCATGCAAATAGCCAGGTTTACAGCTTGTCTTCTGTTCCTGAAGCAAAATGATTAGAAATGACTCTCACTTTTTCCTGTCAAGAGACCTCAGACCTTGAAGGAGCACTCCCCATTAATGAGGGCAAATGAAAGGGGCGGAAGGACATTTGTCTGATGAGTTATATGGGAGATTCTAAAAGAGCCACCGGTTGTCATTCCAGGGAATAAAACTGGGAAGGGTGAGCAGAGCTCTTGCCAATGTTAGTTTTCTAGAACATGCCTTGGGCATAGTGAGAAAGAAAGATGGGGGAAATCCACTGACGAACACTCCTGGCCAAAAGACAAGATTCAGATGAGTTGTTTAGCCACTGGTTTCAGCATTCCAAAACATCATAGAGATCTCAGCTTTTGTAAAAGAGAAGCCAGTTGTTTACATGAGGCGATTTTGGAGGGGGTGGGTGTGTCTCAGGAGGCAAATATTTGCCCATAGGAGGTAATAAAATTGTATTAAGCTCTTGCCCACTGCTCTACGTGGTCATCAATGTGATTAGCTCATTGAGGTCTATTTTAGGATCCTGTCAGGCACAAACATAAACAAGAATGGCATTTCTCCTCAAGAATATAAAATTGACCTTTCAAGTCCCTAATCTCGTTTATCAAAGCGGATGGTAGGGATTTATGCAGAATAGTTTGCACACCTCTTTGATTTCAGCCCCCTGAGAACTCAAACATGCATCCCACCCAATCCTGTTTTATTTTGGCCATATCCTGTGTTGTTGAATGGGCCTCTTGTAAAAATGTAATGTTAATACCCCCCCACAGTTTGTTTCTGAAGTTCTAAACAAATCTTACATCAGTTTTATAAAATGTGCAGTTATCTAACATTCTCCGGGCAGACTTAAAGGTCACAGTTCTAAAGCGCTTGCATGGATAAGAACCCATATGTGTAGAAGCAAGAAAGTGGTTTAATGGCTGGGTAAGCAAGCTTTTTGGGCAGACTTGCACTCTGGAAAATAATGAAGAGGTAGAGTGGGAGGACACATATCTGGAGCTGTCTGAGCCAATCACTTATGCTGCCTCTTAACTAAATCTTCTGGCCAAAAATAAAAAAAAAAAACAAACACTGACCCAAAGTATTCTTTCTTCATTATGTCAACAATGAAGTGGAGCCAGAGAACTGTTAGTCCACCATTTAGCATAAAGGAAAAGGACACTGGAAAGATTGGACAACGAAATAGGACCAGGGGCCTGCTTGCCCCCATGACATGAAATTCTAATCTAATTCTGTGCTTCAGCTGCTGAGCTCAGCCCCTTCTCAACTTACTGTATCTGCGAGCACCATCACATGAAATCACTTTCTCTTTTCATAAACATTCATGAAACAATGCTTCTCATAAACATTCATGCTTTATAACCATTTAACTCTAAATCACCTTTCAAGTCAGCTCAGGTGCTAACAAGACACCACACTGTATGGTGAATGACTGAACAACCCAAAGAAAGACTCCCAGCACTCAGCTCGCTGCTGGAAGATGGAAAGTGCAAGCAGCGCAGAGCACGTTGCAGAGAAAGCCTGCGCCCAGAGGTTAGCTGCTGGCTCAGATAGCAGGCCCCACGTGAGGCTAGGAAAGGGATGACATGTCTTAAGGGAAAGGAGATTGTGTCGATAACGATTCCTGGAGTGACTGCCAGCAACTTCAGCCAACTTGCCTGTAGCTTCATCAAAACGTGCCAACGTAGGCCCAATGCTGTCAGGATTAGAACGGTCTTCGCACAGATCAAAGGGAGACCCTTGGAGTGCTCTTTTCATTCAGCACAGATATTGTCCCTGGAGTCTGAGGTCTCTAGACTGCTAGACTTACCGTGTGTTAGAACAATTTCCCAGGGGACTGTTTTGATCTGAACCCGGGGGTAATCTTTCACCCCACCAGGATGCAATCATCATGCTCTCATCCGGTGGGATCTCACATACAGTGCTCGGCTGACTTTGCTGCCTGTGCGGGATCCAGAGCTGTGAGGCAAGAGAGTATCACGTTGAAAAGCACAGGCTTGGTGGGATTCAGGTATTTCGAGGGTCGCTCTCCAGATGTCATTCAGCCTCTCTGAGCCGCACCTACCTCACAGGGACGCTGTGACACTGAAATAATAACGCGTGTAAAATACTTGGCCAGGCACATGCAAGTGTCCAGTCCCTGAGAACCATCATTCCACACCAGAACTTCTGGAAACGGGCCAAGTTTCAGGAGGAGAAGGAGGAATGTTAGATGAGTGTTCGTACAGATCCTTAGCGTTCAGACGGAGGCCCTCTCCACCCACAGTACTCACAAGACTCTGACTTTCTTTCTTCAAGTAAATATTTGCTATTAAGTTTATTGACACATTTGCATTCAGAATGTTTTACCCTAAACAGTCTGGGAAAGAGCGAGCAGGGTGGGAGCTTGCGTGGGGCCCTCTCTAGGCTGGCATTTGTGCCCCAACAAATCCCATATTGTCTGTGAGAAAAGAAGTCACTGCTGGCACCTCTGGGAAAGTGTTTATTTGCCTCTAAATGACACCACTGTCCAACTGAGAAGTAGTCGGTGGGCATCAGGGAAGCAGGCCGGAGGGGAGCTCTTCACTCCTCCTGGTGCTGAGGCCGACGGAAGCCCGGGAATGCCTGTTCTCAGCAGAGAGCTCCTTGGGTTCCCAGAGCTGTGTCCTCACAGGGCCACGTGCGAAAGCTTGTCCTGAAGGGATGGACTTGTCTTTTGCAATCGGTTAGCACCTGCTCTCAAACTTGACCCTCCCTGCTGTGTTTCAGGTGGAGCTAGGGGGTCATGACATGGCTGGCTATGGTATGTCTTGTGCTGCTCCGCTCTCTCCAGCCCCCAACCCAGGTGGTCTGTCTGGAGTCCCCATGCTTGCGGGATGGCTTTGCAGGGATCTGATGTCTGTCCCTGCGGAGGGGCACACACCCACAGGGACCCGCTCTGGCCTGGTGGTGGAGGCCAGTTTCAGCAGCTGCCACGGAGGGCTGTGTCCTCTCTGGGACGCTCACTTAGCTGGAATGGGCCACCTAGGCCACCCTGAGTGGAAAGGTGATGATGTGACCCGCTGGAGGGATAGCTGTGCCCCACCTCTGGTGTTTGCTAATAGCCCTTGGGCAGCTGAGGAAGGACGTTTGTTCATGAGAGGAAACTGCCTCCTGCTCTGTACCAGCTTGAAGCCAAAATAACATGTTTTGGCAACCGTGATTTGGCAATTAGGGCCTCGGCTCGCTGAGAGCATTCTTCCCTGCAAAATATGTCTTGGAAAGAAAACACTAAACCACATCTGAGTGAAAATATAGGAAGCGAACGAAGGGTGACAGAGCAGTGAGAGTCGAAAAGCAGGAGTGGGAGGGGGCTGGGGCCCCAGCACACTGGGTGAGGCTAGGCAATGACTAGGCAACTAGAAGTTTCCACAGCCCTGACTCCAAACCTGGCCCAGTTCAGCCAGGCCAGAGACACAGCATTGCGTTCCTACCCTTTCTCCCAACACGACTTGCCTTCCCCTGCTCTCCAGGGAGGAGGATTTAGATTTGGGCAGGGACAACACAGCAGTGACTGTGCCCCAGGGCAACTTATCACAGTGGGCACCTGGCCTCGGATGTTCCCCCTCGCATGGCTGTCTGAGGGCGTGCACAGGGAGGAGACGTGGCAGATACCCTGGAGTGGAGTCATCTTCCAGGGAAGGCAGCACTTTCCTTTTCTGCCTGACATGACCCCACATGAGGGAGGATTGGCAGAACAAGTAAGAGAGAACCTTGTCCACCATCCCAGGGCACCACGAGAGTGAGTAAGCAAGCAGAATCTGCTCTTTTAGGAGAGACAGGTGAGCACGCACGCCACATCATTTCAGATCCAAGTGAAGATGTCTCCTACATGGCAACTGAGATGTCACACACATACGTTTTGGTGTAAAATGTAGTAGGGTGAGATTTAGAAGGCAGGAAACCGTGCCCAGCTAAGCCTCCCACACAACAATAGGACACACAGGAGGCCAAGCCCAACCCTCTCCTGGGGAGCAGACGCAGAAGAGGGTGGGTGTGAACCTGAATGCCTGGGCTCACCTTCCTTAGGACCCCAGAATACCATCACAAGTTGCACTAAAAATGTGTGCATGCATTTCATTTGAGACTGTATTACCAAAGAGGTTATTTCTTACTCAAGAAGTATGCAGATATCCCACAAATGTTATATTTCGTTTTGCAACTGTGTGTTACTTTTCCTTCACCGTTAGGTTAATTTTCTGATAATTTTTCTAACAGTGGTGCTAGCTTAAGAATTTCACGTTGGTGAGGATGTTGGGAAAAGGGAACACTTCTACGCTGTTGGTGGGAGTGCAAATTGGTACAACCCCTTTGGAAAACAGTTTGGAGTTTCCTCAAAAAGTTGAATATGGAAATTCCATACAATATCATCTTCCCACTTCTGGGTGTTTACCCAAAAGACACAAATATACTAATTCGCAGAGATCTATGCACCCACATGTTTACTGCAGCCCTATTCACAATAGCTAAGAACTGGAAATTACCTCAGTGGCCAATGTCAGATGATGGATAAAGAAGACGTGGTCAATAAGCACAATGGAATACTATACAGCCCTTAGAGGAGATGAAGTCTTGTCATTTGAATCAACATGACTGGAACTAGAGAGAATGATGCTAAGTGAAATAAGCCAAAAGAAGAAAGATAAAGACCAGACAACCTCGCTCATAGTTGGAATGTGAATATAAAAAAGCAAAGGAACAGACGAAATAAAACCAACCCTTGGACACTTTCAATAGAACTGAGGTGACCAGTAGGGAATGGGGCAGGGGACAAGTGGTGGTGGAGCCCCCTGGACAATAGTGAGGAACACCTGGTGATTTGGTGGAGGGCAGAGTGTGTTGATAAATATCTAAGGAATGGGGAAAGTGCACATAATGGGGAACCTACACATATGAGTTTATTTTAATGTGCAAAAACAAAGTTGCTACAGTAAAAAAAAAAAAAGTTAAAAAAATTATTTGTTAGCCCTGGGTTGCTTATGCACATATATCAGATAGTTCATTTAGTTTAATCATGTAGGTACATCCGTTTCTACTTTTCCTATTTTGTAACATCGTTGACCTCACTGCAGTGGCATGCCTCGTCAGTTTTCAGAATATAGATAGCATTACAAAATCGAAACACTAATTTTTTGCACTAATTATTTTTATTAGTATACCAAATTTATAGTTTCTAGTGGTCATAGATTAAGATATTTAAACAATTGCAAATAATATTTGGTGTGCAAACTTAGAAATCTTAATCTGTAGTGTTGCATTAATAATATTCTCACCTTTGCATAAGTGAAATCAGAACATTACTGACCTTTTCCTCTTGTGTATTATTCTGTTAACTTGCTTAAATGCAGAGTGACAGACAGCAGACTTGGAAGAAAAGTCTGGTCAGCTCGGCCCTGGTCTTGCCAACTCTCTGTCCCTCTTTTTCTGGCCCCCTTGCTCTGTCTCCATCTGGAAAAGTTACAGAAGTGAGGTGGCAAGCTTGTACATTTGGACTTGTCTTTCCTTTGAAACACTGAAAAAGAGTTCTGCCTGCACTGGAAAAAGTAAAATATGTAACATCTCACCTGGGCGCTGTTTAGGAGAAATGTTCATCTCCACTACAGAGGTCTCAGGTTGTCTCACACAGGCGCTCAGGGCTCCATCCCTTCGGAGTCAGACCTGCAGGCACACAGTGTCATCTGCTCGCATGGCACTATCTCCTGCCATGAGTGCAAGGAAGGACATACAACACGTGTAGGAATCCACTCCATGTATGTTTCGTATGCACATCTGTTCTTTTAGAAGCAGCAGCTGGAATCTTAGAGCAGGATCCATTGTCCCCTTGGGACTGAAGTTACTCCTACTGCGGTGGAAGTGGGCGTGAGTGCCATCTTGCCAATACTGGAAAATTATTGCATGAGAGCATAGAACAAGCATCACTGGTTCCTTTCAAAATAATTTTAAAAACAGTTACTCTTTAAAACATCAAAAGCTATGCAAATCCATATCTCATATCATAGGAGCTAAGTGAATAGTTGTTAACTGAATAGATAGACATTAGCATCTGACAGGTCTCATATACCAGTTTCTAACCCAAGTGTCTGAGGTACTACTGCAGGAGCTTGAATCTTGTCTGTCATTGAGTGGCGTTCGATTTACTCGCCCTTAAATAATTCAATTCCGGGTTTGAAGAAAAATGTCCCTACACAAATTCTCCTCCTTAGTGACTGTTTCAGTGCTATCAAGACACAGTTCACCTAAATGCAATGTACCTTTTTCTTAACATGCTCGGTGGTGGGCTGCCCGCGAGGGTTTTCCTTTGTCCACATTCACAGTTGAGAACATCACTCCAGCACACAGCATGGCTGTCACTTTCCTTTATTTCACTGTGCCGGGGTCACTGTAGTTCAGCATGGCACTGTCGTACGCTTTTAGGGCGTTATTATAGCTTATGTTTTTATGTTTTTAAAGTACACTAAAGAAGAAGTGAAGGATGAGTGTAAGCTAGGTCTAGGAGACCTGGTAGGGAAGCGGGCCATCTTTGCCGTCGAGTAGAACTGTCTGAGATGCTGTTGAGCAGGATCCCGGGCACAAGAGGCTGACTCAGAAACGCATGCTATTAGAACAGTGACAGAATTTAACTCCTTAGATGGGAACCTGAATTCTTTTCCATTGGAAGGGCTCCTGAACCTCACAAGTGTTGGTCTGCTTTGCCCTGGGAGAAGAGGAGTTTCGTGACCTTGGTTAAATCACTTAACCTCTATGGTTTAGGGAAAGGATATGTGAAGAATGATAATTCTGTAACCTTGCTCAGAGGTGCACATGATCACTGAACTGTCAGTAAAGGCCACTGTGCCTGGACGCTAGCAAACAAAGGTCATTTGTTTGACTGGGAGATGAGATGATTTCTTTGACTGGAATTCGTTTTTGAAAGACAAACTAGTGGAGCAGCGGTTGGGTCAATCACCTCTGAAGGACGAAGGCCTTATACTCCTGGGCTGGAGTCTCAGCCCAGTGGGAAACAACCAGTGTGAACAACTAAATGAAATTAAAGTGCTTGTTTCTCCTCTCTCTCCCTGCCTGTCTGCCTGCTCACCTTCATTCCTGCCTGCACCTTTCCTTAAGAAAAACCAACAAAGACAAGACTACACACCAGTGTTGTTCCTAATTCTAAGAAGTTAGTGCATTTAGTACGATAGAGTGGTATTTTATCATCTTTATTCTCTGAAAAGAAATCTTTAAAATTGAGCCTAGAATGTCTGTGTGTGCTGTCACACCGATCAGACCTAGGCAGACTCCAGCTGGGGTCAAAGCAGGCTGAGTGTATGTGGGAGCAGCACCTCTGTAATTCTCCACACGGCGTGTGAGCGTCATCTCCTTTATTTCCTGTTGACTCAGCTATCTTCTTCCCACATTTTGGGATTTGTGGTCAATGAAGAATTTGTATTTGGTCACTGGCAACAAAGCCTTTGAATAAGCCCAGAGTCATGTGGGCCCTTCGTTTCTCTACATGATCAGAAATTCTCCTTTTCTCATAGAGTCGTCACCGTTCGTGAGAATTATGCAAGCATTTGCTGAAAATGGGACCACAGGATAGGAGAATGCTGAGGATTCCTCACTTCCTTGAAATCCTTTCAAAAACAAACCAGCCCTTGTGAATGATGCACAAAGACTTGTTTTGTTTCTAAAACTTTGCTTGCTCTCTCTCCACCAAGAGACGAAATCCTTAAATTCATAATGATAAAAATAGATGTGTCTATGCAAACCTAAGTGTACCCTGCAAAAGGACTTGATGTGCGTTTCTCCGAACTCACTGCATAAATTTGAAGGATTTTACAGATTCTTTCCTGATTCTCTTTCCATTTCCTATTTTTCTTTCCTTATTCCTTATACAGTTACAAAAAAAAAATCTTTAAAATTATGTTAATGTTTGAATATTTTCATTATTAACATCCTAAATTGAAAAAATTAATTTCAATCACTTGCCATTTTAAACTGCTTCAGTCACTTTAAGGCACAGTTTGGTGGTGCACAGCTATCACCATCCTCCACTTCCAATTCAAGGTTTCCTTTAAACACTGCATTTCAAAACTGTGCTCCAAGAGTGTTATTCTGAGTCCCAGTCTAAGACCAAGAGGCTCGTTGGGAAGCACTGTGGTTCGGGGACCTGGAGTTGGGTCCTGCTAACAGTAGCCCGTCTTGAGCAGAAGGAAGAGGCAGACGTACGGCAGACATAGCCACAACTCTCCAGGCAGTGAATAGGGTGTGTCACTGTGAGGAACATGGCAGCGATAATTCGAATAAATGGTGAAGTCATTAGCAAAACTCTCCAGGAAGACAGATTAAGATCGGGGGCACAGCAGGACCTGGAAGTTCTGAGGGGAGATCTTCCACAAGTTACTGCCAGAGCATCATTCTTTGTGCAAGCTATAGTAAAGAGTCTTTAAAGTGACATTTCCTAGCCCATTTTTCTTCTTCACTAGGGAAGGAATAAACTCCTTTTCCACTGTTCATGACTGTATTTTATCATATACCAAGTATTTAGAAACAGGATTTTGAGTTGGGAGAACTGGAACCCAGATTCTGCCAGTGAAGACAGCAATCTTTCTTCCTTTTCTCTCCCACTCCATTAAACTGGCCTTTCTGCTTCTGTTATTGTCATGGCTGCTGCTGTGTTCAGTAACTGGAAACAGAGACAGGAGTTTGGTGAGGGCTTGGTCAGAGGGGTGCAGAGGTGCTAATGTAATGTTCATGTCTCAGCCTTTTTCTTGAGGTCTTTTATCATGAGGAGGAATGACCAGCAGCTCACAAAGCTGTGGGACCATGGGCTTAGAAGCTCAGTGGTCAAATATGGCCCAGAATTATGGAGAAAGCCATTAACTCCCTTTGACGGGGTCTGGCATCAGTTTATATCCCAGAGATGGAAAGAGTCATGGCTTTGTCACCGGCATTGCTCTCTGTATTATAGGCAGTGACAGAAGAAGCACTCTTCAAAACAGCTTTGTGGCCAACAGATTGGACACGTGGGATACAAGCCAGAGAAAAATGCAGTGGGTACCATGTTTTGACCATATCTGACAGCCCAAATTGTGAGCACAAGGAAAGCAATCCCTGTGGATTTCTATACATAACCAGTGGACACTTCAAGGAAAGGCTAGAAATCTCCTATCAGAGGGTGGAGGCTTTGAGCTAACTTACCATTGGGTTACATTATAATACTCAAAGAGAGCTGTAGTACTTATTTCTAAATTTCCTCTGCCAAATGCACTAATAAACTGTCTAACATAAGAAACTTAATATGGGACAATAATATCTCAACAAAGGTGCTGAGACACTTGAAGTCAACAGAATCTTTAAAAAATTCATGTCAAAGAAATAAAACTATTATTTTTTAATTATAGTAATTATTCTACACATTAAAACAATTTACTATGTATAGGTTCCCCATTCCTTAGATATATTTCAACACACCCTGCCTTCCACTAAATCACCAAGTGTTCTTCCCCATTGTCCAGTGGACTCTACCACCATTTGCCCCCACCCGCCCCATTCCCTTTTGGTCACCTCAGTTCTTTTGCAAATGTTTCAGGGTTGATTGTGTTTCCTCTGTTTCTTTGTTTTATCTGTTCACATTCCACTTATGAGTGAGGTCATCTGGTATCTATCTTTCTTTTTTTGTCTTGTTTCACTTACTGTCATCCCTTCTAGCTCCATCCACGTTGATTCACATGACAGGGTTTCATCTCTTCTAAGGGCTGTGTAGTGTCAATTGTGTATAAGGACCACATCTTCGTTATCCATCATCTAATGTTGGGCACTTAGGTAGTTTCCAGTTCTTAGCTATTGTGAACAGGGCCGCAGTAAACATGGTGGGCACACATCTCTGTGGAGGGGCACTTACGTGTCTTTCGGGTAGATGCCCAGAAGAGGGATGATGGGATCATATGGGATTTCCATCTTCAGTTTTTTGAGGAATCTCCAAACTGCTCTCCATTGGGGTTGCACCAATTTGCACTCCCACCAACAGCATGAAAGTGCTCCCTTTTCTCCACATCTCACCAGCATTTGTTGTCTCCAGACTTTTGGATAATAGCCATACTTTTAGGTGTAAGGTGATATCTCATTGTTGTTTTAATTTGCATTTCTCTGAGCGCCAGTGAGTAGGAGCAAAATTTCATGTGCCTCTTGGCCATCTATACATCCTCTTCAGGAAAGTAAGACTATGTATTTTTTAAGTTTTAAAAGATATTATATTATTGAAAAGACATTATATTGTAGACAAGGTGCTATAAATTTTTAATTCAGTGCAGGATTCACAAAAGTTAATTCATTCAACTAGGGAACCTATTTAAAGATTCGATTATAAGCCAAGCTCTTGGGGTAAAACTTGGAAACAGGGTCTGTTCTTTTCACTCAGAGACAGGAGTTTTAGAAGGATCTGTGTAGGACATGAACTGAGTGTAAAGCCAGAAGAGAGGAGGACTGGAGTGAACACTGGTGTTGAAGGATTTCACAGAGCTGTCCTCACAGGGACACAAAAGCAGAGAAAAGTGTCACACCGTGG
Source organism: Solenodon paradoxus (assembly GCA_004363575.1). Classification (NCBI taxonomy): domain Eukaryota; kingdom Metazoa; phylum Chordata; class Mammalia; order Eulipotyphla; family Solenodontidae; genus Solenodon; species Solenodon paradoxus. Next base: position 201,520 of record RJWH01001853.1, read on the forward strand.
CCCCAGGCTCCCCTACACAGCACTTCCCAAGGAGACCCTTGGAGCCTCTGCATATCTTCATGCTTGTGGAGGAACCTGGAGAGGAGCCAGCCACATTAGGAGTCCCCTCTGTTCAACATGGCATCTTTCCTGACTGGCCACTCCACACCAGCAGCACCTGTGTTCCTGGAGCAGCTCTGCTAGAATCCCAGCTGAGGGTTACACAAACTCTTTCAGCTCCAGGACTCCCACGTCTCAGCAGGGGGATCTCCTTTCTCCCTTCCCTTCCTCCACCCCTGCCCCACTCAGGTGTCAGTCCATACTCATGTCTCCACTCCTGCAGCCCCTCCGCCTCTCTCCTCAGGTCCCGCCTCCCCGCCCTGGATGACTTCTGTTTTGTTGTGTGATGTCTTGTTGCTCTCTGGTATGACAGGAAACCACCAACATCAAGGATGTCATTCATCCTCCCCACTCTGGTTATCTCAATCAACTACTCACTCTCTACTTCTCTATTTTGTTTCCTTCGAACCCACAAATCCTCTCTTCTCTCAACAAAGCCTGGCTTTTGCAAATGAAAATCTTGGCTTTCACATCCATTTTCCCTGAAACTAGCTTCAAGAGGCTATTTTGGAGAAGCTCAACACTGACTCTTTTGTTCTTGGCTGGTGAATGCTGCTCCCCCACCCCCGCCACCCCGGGGCGGGGCAAGGGCAGCCATTGGCTTCCACAGGCAGTAGAATTGCCAGGGAGGGAAGTACATCCAGTAATATTTTAAAATATTGTCCTATTATAGAAGAACGCCAGGCAGCAGCTCAAGTGGGAAGCCCCGGTTTTGAGGGGCATGAATCTCACAATTGCATGGCTTTCTCTAGCAATACTCCGAAGGTTGAGTGTCCGTAGACCGCTGGGCTGACAGCCTGGGTGTTGAGAGGCTACGTCTTTGAAAATACCAGGGACGAACAAGTTGAGACTATCAGTAAGACAGTGACTACCAGAAAATGGGAGAAGTGAAGAGGCTGGAGGAGACACTAGGTTCAAAGGGCTTAAAATTGGATATATTTGAAGACATGCTGACTGGGGAGTTGCTGAGGGGAAGGAAGGGGGACTTTGTTTTATCTTTTCAGAGATGAAGCAGTTTATGGACTCACATGAGATCAAGCCCAAGTGTCGGGAAGCATCTTGTCGCTCTCCAAAGTAGGTTATGAGTACTTGGAGTCACCCAAAGCCTAGAGCACTCCTTTTGCTTTCCCACTAGAATTCTTCCGGGAACAGCCAGGCGGCAGGCAGCAGGAAAGGGTGGTCCCACTGGCTTCCCAGTCCCACCGGGACACCCTATCCCCTTTGAAGCAAAGCCAGTGGAGAGCAGCCCTTTGGGGACTTCGCTGCCCAGCTTGAAAACAGTTTGAAGACACAAGTCATAATTGATATTTATAACATGTATCCTAATCTACGAAACCCTTTTCTTTATTTTATTAACCCCCCCTATCATTAGTATACCTGTTTTATAGAAGAGGGAAATAGAAACGTGGGGAGGTTAAGTCCAAATTCCCAAAGTTGGTCCATGCTCTTTAGCCCTCATGCCTGGTCCAGATACTGTCTCTTCTGACATGGTTCCCTGCCCTCTCAGCCATACACCCAGCCCATCTCGCCCTGAGTTACCTCTTGCCCTGCCTGAACACACGTGTCCATCTGGCGCCCACACTTAGCTGTGTGCAGCATGTGAGACGGGAACAGAAGGCCCAGCACCCAGCACGAGCATGACTCCCAGCAAGTCCTCACGAGTGTTCTTTGGTGAAGAAGGGGACGATTCTGGGACACGTGCAGAAGCTAAAGAGCAGCCTGAGGACCAGGGCTTCCCTGGCAGCACTTGCTGACAGTTCTTGAGCCCTTGGGATCTCCAGTCTGCGCTCACCGGTTGATGTGTGTTAAGGGGGGCCTGAGGGCCTGGCTGGGCCATGTGCAGGCAGGTAACAGTACAGCAGACTGGCGCTTAGGAAGTGGATGCCTCCTAGGCAGCTCATCTCAACCTCTGGGTTGAGGATGGAAAGGACAGGAGGGAGGACAGAATGGCTGCAACCTTCTATGTAAAACCAAACTTCAAAGGGAGAGGGAATATCACTTCTTTCCAAGGAGTCTTGTTAATTAGCACAGCATCTCCTGGAGCGGAGCACATTAGCAAGAATGTTCCTCAAGTGAGGAAACCGAGTGCAAATGGCTTGGTTACTGACAACCAGAAAAACGCAGCCAAGCCCATTTCCAGACTCCCAGAGTGCCAGCAACCCCCACAGGTCATCTGTGCACCACTTAAAGAAATGTTGGTGGAGACCCTGCCCATGCTGGACTCCCTGCCAGGAGCCAGCAATTACAGGTCTGACCTGGAGGACTTCGTGCCTCAGCTTACCACTAGCAAGGCCGGCAAGTAATTTAAACAGGCTAAGGGACATTTGTGATGCTGTGCTAAGTACAATGACAGAAGTTTGAATGGCGAGTAGAATCAGGGAGCGGAGAGTGATTGCTGTTGCTTGGAAAGAGTAAAACAAGACTTTAACTAAAATCTGTAGGGCATCACAGGATTTTGAGAGCTGGCATGAGCAGAGTTCTGAATTAATGCTCAATGAAGCTGGTAAGTGAGGACAAGCCCTCCCCCCCACCCCATGCCACTGTTTCCATAATCCTACAGAATTAGTTCCCCACGCCACCAGCGATGAGATGAACGACGTAGTCATCATAATCCCTAATATTTAATCAGCACTCAGCATTCAGTATACTAATGCTGCTTCATGAATTATTTCACTTAACTCTTACAACAAAATCTATAATTAAAAATTTCATAGCCCTATTTTACAGATGAAGGAGTTTAGAGGGATTAAGTAACTTGCCCAAGAGTTCACGCTGAGACAGTCAGATTACTGTGTTATTTTAAGAACAATTCCTGCTTGGAAGCATGAGCATGTTTAGTTGTTTTGGTCACATATATATTGAGCTGCTGAAATTAGCATTCATTTTTGAGGTTCAAATTTAACAGCATTATTTTAATTAAATAAAATTATATTGACCTTCCATGTAAATTTTCCTTTCCTTTCCAAACATTCAAACTGCCCTCTTTAAATGCTCTGAATAGAAATGCAAGTAAAATAATTACTTGTATGTCATGTTATGGACTACATAGTTGTACCAATCCACATGAATTTAGAACATTATTTCTTTAGGCATTAATGGTGAGTTGTACTTAAAGAAACAACTTTTTTTTTTAAAGGTTTTAGCTCAAAATAATCTTGACTGGGTTTGTTAAACCAAAGCACCTAATTAGAGATGACTTAGAGTAATAGCTACCTTGTCACTTAATATCTTCTAACCACGAAAATCCAGAGGTTTTTGCCTGCACCACAGAAACCTCGTTTCCAGGGGCACAGTGATCACTCTGTAGGCTTTTCGCCTCCCAGATTCAGACAAAGGGACTCATCTCCACTATTTGCAAACTAGAAGATTTCTGATTACCTCACTCTTCCAGCAGAGTTAAGTAGAATCCCTCCAACAGATATCCATTAAAAAAAACACTTGGCGTACCCTGGTGGTTTAAAGGTTAAGTTCACCTACCATAGTCCACACATATCCCAAGGCCCTAGGATCATGGGGGTAGGGTCAGGGAATAACCAGGATGAAACTAAAGAAAATAAATGCATGCTTCCTCCTCCTCTCTCTGCCTTCCTCTGCTCACCTTCGTTCCGACCTGCACCTTTCCTTTAAAAAAAAAGACCAGACGAATTAATTATTCATTATAGATATCATTAAAGATACTATTTAAATGCTCGCCATTTACCCTCAAACTGCCTGGGTTTTAATTCCATGATCTCTACTTAGTAAGTATATGACATCCAACTTGTTATTTAAACTTGCTAAATCGAACTTGCTTCATTAGTAAAATACAGATGACAACTGGTGGAGACCACAAGTTGCCCAGAGACCTGAGGAGTTTTATTCAGTTAAGATGTCCAAGAAGGCGGGCCATCTATAATCAAGTGCCAGTGCTGAGCTGGCATCCTTTCTCCCTTTTCACCTCGGTAGAATAAGGACTGAGCACATGACTCAGCTTTATTTCTGTCTCCCTGGTAAACCAGGTGTGCCCATTACTACCTTTTCTAATGGAACAGGAACCACAATTAGGTACGTCACTTCTAGGTCGGGCAGAGGGGTCCTGGTGAGCACTCCTGTAGGCTCACTCCCCCCCCCACTCCTGTTCAACCAATCACCAGGCACCACCAACTGTCCTGGGTCCCTGGATGATGATATGGAGCAGAGGCATATGAAACTCATGAGATAGACAGCTATCCTGTTTGCCATTCCGTTTGGGTCATTTATACAGTAATAATACCAAGATCCTAAATCATTATAAAGATCATAAAAGATGATGCATGTATTCTTAGCATAGTGTCTCACACAGACCATCACTACGGATCTGCTATTAATGTGAGATGATAGTGCAGTGCTTAAAAATGGACCTTTGCACCTGGAAGAGTACGTTCAAATTTTGGCTGTGTTTTCTAAGCACCTGTTAGTTAAACCGAAAGATGTTTTGTGGTAGGGAGATGGAAACGAGAAGTGACCTTTCCATGCAGTGTCTGTCTGAGAAAACCTAAGTACTGCAGGGCAGTGGTTGGGCCAAGGTAGCATTATCACCGTGCTGCTGATGTTATGCAGGACAACAAGCATGTGACCTCTAAATCCCATGGCTCAAAAGCCCTCATCTGACCCAGAAAACCTCCAGTCAGTTTATAGAAGGCACAAGGTCAAACAGATAAGAATCTAAAAGTCAAACAGAAGTCTCTAATTAATGCCAACAATCTGCCTTTATAGCTTCAAATTTGGCCACTATCTGACTATCAAATCAACTGTAGTTCATTTCCTAGTCCCATCAACTTACAATGAGACACAATAATGAAGGGAAGGAAAGCACTCGTGGTTTAAAATAATCAGTGCTACAGAAATAATGTTATTTGGCTTTGGAATTGTATGCATGTAGCTTGCACTTGAACATGTGCCACTTTACCATCTACACAGGGACTTGCCCCCCCAAAAAGAGTTGGGAATCTCTTTCTCCCTCCCTCTCTCCCTCTCCCCCCTCCCCCTCTGTGTGTGTCTCTCTCTCTCTCTCTCTCTCTCTCTCTCTCTCTCTCTCTCTCTCTCTCTCTCTCTCTCTCTCTCTCTCTCTCTCTCTCTCTCTCTCTCTCTCTCTTTCTCTCTCTCTCCCTCTCTCTCTCTTCCTGTGATTAACTTTAACTTTAAAAAGAACAAAAATAAAGTCATTTACTTTCTTATGCAATTCTGCAAAATCATTTCTGGACCAGTATTTTATTTAAAGAAGTTCACCCATCTTTTAAAAAAACTTCTGGAAAATGTCCAGTGAGCCCCCTCCAGCACAGTAAACTGCAGTGACTGTGGTCCCTCGTTGAATGTTTCTCCACCCTCCACCATTCCCGTGTCTGCATGTGCCCTGTTTAAAGAAGAGCATCAATCTAGGGACCTGAAATCCCTTCATTAACCACTTCAGTTTGGTGGTTTTCTTTTTTGGAGCTTTTTTCAGAGGGGCTCCTCAGGAAGAAGATTGTCTGAAGACTACAGGAGACTATTTGTTTTCTAACCTTTTGACCCAGGTTGAGTGTCTGGTTTTCTCCAGGCGTATTCTATTATCAACAGTGAACTGCACCAGGCCTGCAGCACTGAGGGCTTAATTAACACAGGGAAGGGAAAATAACTCCACTCACAGTTCCTGATAAGAAAACAGCAGCACTGAGTTCTGAGTAAGTTCTGGAGAACCAAAGAAAGTGGGGCTAGTAAATTTTGTTCAGCACATTACCTTCTGGTAAAGTGCTCCCCCAAACCACATACTCTGCGGGCGTTCAGGTCAGTTTGGCAGTATCTGATAAAGACGAAGCAGTGCATCTCAGGACAGCAGTACAGTAACAAGCACTCTCACGAGCTGGGCACACGGACGCACAGGCGTGTGTTCACTGCAGAATTGTTTAAGATGGAAAACCAGAAATAGCCAAAATGAGTAAACATAGAAACATAATACAGCCTGGAACGTTGGTGGTACATTTATGTATTCAATAAACCAATTACTGAAAAACTAAAACAGTATAAACTGTGGTTTGCAGATAGATATTGCTATGGCTGTAGCTATCTACATTTTAATACATGACTGGGAATAATTAAAACGCAAATTCAGTAGAGTGATTTTCTAGGTGAGAAGAATGGTTTCAAGGAGGGTAGCAGGTAACGCAACCAAATCTCAAATATCTTATTTCTCACAAAAATATCTGAGGAAATATGGCAAAGCATGAAAATGTGTCAAAAAACTATGGTGCAGCCAGTGGTGTTCATTATATATTTTTCCATATTTGGCTGCATCCTGAAATAGAGGCCTTTCCTAAGTGGTCTCTGGAAGAAAGACCACTCATGTGTCTAACAAGCAACGCTGGCCATGGCTTCTCTCAACAACAGCTGAGAATGAGCCGCCCTGAACTGCCATCAACTGTTCTATAACAGGCACTTATGGTGGGCGAGGTGCTGTACTTCAGGAGGACTCGGCAAGCCCAGAGAGGAGATTCTGGCCGAAGGGGTGGTAGAGGCCATACAGCCACATTCCCATGGCGGGCGGAGTCACATGGGCCCTCAGGACTCTGACCGCCACTCTAACGGCCGCCTCCCAAATGGTGTCCATCCTCTACACAAATAGTCATTTTCCAGAATTTTCAGTTTCAAAAATTTGCTGGCTTTCCCGACACAGAAGGTGTGGACATCACCCTGTGACACGGGCTAAGGCTCCGCAGGGGACCTGGCTGAAGTGGAAAAGCTGTCCTGTCAACAAGACCTTGACCAGGGAGTCAGATGGGCTGAGGCCTTTCTTGATGGCTCCAGAGCAGCCGTGTCATTCACAGTTTAGATCTCGTCAGCAGCAGGCCCGAAACAGAGACGTCATAAATCCCATCAAAATCTCCTCCATTATGTGACACACTTTGTTAGAACAGAATGAGGGGTTCGGCTCTGTTGGACCAAATCAAGTTGGTCTTTGCGGAGTATCGCATTTTAGATTCAAATCCCTGTTAAACCCTGTACTTAGACTGGTGGTTAACAATATTTTTATATCTGTCTGCAGAGATGATAGGCAGCCCGGCTCTTGAGCGGCCCAGCGGCCTCTGCGGCTGCTTTTAGAGGCAGGCTCCTTAGATGAAAGGCAGCCAGCCCACTCCCCCAGTGTCTCCTGATTAGCCTGGAGAAAAGCTGAATGACAAACATGTTTCCAATCTGCCTAGCCCATGCAGGGAAATGGGACAATCTGGCCTGAAAAGGGATTTAGACTTTTGTTGTGTGCAAGGGAGGGGGGGATGGAGAAGAAAGCTGATTTCAATCCACCCACAATGCTTTCCCACTTGGTCATCTCTCAGATAAGAAACAGCCTGGCTGCAGCTCAGACCCCTGCCACGCAGTGCTGCTTCCCTCTGCCGCCGAGGTTATCTTGGCCCCTCTGCGAGGTCAAATACTGCACAGAGTATTGCAGTGGTCGTTTCAGACACTCACTCTTTTGTCCAGATGGTATGATGTGTTTGTTGATTAATAAAAGGGCCTGAGGTAGAATTCTCTACAGGATTTCTTGGTAAAAGTAAGGATCAATACAGTATATATATTACTTAACTAGCTCCTCAGTTCCTTATTACCAGAATCATATTACCCGACACTTGTTTCAAAGTTGCATGAAATGGTACATAAAATGATTGCAGGGCTCATGTGGTAATGCTGAATGTTAGATATATGGTTTATTTATTGATGACACTGCATGAAAACAGAAGATTTTCATTTCTCTCTTCCCAGTAGAGAGAAGAACCCCCCAGATATTGAAAGTATACATAGCAATGCAGAGCTTCTTAACTCTGTAAGTCAAATTACTTGAAATTTCATTTCAGAACTGTATGTTTAGGTGGACGGGGTTTGGTGCCCAATATTTTTTAAAAAGTCCATGTTACATAGATGGAAATGTCATCCTCTAATAGCATATATTCTGGCTTCAAACATCATGGTTTTCCTTTTTTTCCTGCACGTGGGCATTATTACTATAGTATTATGCTGACCCACGGGGAAGGAACGCTCTTCTGTCCCTTTCAGGGTGTGGCTGTGTGAACAGCACCTAAAGATGGCGGCTGCCACCGCCCCTGGCCGCCTGGCCAGGCCGATGCGCGAGTTCCCGGGCTGCTGGCTGCGGCTGTGCTGGAGGGCTGCTTCCAACACAATGGTCAAGACTGTCTTTGGGACCTCTCGTGGGACTGTGCTTGGGAAAGCACATTCAGATGCAGATTGACCCAAATCCTATCAACCCATTCAACCATGTTTGTGCAAGTGCGTGTGCGTGTGCGCACACTCACGTTTCTGAACTCATATCACGCATCTATTGGCACATCTATAAATTCTCCCTCGGGAATTGAAACCCCCAACCTAAAATTTCCAAATGGAAAGAAATTCGTGTTTTTCCCAGGCAACTTCGCCTATTCCTCGTGCTCTTATAAATATTTCACAGCAAATATTTAACGTGATTCTTTCCCCAACTGGATCAGCTATGAATTCTCCCCTAACAATAGCTGGATGCAAAAGCCTTTTTTCTTTTCTTAAGCGAAAGCTCTGCTGCCATAGCAGCACGAATGGTCCTTATTTCGTGGAGAAGAAAAGCTCCCGCACATAATTCAGGGGTGGGGCAGGCGGGGGCTGAGCAGCCTGGCACATGCGCACCTGCAGGGCCCTGGCCTCCCCTCCCCCACCGCCGCGCGTGTGACCCAGCCTACCTCAGACCCGTAATGGGAAGTGACAAGTTTATGTAAATGATCCACACACGGATTTTGCTCTTGTAAAACAGAGCAGTTACTCAGGGCTTTCTAATTATTTCATGCCTTGTGGTTCTCTGAGGGGGCAGAGAGGACTACACTTGAAAAGTACCCTGTGATTGACAGACTTCTGTCCCCCTGGAGCTCATTAGGGCCCCAGCTTTGGAAGACGGGAAATAACCCTACCAGGCACCAAAAGAGCAAAAAAGAACCCACCCAGCACCAGTGACTGTAGATTCATTTGTTCAGATGTATGTTTGGCTGGGAAACAGTGTCATCAGGAGAGAACACTGCTGCCTTCCTGATCCAGACTCTCTGCTTCGGTGCTTTGATTTTTAAAATCTGTGTTTAGAATCACACAGGCTGTATGATGTAGAACTTGAGGGAATGAAATGCCAACAGGATTTTCCACAAACAAGTGGTGAAGAGAGGGAGGTGAGAGGACCCATGGGCAGCAGGAACAGCTGCAGACCAGGTGGACACTGACCAATGTCACTTTGCTGAGCAGGCTTAATACAGTCCCTTCAAGTCAGGGATCATCAGTGAAGGGAGAAAATGAGGTGGAGTCATGACTGGGAAAATCTGCTCTCAGTTCACAAACCCTGGTGAGAAGGAGAAGAAGGGGCAAGATGATGAGTGAAAAGTCGATAAGGCTGGAGAGAGTTGAAGGTGGATTGATTTTCATCTTCCCATTGTATGGACTAGGAAATTAAGAGGCGAAGCAGTCACACGGCTACCTAGTAGTGCAGCTGCCTCTTTAACCCAATACCCATTTCTTTGGAGCAGAACCAGGAGGGGATAAGGATAGAGGGGACCCTGACTGCCCGTAGATGAGGAAGCCAAGATCTGTTAGTCCAAAAAGAGCAGGTCGGACTTTTCTCCACTGCACTTAGATGTGTGAAAGTGGGAGCAGTCTCTGTTTCTATAACCAATCTTGCTTGCAAGTCACATATCACTGAGTAGGTAGGAAAGTAAGTACTTTTACTTCCAAATTAAAATATGTTGTGTCTCGCAGTTTTAAAAAGTTTCATTTGATTGTTTTATTTTCTTTGAGGAAATAGTCAAGTTCAGTGTCTAACTTCCAAAACCAGGGCCATTTGTCTTCCTTCAAAAGTTTGCCTAGGCAAAGAGCAACGAAGAAAAAGAAAGGAACAGCAAAGGTGGCCAAAGACCTGGAGGGAAGTCATTAGAGACTGGAGTAGGAAGAGATGGTGTGTAAACCTAAAATTAATAAGCCACAGAGGAAAAATAAGAAGATAGAATTCAGGCTATAACAGGCAAAGAAAACTACTTCCAGAAGCTAGTGGCAAACAAGCGCAGTAGCTAGACAGGAGGAAGAACATACCTGCTGAGAAGTAATGACAGGGTTCGCAGGTTTCAGAAGATTCATCCTATCTGAGATTTCCACAGAGCAGAGGTGAAAGATGAAGAAATCAGGAATGAAAAGGAGAAGGGGAAATAAGATGTGAATGCCCAAGACGGTATATAAAGAGCAGAAATTCCAAGGGAGGAGTAGAGTGGTAACAGTTAATGTTTGTTAAGCTGTGTGGATTCTCATGATGTCGTCACTCTAGGGAACAGTGTGATAAATGGCAGCAGGTCCAGCCATCCCAAACGCTCCCGACGGTATTGTGATAGAGGCAGGAGAGTTAGCGTAGCTCTGGATGAAGACCGTTAAGTGTACTCTGTGGTCCATTCCAAATGGGTGCAAAGTGTTTGGCTCCCCTTTACTTGTAGTGATGGAGAAGATCTGTGCCAGGCCAGCAGCCACACGCCACGTGTGCAGGGCCTCGTCAGTCTGTCACAGGAAAGATAGCAAGCACATCGGTCCCAGCAACTGTGCTGGGGCTACTGCACTGATGAGTGCACAGTGGTCCCTGTCATCCTCCAGTGGTTTCTTTGTTCGGGAGCCAGGCTGATGGATCAAAGGCATGACGGTGCCCATCACCTTTACTCTTAGAGGTGGCTGGGTATGGTTCTGTTTTTGATTTCTCATTTGCGTGGGTAGTGGGTTGCATGGTTCAGAACTTGCTCCTGATCTTCCCTCTGTGTTAAGTCTTACTGCAGAGGTGAGGGAACCAGTATGGTGACTTGCCACACAAAGTATTCCTTCTCCCATTATACGTTTGGGGACAGGGAAATGTGCCCTGGATGGGTCCACAGACCCACTGGACTCACGTTGAACCAGACTGGGACCAGGATTCTCTGTATATATGGTCTCCAGATGTCCTCATGGTGGTGCCCAGGACTCCAGGTACTGATACCAACGTTAGCCCTGCAGGACAAAGCCTCTGCAGGCCAGGAGGCAGCGCTCACCTTGCAGAGCTGAGAGGACGCTGGTGCTGCCAGTCTGCGGAGCTCGGAGGAATCTGACCTCCACGACTTGGGGCTCATCAACCCAGAGGTTCCCATAGTGTTTGTCAGGGACCCGTTCTTTCCCCACCCACCTACCTGAGTTAAGAAGTAAACTTCTCTTAGGTCGCTGTGAATTTTGTGGTTCAGCCCTGGTCTGCATCCTGATCTTCTCCTTAGCCTCTGCCTATGGCAGACTAGCTGGAACACTGTATAAGCTGCCCAGAAGCCCTCTGGCTATTGCTTTGGGGTTTAACTGTCAGATATTAATTCTCAGCCTTTCATTACCTTTTTCCAAAGTGTCATTTGAGTTTGACCATAGCCACCCAATTACACTGACCCTATGTTATTTCTCCCATATTTATTAACACGTGATACATCTCACCGATGGGCGTATTTTCTTCCACTAGTATTCCACGCCCGCCCCGCGTCAGTAAAAGCCGTAACAATGCTCTCTTCCGTGCACCAAGCGTTGTCTTTGTTCCACCCACAGCTGCTCGTGGAGTCCTTGCTGCTGACCTGGGAGGGTGCAAGGGACTCAGCGCCAGACTCCGGAATGTCTGCCTTCTCATGGCACGCCAGTCGTTGCGATAGTTGGAGTTACCCCGAAAGAACATTTTGAGGCAGAGATTATCACCTGAGATCTTGGGATCAGGTATGTGGGAGAGAAGTAATGGGTTGGGAAGGACTGGAGAGCGAAGTGGGGGGAGTCCCAGTCCAAGGCCCCCACCTACCTTAGCCACAGGGAGATCTGAAGCTGGAATAACCCCCTAGAATTATGTCGAGTCTGGGCAGTCTAGCCTTTACATGTCTGCATTTTCCAGTCATTGGAAACTAGCAGCTGATGGAAAGGGGCGTGCGCTTGGGCAGGAAGACCTGCCTCCAGCACTTCTAAAGAGACAGCGGCCAACGTCGTCTGCCAGCGCCAGGCGGCTGGGTGAACACGCCTTCTGGTCCTGAAGGGGTCTGAGCGGTGGGTCACGGCAGGTGCTAGACTAGCCGGATGAGACAGAAAGATGTTCAAAGTAGATTAATACAGGAAAAGACAATCAACTTATAAAAGGCTCTGTCTAGATGATCCCTTCAGGAAAGGCTCCAGGTATCAACATGATCTTGATGGTGATGGGATTCTGACTTGTTTTTTTTCTCTTGTTTCTTGACATTTTGTAATATTCCTTTCACTGTAAAGTGAATGTAAATGTGAAATATAAAATTCCTTTAACTGATTACTTGTAAAGTTAAAGGGTACTTTTAACTTTACATTTTTCGAGGACAAGATTGGATATTATATGAGAAATTAGAAATAAACAAATTCAATTCCCCTTATTACTTTAAACTAACTAAAAAGATTTAAGTTGTGAGTTTTGTTGACTTAAGTGGGTAAAAGTATAAAAGTGAGCTTAGGAATATATATTGGATTTTATGTTAGCAAAAATAGTTATTCTAAAATTAAATAGTATCAGTATGAATATCATACTACAACTTTCATCTGGACACTTAAAAACTCTTAAGAAATTATTACTGTAAGTCGTTTTTAGTTGATGGACAAAATGAAATTCAAAGATTCAGCCAAAGTCACACAAATTATTGGCAGAAAATATACCCACTCTCTGCTTTTGATTTGGAATCCTGTTTTATGGTTATTCAGTGATCCCCTTTCCAAGTATAGTTTAGGTCAAGGGCATTAATACCCAACTCACTTGTTCTGAAATGGTCTCTTAATTACCAGTGCTCATTAACTGTGTGTCATTATTAGAGCGAGGACATGGGGAGGGAAATGGGAGACATGATGAAAACAGGAAGTAATGAATTAATTTCTAACCAAGGTCAGCTGTTCCCCAGAGTGCAAAGCCATGGATGATCAATTGCTCCAGGGGCTTATATTGGCAAGAAAATTATTTTGACAAAGTTCTGGGGAAGTGGACAGAAAAATCTGTCAAAGATACATGATATCCAGTAGCTAAAAATGGTGAAAAAAAGAGATCCGAGTTCCTCTCCAAGTACTTTCTTGACACAGTAAGTTGAGACTAAAGCAACATAGGTGAATAGAATGAGATGGTCTGAATAAAAGAAATCAAGGGAAGGGAGGGGTGAGGAGAGAGTGGGAGGAGAGAGGAAGGGACTGAGTGTGCTTTCAGTTTGCCAGGCAGTTTGGACAAGCTATGGTCTTGAACAATTTTTGTAATCTTCTCAAGCAATCTGAGGGTCACACATTACTACATTCATCAGTAAATGGGTAACTCATCACTCATCAGCTGAAAACAAGTAAAACAAACTGGTTTGACACAGCTATTAATAGTTTGGCATATGAGATATTCAAGACGTACATGATTTTATGGTGTAAACTCTACAGGTTTTATGGACTCTGAAAACACTTAAAAACTACACTTGACAAGAGTCAACACAAACACCTCAGACAAACACTCAAGCTTAACATCATTCCACATGAAGCTCCTCCTGACATGATGCAAAGGAGAGCATGTTCACCTGTGGATGTTCTTGCCAGTGCTCCACCTGGGTCCATGAGCTGTCTGGATGCTGCTTGCCTCCCACAGGGTCAGTGTCACAAGAGAGTAAAAATCAAATGTAGGGTAGGTTTCTAGGTTGAAGGTGACTAAAGAGGTATGATCACTAAATACAGCAAATTTTAGAGGATCTTAGATATTTTTTAAAGAATTATAAAGTATATTTTTAATTGGGTAAGCTTGAATAGGGATTATATATTAGATAATATTATTGCAATAATATTTTATTACTTCTCTATAATAATGGTGATTTGTTATATGGGATAATGTCTGTTTTAGGGGATGTGGCCAGATGTACTTAGGGCTGGAACATGATCTGCAACTTAAAATGGTCAGAAAATAAAGAAATGTTCATTTACAAAAGAGACAAGTTTTTATAGGTATATATGTATATTTTTTCACAGAAAATATCCATAGCAAGAAATTTATTTGTGTATGTATACACAAAGAGAATATGACAAATAAACAATTAGGAGTCTTGGTAATGTACTGTTCTTTCAGGTTTTCTATAGGTTTGACTGGTTTTATTTTCTTCCAAAAAGAAACAATGAATGAGCTAAAAATGGAGGTGATTATCCCTGGAAATGACCTAGCCCCCAAAAGCAATGCAAGTGGTTTTCATGCTCTTGTGTTTTGTCTCACACTCGCCTCATGCTTTATCCTTGGGTTGCAGACAGAGAGGAGAGGGCCTAACTCCTATTCTTTAGGTTGGACCCCACTTTAAGGAATTCATATTCAAAGGGATATATCTTATCTTTGAATTTTCATTCTTTGCACTCTCTCTCTCTATATATATACAATATACATACATATATGTATATATGTATATATGTACTGTATTTGCAATAACATTGATTTACACATAAGTTTTAGATGTGCAGGTTCACTCTTCCTCAAATACATGCTAACACACCACACCCACCACCACATTGAACCCCACTACCCTTTGCTACCTCTCCAGATATATGTAAAAAAACTTTTTGATTTATAATGAAATTCTACCTATCAGATACACCCTGTTATAACTTCTTTTTTAAAAAAAAAATAAATTAACAACTTTAAGCTTCTGTTGTTTCCTCTAGGGATTATTCAAGGAGACTTTAGGAATACATGACATAATCAAAAGCACTTACAATCTGGCTATAGAAATTTAAATTTTGAACCAAGGAATAAGTATTCAAGGCTAATACTATCTTTAGATGCATTTTTCTAATTCGTAGTATCACAGAAAAATAACTGAATTGCTTGAGCATATGAACTTAGCATTTTTATTGGTCAAAGCAGTTGAGTAGAGGTGACTTTGTATGGTTCAATTATGTTTTCTACTTACCATACAGATTCAATTGTATTTTACTATGCGCTTTTAGTCCTTTAAAACAATTATTGGTATTTATGAAAACTTTTGTTCACAATACTGCTTTCATTTTTGAATATTTGACATTGTATCTCAATCTGTATTTCACACCACACCCTCTACAAGAGTTCCAGTGTTCTTTACACGACATTTTCCCCTCCTGATGTGCTTTTATTTGTTCAGAAAATTGTTTTTCTAAAAGAATTTATTTAAGTAATTAGGAATCCTCCTCTCCATTTATAGGGAATTCTTTAATCATTTTATTTTGAGCAACAAAACATTTTCAGGGAAAGACAGAGTAGCCTGAACTGACCTCAATCAGTGCTTCTTTTGGATGTTTTTGTGCTTACCTGACAGTTGTTTTAAAAAGCATTAACACAGATTTAGTAATTCTAAAGGGGTTTTTCTCAGACAATACTAAATGTTCTGTTTTATTTGTTTCACTATTTTATTTATTTAATTGTGAATATATAACATAAAATTTATTATCTTAACCATTTACGTGTGCAGATTAGTGACATGAATTCCAGGTACATTGTTATACAGCCATCACCACCATCTATCTCCAGAACAATTTTCATCTTGCAAAACAAACTCTAGTTATTTAAATAGTAACTTGTCATTTGCTCTTTCCCACAGACCTGGAAAACACAATTTCTTCTATCTCTATGACTTTGACCATTCTAAGAACAGAAGGAATTATATAGTATCTGTCCTATTGTGACTGATATTTCATTTAGCATAGATTTATCCATTATAGTATATGTCAGAATTTCCTTCCAGTTTTATAGCATAACAACACTCCATTCAATATATATGAAACACTTATTTATCCATGCATGCGTCAATGGGCACTTGGGTTGCTTCTACATTTGGGGTATTGTGAATACTGCTTCTATGAATTGAGTGTATAAATATCTCTTTGAGAGCCTTATTTCGATTCTTTGGGTATATATCCAGAGATGGGATTACTGGATCACAGAGTCATTATGTTTTTAATTTTTTAAGCAACACCATGCTGTTTTCCACATCATCACTACCATTTTATACTCCCACCAACAGTGCATAAGTGTGCCAGTTTCTCCACATCTTCACCAACACTTGTTTTTATGTACTTTTTATAGTAGCCATCCTGAAAGGTGTCAAGTAGTCAGTTGTATTTTGAACAAGATTTTTTAAAGCATTCTTTAAAACATTACTTTACAATGCCAAAAATCTTTGAAAAGATTGTGGATAAAAACTACCATTAAATAAATAAGTGCCCATGGTTTATAATAAAATTTATCTTGACAGCATCAATCCTGAATTTAAAAATTAACAATGATGTTGGTTGTGGGTTTTTCATATATGGCCTTTATTATGCTGAGGTATTCCCATTTTATGCTGGGTTTTAATCATAAAAGGGTGTTGAATATTGGCAAAAGCTTTCTCTGCATTTATTGATATGATCATGTGGTTTTTCTTCTTGCTCTTGTTAATATGGTATATTATATTAATAGATTTGCATATGTTGAACCAGGCTGGCATCCTTGGGATGAATCCCACTTGGTCATGGTGGATGATCATTTTGATGCATTGTTTGGTTTGGTTTGCTAATATTTCATTGAGAATTTTTTACATCTCTGTTTATTAGAGATATTGGTCTATAGTTTTCTCTCATGGTGACATCTCTATTAGCTTTTGGTATCAGTATGATGTTTACCTCATAAAGAGTATTTGGGAGTGATCCCTGTTCTTCAATATTTTGGAAGAGTTTGAGAAGAATAGTTATTAAATGTTTTCAGAAGTTTTGGTAAAACTCATTAGAAAAGCCATCTTTTCTGGGCTTTTACTTTTTGGGAGCTTTTGATTACTTTTTCAATTTCTTTGTTTTGGTAAAACTCACTAGAAAAGTCATCTGGTGCTGACTTTTATCTTTAGGGAGACATTTGATTTTCTCATTAATTTCTTTGCTTGTGATTGTTCTGTTCAGGTTTTCCAATTCTTCCAGGTTCAGTCTTTTTCTAAAAACTCTGTCCATGTCCTCAAGGTTGTCTGCTTTGTTGGCATAGAGCTGTTCGTAGTAGTTGCTTATGATGTTTTATATTTCTGTGGTATCTGCTGTAATTTCTCCCCTTTCATTTCATATTCTAGTTATGAGAGTTTTCTTTTTCCTTTGTGACTCTAATCAATGGTTTGTTAATTTTGTTTATTTTTTTCAAAGAACCAACTTTTGGTTTCATTGATCTTCCGGATTGTCTTTTTGTGGTCTATTTAGTTATTTCTGCTTGAATTTTGATTATTTCCTTTCTTCTGCCGATTTTTGACTTTAATTGTTCTTATTTCTCTAGTTGTTTTAAATATAGGGTTAGGTTGTTTGTGATTTTTCTTGTTTCTTGAGGTAGGCTTGGATTCCCTGTTAGTACTGCCTTTGCTGCATCCCATAGATTTAGGTAGCACATTTCTTCATTTTCACTTGTCTCTAAGTATTTTTTTAAGTTCCTCTTTGATTTTCTCTTTTACCCAAGAGTCATTCAGAAGCATATTGTTTAGTCTCCAATTAATTTGGGGTCTTCCAGCTTTCTTTTTGTGGTTGATTTCTAGTTTAAGCCATTGTGATCAAAGAAGATGCTTGGTATGATGTCAGTCTTTGTAAATTTATTGAGATATGTTTTGTGTCTCAACATATGATCTATTTTTGAGACTGTTCCATGTTCACTTGAGAAAAAAGTGAAATCTGTAGTCATTGGGTGAAGTATATAGTATATGTCTGTTAGACCCAACTGTTCCAAATGGTCATTTAAAGCAGCTGTTTCCCTGTTAAATTCTTCCTGGTTGATCTGTCCATTGTTATGATTGGAGTGTTGAAATCTCCTACTCTTATTATATTTCTGTCGATGTCTGATCAGTTATAATATACTTGCTTAGTATGTTTTGATGCTCCTTCATTTGGCTCATGTATGTTAATAAGCATTATGTCTTCTTGCTGGACTGACCTTTTAATCATTTTATAATGTCCATCTCTGTCTTTTGTTAAGCTTTTTAGTTAGAAGTCTTGTTTCATCTTATGTAAGTATAACTTTCCTGCCTTTTTGTGGTTGCAATTCAACTGTAGGATTGTCTTCCAACCATGGATTTTGAGCCTTTGCCTATCTTTTGAAAGAAGGTGAGTTTCCTGAATGCAGTGGGAGGTTGGGTTATGCTTTTTAATCCATTCAGCCACTCTGAATCTCTTGACTGGTGAGTTCAGTCCATTAATGTTTTAGGTGATTATTGATATGCAGCTACTTACTGTCATTATGTAATATGTCTTCTATGTATTGTTCCAGACAATATCTTTGTTCCTCTTTCTCTTCTTAGGTGCATTGGGTATTCTTATGTTTCGATTGGTTTCCCTTTTTGTTTTCTTCCTCAGAAATGTATTTTGAGGTTACTCTGAAGTCATCATTAAGAATGCTATGTTTATTTCCTATTTTTATTTGAAAGCAGATTAGTCTTATACTCATTCTAACCATTCACGTTTTTATTCTCTTCTCTCAACTTTTTATATTTGCTGTCTTATTGTTTTTAAGTGGGGTTTCTTTATACTTTCTAGAGCATCCTTTAATATTTTTTGTAGATCTGGTTTTGTGGTGATGAATTCCTTTAACATTTGCTTATCAGAAAAGCTTTTTATTATTCCTTCAGTGTTGAATGATAATTTCACAGGGCATAGTATCCTAGGTTGAAAATCCTTTTCTTTCAGCACTTTAAATATATCCTGCCATTCTCTTCTAGCCTGTGGAGTTTCAATTGAGAAATTCGCTGATAATCTTATGGGGACTCCTTTGTATGAGATTCATTTTTCTCTGATTGCTTTTTCTTAAAAGCAATCTTTCTTTATCTTGTATTTTTGATGTTTTGATGACTATGTGTCTAGGTGTAGCTGTGTTTAGGTTTCTTTTATTAGGAACTCTGAGCTTCCTGGGTCTGGAGGCGTACTTTATTCCTCACGTTGGGGAAGTTCTCAGCTATTATTTCTTCAAATATAGTTTCTAACCCCCATTCTTTCTCTTCTCCTCCTAGGACCCCTGTAATAAAAATGTTGTTCCTTTTGATGTTATCCCATAGGTCTCAAACTCTGTCTTCATTTCTTTGAATTCTTTTATCTCTTTACTAGTTTGCTTGAGTGAATTTCTCTGCCCTATCTTTTAGCTCACTAATTCTATTGGAAGCTTCCTCCACCCTACTCTTGAGTCCCTCTACTGAGTTCTTTAGTTCAACTACTGTATTTTTCATTTCTTTGATTTCTTGCTTTATTTCTTCTTTCTTTTTCTTTTTTTTTCTTTACTTCCTCTATTGTTGTCTTGATTTCCATGAATATTTTTATCACTGTGAGCCTTAATTCATCCTCAGGTAGTTTGCATATGTCTGTTGTATTCAGATTTTTCCCTAGATTTTTGGTTGAATCCATCATTTCGCATGCCTGTCTCTGTGTCTTTGCTCTGTTTGGCATTCTGTTTATGCTTACGTGGGTTCAATTTCCCTGCAGTAATGGTGCATGTAGAGTGATCACTTTGTTTTTGGTCCACAATTGGCAATATGGTTCCACCCCCACCCACAGGGAGGTGCTAATGGGCAGCACTGTGGCCTTGTCACTTCTGGGAGACTACCTGATTCCTTCAGTCTCGGGTGTGGGATATCCAGTGGGTGGGATATCCAGTGGGAGGGCTATCTGGTGGGTGGATACTGAGACTCTGGTTCATTGTGGTAGTGGGAGGGGATGAGAGTGGGGAATTCCCCTAACTACCTTCTAGTTATGGTGTCACCCAGTGTAATTTCACTGTATGGGCTCCATTTGAAAACCCAGGGGGCAGGTTCTCTTTCTGCCCTGCACCAGGACTAGCCCCCCCCACCTTGTCCCAGTCTCAATGAGTGGACTCTTTGCTGCTTTTGGAGCGGCTCTCCAGGAGGCCAGTTTTTTTCCTGTGGTTCCACCCTCTCCACCACGACCCAAATCCCGTGTCCTGAATTTGCGGTGTATCTCTGAACCCGGACCTTTTTGCCTACCCTTTGTTGTCACAGAAGTTGCTGTATCTCTGTAGCCTCTGTGCCTCCTTTCCCTCAGTGTTTGTTTCTGGAGAATAGGTAAATTCCTAGTTGCTCTGTGGGAAGGATCTGAATCTCACCGCTACCAGGTTGCCATCTTCTGAACATCCTGCATACATTTTTTAATTTGTTTATCAAAATTAATAAATTATAAGCAGAAAATTGCCTGCTTTATTATATCCCAAAAGTTTACATATTCAAATTGGCAAAAAGTAGGCTTAAAGTTTATATATTCAAAATGGCAAAATATATGAGATCAACTTATATAGGGGCCATGTTCCTCTGGTTCTAGCTTGGGCATGGGAAGTCAGACTACAAGAGTATCACAAAATAGTTCTTTTGAGGGGCAAAAAGGTCATTATTCTATTATATGATAGGTAGTAGGGTGACGGCTTACACAGAAATAGGGGTGAATTTGTAGTAGATCACTGTCACAGGCTTCTGGGCATGGCAGGATTGGAATGGGCACAGAAATGTTCTGTTTAACAGATGTTGTCCTTTATACTCCATGAACTTACTAACCTCTGAAATGGGTGCAAGCAAAAGTTTCAGTTAACTGCACACTACAACAAAGCAAAAATCCACATATACAACAGTGAAATCTCTAAGAATGTATGTTTAATTCAACAAACAAATATTGAGTGCTTACTCTGTACCAGGGCTTGTGTTACATGCAAGGAATATAAAACTAAGCTGGACATAGTCACAGAGAGAGAGAGATTATAATGGTGGTGATGAAGAAGATAATAATGAAGATAAAAGTAATAATGATAATGAAGAATATTGAGATATCAAAGATGATATAATGATGAAGATGGTGATGAAGAAGATGATAATGTTGTCAGTCATTTCACTAAGCAATGACTAATTTCCAGGCACATTCCTAAGCAGTTTATATGAATTCAAGTAATTCCCACAGCACTTCTCACCACGGTCTATGAAGACTCACATGATTTGGCCCAAGACTCCACCTCAACTTCATATCCAAGTCTTCTTCCCATTGGTCCTTCCTGTGCAGTTTTTCTGGTCTCCTTGGTTTCTGTAACCACATCAAGAACATTGTTTCCTCAGGGCTTTAGCACTTCCTAGGTCCCCTACTGCTAAACTTCTCAAAACATCTGCAATCCTCAATCCTCACCTCCTTCAGGCCTCTCAAATGTCACAATATCGCCACCACATATTAAGTAGCATATTTCTTCCTACCTACAGTGGTCATGAGGATGCACTGCACACACACCTTCAGGATTGAAGCACTGATTCCCCACATGCTACAAGTGAGGGCAGTGACAGCCCCAAGATCTCAGGCCTCTCTAGAAATTTCTCTCAGCTGAAGAGAACCACCCCAGTTCAATGGTGGATCAAAGCAGCGGTATAAATGCCCAGACTCATGACCCTATCTGGGATTAATTCTGAAATGCTGTCTCAGCTTCAGAGAATCCCATTGGGTGCAGTGAGTCCTTTACCCTGTGCCTTTATGTTCCCAAGAGCACTTTCTAATGAGCTCCCTTCTCTCCTGTCATCTCAGACTCTACCTCCTAGAGCACCCATCCTGTGACATCTTCCATCTTCTCTTTCTCTCCTGTTTGGCTTTTTTCTTCTTAAAATAACTTCACACATCTGGACATATTACAATTTTATTTGCTCATGTTTTTCTAGCCCTTTGTTAATGCCACAATGGCAGGAACTTTGTGTTGGTCACTGCTGTAGCCCTAAGATACTTGGAGTAACACTTGGCAGATAGCATGAGGTCAAGAAATACTTGCTGAGTAAATGAATGGATGGACGCATATCAAATGCCACTAGGAAGTAAATATTATTATTGATATGAAACTTATATTTGTTTAAAGGCAAGAAAGAAAAAAGAAGTATTTCACCCTGGCAAGTGGCTAACTGTTCTGGACTCTAAACAGGATCACTCAGTGGCCAACAAACCCTTGATCCAGACCCAAGACATCTGAAATTAGGTGGTTCCACAAATTTCATTGTTTCCTAGGCCGTCAGTTTCTTACCATTTAGTTAAGATTTGGATCAAAATGAGTAATAAAGTTATCACATCATTTCCTTCATTCATTTATTCTAGAGGGGCCAGGGATTGTGGGAACAAGGAAGGAGGACATTACCTGGTGTCCTCACTGGGGCTTTCAGTGATGCCAGACTGACAGAGCAGCTATGCAGATGGGTCCCTAGAGAAGCCTATGCACTTGCTTCCAAAGCCCCATCTTTACATAACTGAGCAGTTGCTCTAAAAATTATTATTCTCTTGTCTTTTTTTTTCCTTTTGTAACAAGAAACCGGAATCATGACCTGAGTCTCTGTCACAGAGAAAAGTAGAAGAAAGTCACAATTTTTTCAGAAATAAAACAAGAGGCACAGAGGAACTGAAGGATTAAGATGTCAGGGGAATGGATGAGGGATTGAAAGAAAGTTGGGTGTCCTGTAACCATGAGAGAGACTTGACTTTCTTTTTCCCAAAAAAGAAACAAGTAACAGTCACTTGGACCTTGTGGGGCTATTTCAAAAGTAAAACTTGACTATAAAGGAATGTGGAGACCTAGAAGGAAATCAAAGAAGAGCGCATGACTTTAGGGACTTCAGCAGAAAAGATGAAGGAAGCCAGGAGACGAAATGAGCTGCACCAGAGAGTCAGAAAAATGATGGTGCTTTTGCAGGTTTATCAAAGGGAACACAGTCACCACAAGGAAGTGTGCTGCTAAACAGTGGGGACGAGGGATGAAAACCCAAACTATTGCATCCTTAAACAGGCCGCACAGCAAACTGCATCACTCATGCTCTTGAGAAGTGTGCTTTCTGCCATACAGACTTATATTTCTCTAATGTTAAGATCTCAAGGTTGACCATCAGGGAACCAAATTCAACAGGATTAAACTTGGGTGATTCTCCATCTCCCTTCACGAAGGCTAGTTTGGAACTGAGCTGACTTCAGATTGGGGGTGTGGAGTATGGTATGTGGGTCAGGAAGGCGCAGTCAGTAGGCACCCAGCTTTCTTTCAGCTTCTTCCAGAGACTCCTCCTTCCCTCAGCCACCTCCACCTCTTCTCTCCCCTGCTCTCCACCCCCGACCCTGGCCTCTTCCTTTTCCTTCTGTTTCATAGCTATTAATTGAGGGCCTGTGAATACCAACTAGACCTTAAACCCACAAGTGAGCCTACAGGTCCCTGCCTCACGGAGAACACATGGAAATGAAATAGATGGTCAGAAGCATACATGGCGTGATCACAAAAAGGTTTAATTGCCAATCAGGATAAATTCTCAGGGAGTGTGTGGGGATGTTCCACATGGGTTTAGCCTCCCTAGTGGGCCAGGGGAAGCTGCCGAGGAATTCAAGTCTGAGCTCAGAACTGAATGGTAAGCAGTGGGAGCCTACTGTGGGGGTGGGAAATGATATTCCAGGTAAAGGAAAGAGTCATTGCAAAGGCCCTGGGGCAGGTGGGCATTGTGCTCTTGACGCTGCAAGAAGGTGGCTCTCTGAAGGAAAGGGGTACAACACAAGGTCAGCGAGGCGACAGACCCAGCAGGGCAGCAGAGCAGGGGTCTCTAGGCTATTTCCAGGAACTATGTCTACTCCAAGAATGGTCAGGATGGATTTTGAGGGATGGGTGTTTGACATACGAGATATTTTAATCTATTCTGTTAAGTGGAGTCAAGATCAGCTGGGAGTCAATGAGAAATTCAGACGCGGGTTCCTTGTTGAAGATGATAAGGAACTTCAACGCTGAGACAACAGAGCACTAAAGCAGGCATGGGGCCCTGGGCAAGTCGGGTCTCAGCCTCCTGAGTGCTCCAAGAAGTGGCAGGGCATCCCTTCCCTGGGCATTTAAAATATCTTGCAAGGTTTCTGGCCTTAAATTCTTTAAACTAACCATAAGAAGGGGAAGTTTAGTTGAGTCAGGATTGAAGAAGAGCAATTGGCCTTGGTGACAGACCTGATTGCGAGGCTTGTCAAGCCAACACGATGCACAGGCCTCTCTTCTGAGTAGAGCCCTTCTCCAGGCCAAAGTGGACTGGGGGACCTGGCGTGGCTCCCAGGGCAAAATTTGTGGAGGCTGTACTCCCTAGGTAGTGATGGGTGAGTGCCTCCTTAAGATCACATCTGGTGTCTGGCCCCTACTCAGGCTGATCAGGGTCATGCATCAGAGCGTGTGAGTGTGACAAATTGTTATGAGACAAGGTGGCAGCAAGTCAGCCCTAGGCCTGGAGGTGGGAGCCCTTGGTGGACTCAGGAAGCAGCCCTTGGGGCTGCCCTCCTGCCAATGCTGGACAAGGGTGTACCACTCTGGTAAAGGCTGGGGCAGGAGTCTTTGCCTTGCTCACCCTGCCCGCTGCACCACCTGCTTCAGCCCTGGTCAGTCAGAGCCACTGGCTGACTCACTAGTCCAGGAATTCAGACTGGCAGCTGCTGATATGGAAACAGCCCCACCTGCGTTAGCGCAGTCCTGTTTTGTCAATGCCATTTCCACCTCCGTCGAGTGGCACAACATACGGCCACGCCAGTTTACAAGAGAGGCAGGGAATGGTGGTCCTGCTGACGCAGTTTGCCGCGCCTTCGGATGGCCCTGCCCGCCTTCCTCTCTGTCATTCTGTAGCTTCCTCGGACTTCAGGGGCCAGGACAGTGAACCAGGGGCTTCCCTTTGTGGTCAAGGACAAGCCCGTGCAGGATCCCCAGAGGCTGAGGGCACACAAATATCGGCTTCCCAGAATGCAGGCCGTCTTCCTAAAGGGATTGGAGCCTGGAACCCTGTCTGGTTTCATCTTTCTTCTGCCTATGGCTTTGTCTGGAATTGTGTCCCTTGTTGCCTTGAAAAATGCAATTATTCCACAGTGACTGGTTTTCTCGGTAGAAGGTGGAAAGGCCGTTATTAGTTTGTCCTCACGTTAATATACTTCACTTCCTTTCATCTTTATTACCCATCTGTATCTTCCTCAGAGGTCTTGTTTACATAAAACAGGACTCTTGGATGCAGAAAGTGCTTAATGAGGCTCAGCATAACCACTACAGAGCAAACACGGTACACTCAACCTTTATAATTAGGAATCATTTGATAGTATTAAAAAACATCTTCAGCAAATGGTGCCAGGCACCTTCTTTCTAGATTTTTTTTATTACTATGAAGATCAGCCATAAACTAAATTATGAGCTTGGTCTATGATATTCTGGCATTAAGCTTCAACAGTAAGGACATACATCTTGAAATGTGCTCAGATTACAGCCTTGTACAATTTGGCTCCTCTTACCCCTCACAAATGATCTTTTTCCCTCTTTCCCTCCCTCCCTCCCTCGCTCCCTCCCTCCCTTCCTTCCTTCTTCCCTCCCTTTTTACTCCCTCCCTTGATTCCTTCCTTCCTTCCTTCCTTTTTTTCTTCTTGTCTCAAACATCTGTAAATAGAGCACTTTGCACAAAGAAATGGGACTTCAGAGGCATTAGCCCCTCATTCCTATTCACACGCATTTTCTCACCAGAGGACTTCTGCTTCAGCAATTCTATTTGAAAGTCGGTTGTCTGACACTTGGGTTTCCTGATAACTGAAACTGTACCATCAACAAAAATCTGGGAATAAGCAGTTCACTTCAACAATTAGTTACTGAGCCTCTAAGTATTGATGAAAACCAGATGCGGAAGCAATTAACTGTGCTTTGGTGGGGTGGGAAAGCCTATGGACTTCAGGGGACCTGTGATTTGGGCTTTGAAGGATGACTAGGAGTTGGTGAGATAAGGAGGAGGGACACAGAAGACAGAAGGTCCAGGATAATAAAGACATGGAGATGTGAAAGCATTCCATGTTTGGGGGTTTGGGAAAAGCTGTCATAACCTGGCGTGATTGGTTTATAGGGACTCTGGGAAGGCAGGACTGGACTGGAAGATAAAACTGGGGCCAAGGGATAGATGGCGTATGAAGGATCTTAGGTCTGTCTATACAATAATAAGTTGCTCCACCACACAGAGATTACCCTTCTTTGTGACTTATAAGGACAGTTCTTGAGGCAATTCGAAGATGAATAATGAGGGAAAATATATTCTTTCATACAGATTTTTTTGGAAAACATTCTATATTCAGTGCTTCAGGCTTTAGAGGAGAAATAGAAATATATATTCCTTGTCCTTCAGGGACTCACAATCTCTCTGGGTATGACGGGGTACATCAAATGTGTAAAGGAAGTACAAATGAGGGAGCACTCAAAGCCAGCCTGGAGGGAAGGCTTCCAGTGACTTGACTGGGGGGCACGCATTTGGAGCACAAGGAGTAACAGGTGAGGGTAAGAGCACTCCAGACAAAAGGAGACAACAGCAGAGTGAGCCGTGTGTGATGGGGCCAGTTTGTACTTAGAAAAGGTAGAATATGGACTATAGCTTTGAGGAAAGACAGCAATTATAAAAAGATAGGTTGGGGTGAGTTTAGAGAAGGCCTCGATATTATAACAAGAGGTCTAGGCTTTGTTCAGTAGACAGTGGAGACTAATAAAAGTTGCTCAACTGCGATATTATATCAAAGGCATCGTCTGGGTAAATATATTTTAGCTTATAATCCTACTTCTTTCGATTTAGCAGTGACAACATGAATATTGTCTTGAGAAGGATTCTGGGCTTAGTAAGGAAAAGATGAGTTCACTTATCCAGTTAGGTCCACAACCAGCCTGAGTCTACTTGCATAGAGAACTTCTGGGAAGCAATGGTTTCATTGTCCTTGGACATATCCCTTTATTCACCTCAATGAGATCTCTGGAACAGGGCTTTTATAAGAAACCAATCCTACCTTAATCAACTCAACAGCAGAACCAAGACTCCATTAGTTTATAATACTGGCCAAGTCCTCTGAAGTTCAAAAGTGCTATAAACATACTACAAATTGTTATTAGTAACCAATGAAGGGAGAAAGAGCTTTCCAACACTCAACATAAAAGACCAACTAGTAGGTTTGAAGTTTCCATAGATGGCATTCCCTTCTCCTTCACTGTAACTTCTCATGGCATTGCTTCAGCCAATGTCCAGGGTAGCTCTGCTGTCTCCAAGTATCCGCACACACTGGAAATAAGCAGGGACAGCTGTCTCTAGAAAACACTAGGCTACTCTAGAAAAGCAATGCCAACTTGTCAAGAACAAAGAGAAACCAATCCAGACCAACAGAAAACCTTACAAGGAGACAGTAATGGGTTAAAGGAGCAGAATTTTTGAGAAGTGAATTTTCCTCATTGTTTTATAGAGTCTAGATAAGGCATCCTTAATCAGGGGCTCTTAGGATGCCCCTTCCCCAAAGGGTTCCAAGGACGAAATCCTTGAGAGGAGGAATGTGAGTTCAGATGGAAGATAATTTACATCTTTATTTTCCATGGCCTGTAACTGAAACTTAGTTTTCTCTTTCATTATTCATATAATCAACAAACCTCAGTAGTATTAGCAGTAGCTGTGATTTTTTTTTCACAAATAAAAATCACAGTTATTTTTGTGTTATACTACACCCATTACAGATACTTTGAATAGCATTTGTGGTCATCAGTACTTTGATTTATGGTAGTTATTAGTGCTATATTTTGCTAAGTATTAAAAATATATATACATATATATGCACATATATATGACTATACCACAAATTAGTTTTTTAAATATATAAACAAAAATTTATTTTTAAAAATATGTAGGCTAGTTTTGAGTTCACAGAAAAATTGAGCAGAAATTACAGCGTCCCATGTAACCCTCTCTCCCTTCCACACGCACAGCCTCACCTGCTGTCTGCATCCCCACCAGAGTGGTGCATTTGTTGCAATTGATAAACCAGCCTGGGGACACCATTATCAGTCAGAGTCCAGATTTGCATCAGGATTGACCGTTGGTGTGGTACAGCCTGTGGGCTTTAGTAAATGTACAGTGGCATGTGTTCACCGTCACAGGTCATACAGAGCAGCTTCATTGCCCTAAAAACCCCCTGCGCTGCTCCCAATTACCTCCCCCTTCCCCCTCAAACACGTTTATGGCTTGAAAAATGATATTTAGACAACTACTTTACTACAATTGTGGGGCTTTTTAACGTTTTTTTAAAATTCTGAGAAGGGGTCATTGGCTTTACTCAACTCCCATAGAGTCTAAGGCTGAAAGAAGAATTCCACGTTCCCTTTTCCTTGTTCTGTATCCTCAGTGGTGAGGTCTCTCTCTAGTGCAGGCTTTCTGATTCCATCACCTTCATGGTAGCCTTCCCTTAGCTACTTTTTATGTAAAGAAATTTAACATTGTCCCAGTTTCTCTCAAAACTTTCAGACTAAATACTTTGTATGGAGATTGAGGAACTTATTTGTGATAAGCAAACAAAAGATCCTCAGGTTACCAAGATTTAGCAGTGCAGGTTACTCAGAATTTTTTCTTATATGTTCAAATTAGAAACTAGAAATTTACTATATGTCCAGATTATTTAGGAGCCAGACTATTTTTCATTTCACCAATTACATATGGAAACTGTGGTTAAATGGTACTAATTTCTCATTTTTTCCAGGGATTGCTCTTTGTCCAAAGGCATGTGGGAGCTGGTGACTTGCCCATTCCTTAATTCAGTGCTCCTCCATCTGAGGTGCCCCTTGCATCCTGCTGGCCTTGTCCATCTGTCTTTAAAGTAAAATCTCTTCTAGGGGTTTTTTTCCCCTAAGACTGCAGGCACTGTCTCCACTCTATGTACCTAGCACTTACTATTTAGTAATAATGGTTAGGACTTATTAAATACCTGTTGTATGGCAGTCATTTCTTTTACCATCGCAACAGTTGTTTACTAAATGTTTAACATATTTTAGGACTTTTCAAATATTCACAAAACCCTAATGATATTATAAGCATCCCTAATTCATAGATGAGAAATTTGTGACCCAGAAAGATTACATAGTCTTTCAAAGATTACACAAACCTGATCAGCTTAACTTTAAACTCTGCAACAAAATCTAAAATTTGAACATTGATTATGTTATGACATTAAGAAATGATCATGAACTATTCTTTCAGGTATGCTATGGTATTAGTTATTATAAAAGAATTTCTTGTCCTTTAGATACTTTGAGAAAAGTTACTGATTAAAAACTCTCAAATAGAACCCAAATCGATAAGTCATATCAGGGAGTCCTTCCAAGCACGTGCATTAGATCACAATAGCTCAGACAGAACTGAACCCAGAGGCCAGAGCAGGTCCTTCCCTAACAAGCTCTGTGACCTTGAGTGACCTTCTGCAAATGAAGGAGCTGGACAGGATGCTTTGAATGTTCCGTTCAGCTTTGGGGTCTCCAGCAAGAAGATAACATTTGTCTCTGTCTTTCAGGATAGTGCATAGGACTTAGTGGTTCTTTACTGGAACACAGACTAGTCAGATATCATCTAATCTTCATGGCGTTATACATAATCTTTCTTTTTTCCCCCTCCCCATACCACTGGCCACAGGTCTTGAACCTATGTCCTTGGCTTTCACAGCCTGTGCTTTAACCCTGAGTCACAGAGGGGAGGTTATACATAATCTTAACCAAGAAAATATTCTCTTATTCTAATGCCCAAAATCATGCCATTGAAACTTCTTGCTCTGTTTGTTCCTGTATATTCAGTAGAAATCTTTCTGCAAATGCAATATCACATAGATGTCTAATTTATGAAAACTTTAAAAGAATTGCTCTGGTTTAAATAAGAGCTGAGAGTTCCCCCAGATAGCACCCTATAAAAACTCTCTGGTCTGTACTACCCAGAGACTGTTTTAATGATTCACATTTACTTTTAACTCCTTAAATTCTCATATCCAAATAAGATGGATACCATTTGACGAGGAAGGAACTGAGGCACAGAGAGGCTAAGAAACATGTCCTGTGTCATAACTGTTGAAGTCTCCGAGCTGGGACTCAAACTCAGGCAGCCTGGTTCTAGAACCTGTACTTAGCTGATATACTTCTGTACTGTGTATAATGTGGTTACACATTTGTTAGCCATTCTACTGTGGGCTCCTTGGGAAAGGGAAGGGGATGTGACTGCATTCCAGGGCCCAGTCTAGGGTCTAGTCAAGGACAAGTGTTCGGTAAACATTTGGAGAATAAATAAAATTTATTGAGTACTTTTCAGAGGCAAAACCAAATCTCATTAAAATGTATAGATATGAATGGGTCACAGATATCAAGTTAATTCCCTTATTTTAAAGATGAAAGATTGGGGCCATGATAAATTATGTGACTTGTCCAAGATCTGCAAGTTAGTAGCAGATCTAGAACTAGAACCTATGTCTCTTCACTAGCAAATCAAAGAATCAGTCAAAACCAGTGCTCTGTCCCTCCATCCAGAGGCTGCTCCTTTTCTAATCATGGGGTGCTGATGACTAGGGGAGTGGGAAAAATGTCCCTGGTCATAGTAGAGCTGGAGGGGACTCTAGATGAAGGTCCTAGGGGAGGTATTTAAGTGACACCTGTCAGCAAACCCCGAAGTGTCTGCTAGCCGTCATCATCACTAACAGTATTGCTGGCTCCCCCCAAGTTCATTGTTTTTTCACAGATCTTGAGCCAGGAGACTACAGCCTTAGCCCCATTCCAGGTCCACAGACAATCTGTAGATGGGCTAGTTGGTAAGCAGTAGAGTCAGATTTGACCCTCCCACCTTCATAAAGACAAGAGCTGCTCTCTGAGATCACAGAGGCTGGAGCAGTGAGTCACCCTCACTGTCATGTGACCAACCCATATGCCCAGTTTGTTGGGCATTGATTTATTAATATGCCTCTAGTATATTTCGCTCGAAAAATGAGAGATTTTGCCTCTCACCCCCCACTTACCTGTGAGCTGGCATGTACTGAAGTATGCAAAACTTCAGAGAGCTCAGGATGGAAAGTGTTATAAATAGTATTATTACAAGTACAATAAATCAGACAAAGAATGTGATGTGCAAGTTGGAACATAAACTGGAATTAAGCCTCATAAATATAAAATACCCAAGGCATTTGGTTCTTTGAATTCTAAGAGTAAAATGCTTCACCTAAATTTTAGAATAACAAGGCACCCAAACAGCCACCTCAGAAAGGCGTAATTTGAGAAGCAGGGGCAGGATAATCACCAAGAAAAGGTGACTAATCTGATATACATCTTTAATGATTTTAGGAAAACTGATGGTAGTAAGATTTGACAGTTTACCATGTGCCAGGGACAGTGTCTCAGCTCTTTACATTATTACCATATTACTCTTCCCAAAGTGTATGAGTAAGCAGTGTATGTTTCCCCTTTTTAGAGACACGGAGGCTGGGCATAGAGCTGACGTAACTGTTAATGGCAAGGTCAGAATCAGTTTGAGCAATCTGCTCCGGAGTGTGTGGCGTGTGCTCACACTTACATGTTGATAGCTCACAGTTTTTTTAAATCTCTTCCTCTTCTCCCATTAGCTTGTTTATTTAACCCTCTTCTCTTTCCCATTACTATCTGGGGCGCGGGCTCCTCCCTCAGAACTCCAGCAGGAGGCCAATGCCAGTTGAAATCAACTGCAACAAAGCACACCACCACGAGGACCGTGACTTTTTTATTCTTTTTCAATGAAGCTGTTTAGACAAGAGTGTTAACTGGGCACATTTATGTTAAGGACCTCGACACAAGAGGCAGGTATTTGCTCTGGCACACCGTGTAACAAGCAATGCGCTCTGTGACAGTGATGACGCTTGCAGCCTCCCAGGCTTCCTTCCACCAGCACCTGTCACTGCAGTTCTCTGATCTAAAAGCTCTGTCCCATGTCAAGGACTTTCAGTTAACATTCTCACTAATTCCATTTCACAGTATCAGAGAGTTGGTCAAATTCTTAGAATCAACTACGCCGATCCCACGAAGCCACGAGAAGCTCATGACTTGTCCTTTTACTCATCGCTCAGTGTGTCTCTTCTGTCTCAGCTGAACTCCAGACCCGCCCTGCGGCCTGACTTCCAGAGGCTTCCCGGGTCTGAACAGAAAGTCCAAGCAAATTTTGCTCTCCAGTGGACCCCCCTCATCGCTTGTTAGGTGTGTGATCTTCAGCAATTATTTACTCAGACATTACTATCAGAAAGCAATTAAAACACAGTTATATGTAGGATGATATTACTATATACTTAGAAGAGCTGAAGAAATTCACTAAAAAGCTATTTATAGTCCTAGATCATCTTTAATCTCTCCTGACACATGATAAACATGCAATAAATAACATTCCTGCATAGCAGTGACAATGTTTAATTAATTTCTCCCCAAATCATTACCAAAAATACAAAGTACTTAGACTTAGCAAGTGATGTACATTACTGATACATCGAGAGATGATTTCATTCGTTTGGTAGAAGGAAACATGTTTCTGCATCTAAATGGAAAAATTGGATATATAAAGGATACCTGATTCTTTATAATATATGTATACAGAGATAGTTGTATATATGTGTGTATATATATACATATGCATATATAGAGACACATATTTATTTATATTTTAATGCAATCCCAACCAGATTTATTACTAGTAGTCTACAAAATTAAAGTAAGCAAATGGGAAAAACTTTAAATAATATTTGGAAAGAGATGAGTCAGGGCAAAAATTGATTTTTATCAGAGTAAAATATAGTATAAAAATCAAAATAGTTCTAATACAAAACCAGACATGTATACTATTATAGGAAATTTTTTGTGTATAAGAATATAATATATGACATAGACTTTTAAAATATTTTTATAAATGGTGGTGTACTGTCTCATTAGAAATTAGAGCAAAGAAACTAAAGCCTGTACCTTACACAAAATCCAAATGCATTCCAAGTGCTATTAAGAATTAAACTAAAAACAAAAACAAAAAGTAAAACCAAGATTAGAAATAATCAAATTCTATGAGGAATAATAACTTCCTGAATTTGAGGGGAAAAAAATAGACAAAATTTCTCTATATAAAGATAGCTTTTTCAAAACATTTACACTATAAACATTAAAATAAAAAGGCAACTAGGCCAAGAAAAACAATTTCAATAAAAAATGGAAATGGTTGTTGTTATATCTTTACAATATAAAAAACCTGCTAAAAATTTTTGAGTGATGTCAACACAGAATTAAAATAAATTGTATAAAGAACTCTAACACATAGACCAAAAAATAAGACCTTAATAAATAAGTAGGCCAAGGACAAAACTCAGATAATTAATACAAGAAGAAGTATAATCACATAGCAATGTAAACAAAAGAAATAATTTTTAAAATTAAATTACGAAAAGAAATGCAATGAATAAACAAGCCTTTGGAAAAATAGTAACACCACTAGTAATCAAAGAAATGAAAAGTAAAGCAACAATGGCGCACCATTTCCTAACTATGTAATTAACATTGTTTTTCCATAAAACATTTTGATTTGGATGAGTTCACAATGAAACTCTGGACTCCTGGCTTTCTGGCATCAGGCAGAGGGACACAAATCCTAAGCCATTAAAATAAAAATCACCTAAAATTGCAAAAGCTATAAACACAAATGTCCTTAAGCAGTGCTCTATTTTTCAATAAAACTTGCAATGGTTATCTAAATGTCTCTACAAATGTCCCCCTGGGAAGCTCTGCAGTAGTGCCTGACCACTGTTCCTCATGGGCAGACACCTCACTGTTCCTCCCTTTGGCCAGGGCCTGGCACAGAGTAGGGTTTAGTAATTATTGAATGGATGAATGAGTGAATGGATGAATCAATCAATCAAGTGAATCCTTGCTAAACGGGCAGATTGAGCTAGAGAGGCTCTTGATGAAATGTGAACCTATTAATTTACTAATTATGAAAATTGTGTTGCAACTCAGAAAACGCTTTAGGATAGCTGTGCAAAGTGGGGGGAAAACAGAATACATAATTGCACATATATTATGATTGTAACTACATAATAGTTGTAGGCACATGCACTAACCCTGGAAGATAATATGTAAATGTATGTTTTTTTGTTGGAGTCACGGGATTATGAATGTTCTTTTTTTTTTTAAGCATATTAATTTTTCTTTTAACAATCAAAAAAAAAATGTCTGTGGGGGGGCACAATTTATAGACCTTGAGTCAGAATACTTGGGTACTAGTTCTGGTCTATTTAATGGCTCGTGACCTTGGACAAGTTACTGGAATTCTTTGAGCCTCAGTTTGCTCATCTATTAAATGGGGACTATAATAGCTGCCTCTCAGAGCTCTTGTGAGGTATAAGTGGACTAGTGCATGTGAAAAGAGTTTATAAACTATAAAGTTGTATATAAATGTGATGCCATCATTATTAAAGTAGCTTGTTTCCTAAGAGAAATAAGCTTTTTATTTCTTATAAATTGTTTACATGTAGTCATTTGCATCCGATGCAAAAAGAATTCCTAAGGCGTGGAAAACACACGATCCTGTGTTTCACAAGTCAATACTAAACAAACCTTAAACATGGGCCATCAGGCTGTACTGGATTTCCCCCTGGAGAAGCCAGCAGCACCTGTGAGATGCTGAGAGTGGAAGGGAAGGGAACCCAGAGTGAAAAGTCTTCCACAAAACACCAAATAAGGACAGTCATGCAAAATCTGTCACCAATTTTTAAATAGTATTTCATTTTCAAAAATCAAAAGACTGCAATGTAAGAGGGCAAGTCTCCCTCGATCCCTGTTCCTGGTACCTTCTTCCCAGATGGTAATTTTATTATATGTCTTTTAGGTAAGCAAACATAAATGTGTTATGGTTTGTTTTCTTTTAAAAAATGGTAACTCTACATCCTAGTGCTATGTACATGTTGGTAGGTAGTACATTTCCTTGCTCTTTCTTTTGCCACATTAAATGGGTGTGTCTTTCTTGATTTTATTATTCCTCTTTGAAGGGACAGCCAGGCGGTTTCCCAGCATATGCTCTGCCCTCTGCGGAAGGAAGGTGTGTTAGGCCTAAAGCGATGAGAAGGAGGTAAGCAGGGGAGCAGCCCTGGCGACACCAGCGAGGGAGCCCATGGCTTGCTTCCCTGCTGAGTGCTTAGGCAGGCTTTTGGAATCTTCCCATTTTTCCTGCCCTAGGTCAAGGCCACATCGTGGGGAAGACCCATTTCTGTTTGTCCTTTTCTTTTTTTAGAAAAATTTGAATACTTATTAAGATAACTTTAATTTACAAGATAACTTGTTTAGGTGATAACATACCCTGCCCACCAAAAGTTACCAAAAGCCCTCCACCCCTGTTCATTGCACCCACCACCACTTGCTCCTACCCCTCACCCCTTCCTCACTACAACCTCAGTTCTGTTGTCAGTGTCCAAGGGCTGGTTTTTGTTTTATCTGTTCCTTTGCTTTGTTTCTTTATATTCCACATAAAGTAAGATCATCTGATATTTGTCTTTTCCTTCTGACTTATTTCACCAAGCATAATCCCCTCAAGTTCCAGCCATGTTGCAAATGACACGATTTCATCTTTTCTAGGGTTGTGTAGCATTCCATTATGTGTGTACCATGTCTTCTTTATCCAGTCATCTGAGGACACACACTTAGGTATTTTCTAATTCTTGGTTATTGTAAGTAATGCTGCTGTAAACATGGGGTGCACATATCTCTGTGAATTAGTATATTGTGTTTTGGGTGTAAGTGTCCAGAAGTGGGATGGCAGGAGCATATGGAATTTTCATTCTCGATTTATTAAGGAATCTCCATACTGCTTTTCATAATGGTTGCACCAAATTACACTCCCACCAGCAGTGTAAAAACTTTCTCTTTTATCTGCATTTTAGCCAACATTTGTTGTTTCCAGACTTTTGAATAATAGCCATTCTCACAGGTGTGAGGTGACATCTCAGTGATGTTTTGATTTGCATTTCCCTAATGATGAGTAAGGAAGAACATCTTTTCATGTGTCTGTTGACCATCTGTATGTCTTCTTTGGAGAAATGTGTATCCAGTTCTTCTGCTCATTTTTTGATTGGGTTGTTTGTTTTTCTGTTGTTGAGTTCTACGAATTCTTTATAGATTTTGGCTGTTTAATTCTTTATAGATTTTGGCTGTTTAGCGCTTGTCAGATGTGTGGTGATCTTCTCCCCTTTTTATTAAAGTGTCCAATGCTGTACTTCAGTTTGAAATGGGACAATCTGGCTTAAGTGCTGTTATTCAAATTCTCTCTACTTCAAAATTAGATTAGTTGTAGTACACACTGCAAGGGTTTTGTAAAGCTTAACTGAGTTTGCGTGGTGTCAGTGCCTCCTATTATGTCCGGCATCCTTCAGAGTATATTTGGGAAGAAACAGTCAAAAGAATAAAAAGCATCTTTTTTATCAAAAATTGTTTTTATTTTTTATTTTTAGAGAGGAGGAAGAAGCACTTTTTTATTTTATTTTATTTTGTTGTTCATACTGGTGATTTTCCCCTGGACCCAGGACTTGAACCCAGGGGTATGTGAGCTGAGTTCCTTGGGAGGTGATTGAACTAACCGCTGCTCCACCAGGGTGCACCCAAAAAAGCATCTTTATCTCATGAAATTCTGCTCTAACTGAGTGGATCTCAGTGTGTCTGTGGATCAGCAGCTTCACCTGGGAACTTGTGAGCTCTGCAGACCTACTGAGTGGCAAGTCGGAGGGTAAAACAACCAACTGGATTTGATCAAGTCCTCAGGGTGATTCTGATGCACAACAGGATCATAGAACACCTGAAAATTCTGTTCTTTCTTTGACATCATGAGTGAGTGACACAGGATTCCATGCATTTACTATTATTTGTATATTATTATTTGTATTCTGTTTTTTGCATCTCAGAAAATTTAGAGAATTGTTTTCTTTTAAATCACATTTCCAAGGTTTTCTTTTAGCATTTGTTTCCTACTAGTTTAGTAGCCCAGATAGATTAATAGTAGCAGGTGTCAATACTTTTATTAAAAATATAAAGGAGAAAAATTCAGAATTGAAAAAATTTGAACTGTAATTCATTTTGTAATTCCATAATGGGGCTTAACCAGTGACCCACTCACTGATCTATCATACATCCTATCAAAAATCAGTCTACCGGGTACTAGACCCATGTTTCCATGCATTGGTAGAGCTTCTAGAAAGAAGCAAGTAAACTGGTCCCATTATCTCTGCACCCAGAGGAGTGCTTTCTCTAGAGAAGAAATGCTGCTATCCTGTAGCATAAACCAAAGATGTCAAATAGTTTGAAGCCAACTTCAGCCAGTTGGCGGGATGTCCCTGGAGCATTATTTTGAGCTAGGTTCTGAGACAGTGTTCTGCCTGGGCAGGAGAGAATGATATTCACAGGGAATATGGACATAAGGCTCCTTTATTAAAAGAATGCGGCCTTTCTTTTCCATTGGGATATGGGAGACTGTTTCTTGGCTTATAAAATCAGATCTTTTGCCTTATCTCCCCTTAGGCTTCTAATAGTGTTGGCTTTCTCCTTTCCGATTGCACTGAGAATTGTCAGGCCAAGTTTAGAGTCAGTGAGCAGTGGTTCCTGAAGACAAATACACAAATACAGCTTGGTGATCTCTGTGGTGTCTGGGCTCAGGCCCAGGTCCCAGTCCTGATGGTCTCTTGTTCTGGCTTCAAGACACCTAGTTGTTCCTCTTGGGAAGCAGCAGGATTTCCTGAGTGAGACAGCACACACTTTGCCCTCCGCTATCTGGTTGCCTTTACACAGAGGAAACCTGGTGGCCCTTCCCCGCCACTCCAAGTCAGTCAGCAAGTGTGAAGCTTCCCAGCTGTGAACCACACGCGAGCAAGCGCGAGGAGACACATGACCAGCGGTCAGGAGCCCACCAGTTGGGCTGGTTCTCCATTTGCTCTACAATTAGAAGGTGTATGCAGCACTTCTAGATTATTCTTTATTTGCTTATATGCCTCACTTACATCATGAATGCCTGTTTAGGATCCATTAGGCTCACAGCTTCAGGGGAGTGTGGACTAGATTAATCTGCTCTCTGGTCAGCTAGAGCTGTAATTGGAATCCACCTGTTCCTACCTGAAGTACAAAGACCCTGGAACTCCGGAGAGTTTTTTCCTTAATCAATTTCCTTCAAGAAGAACCAATATGAAAAAATTCCCAGGAGATTTTTCCAATTAGCTCTCTTGAGAGTAAATAGAGGTCTTACTTATCCTGATTTGCTGAAGACATTAGAAATCATTTTCTTCCCTCCCACTATCATTTCCCCCTCCTTTTTGCCTTTTTATTCAAATTCAAACAAATCTATAACATTTGTTTATCACATGATCATTTTGAGACACTGTGTCTTCTCTTGGTTTTCATTTCTAAATATTCCTGTTTTCCTTATGAGTTTTTTCAGGTGCTTCAAACACAGTTTTTAAGTTCTTATTTTATTTTTCTTTCCACTCAGGATGAGGTACATATATGTTATGGGGTTATCTAGTCCCACCACAAAATGGTGCTTTGCAATTTTTGTAAAATTGTCTTAAATCTAGCAGTTAAAATGGAAATCATATCACTGTTACCCTGAGGAGAATTAGTTGGAAAAAACTATTAGGTTGTTACCTGAGCAGTTCTAATTTTAGACCACTGTGACGTCTGGTTAAAGATGGCCGCCTCTCAATTCCCCTAATACTCGTGACTAGGAAGAACACTGTTCGATTAAATCACAGATGACTGAGTTACAAAAATATCGATTTCCCCTCACCAGAACACAAAAGCGATATCGAAGAGAAAATTTGGCTCACTTTTTTGTTGTTTTTCTTCGCATTTTCTTTCTGAGGAAAAAAGAACAATGATAAGAGGAGAGAAGGAGAGTAAAAGAGTACTATCCAGAAATCTGAAAATGCCTTGAATCCTTACTAGAGAGTCTCGCTGGGATTTCTGAGATTGTGGACGTAATAGCCCATGTCCATTCCCTGGCTCTAAGTGCAGTTTTTACAGCCGGTCATAAAATGGAAAGTTAAGGCTCATTGTGAAACAGTTGGCACATATTTAACAAAGGTAAGACAAGCTGGCACCACTATAATTTATACCCATTAGTATGAGGTTCAGTGGTGATCTATGGCAGAGAGCACAGCTAATAAAGAACTTCAAAAGAAGAGAGAACATATTATGAAATGTAGATTCATGTAAGCAGTTTACATTTTTGAGTATGGTGAAATTAAATTTAACTTGCAAATATAGCAAATATCGCTATTAATTCATATAAATAGCCCAGCAATTCTATAAATGGATACAGATTTCACACAATGTGTTGTCCCATAAAAAAGACCCAGTTATCATATCTAAAATCTACACTGTATAACCTTTAAAAGAAATTCTATGATGGCTCTTGAAAGCACTTAAAACGGGTTATCTGTCAAATCTATACTTGTAAAGATTTTCGTTATAAAGATAGAGAATACTTTGCCTTCTTATAGTCATCCATGTTTCTGAAAATGGGAATTAAGTGACTCCTTAATCCTCACTTTTAAAGGTAGAACAATTCTAGACCCATCAGCTTTTCCTTGAAGAATCTTTTTCATATTCTTGGTTACTTGGTCGCTTTTCTCTGAACCTTTTCCCCACTCTTTTTTTTTTTTTTTTTTTTTTTAAAGAAAAGTGGTTACTCTCAGTTAAGATTCTTCTACACTTCATCAGAATTTCCACTTTAACGCTTGTCTTCTTTAGTTTGGGCAGTTCCATAAAAAACAGATGAGATACTTTTGAATTCCTAAGAGAATAAGAGACTTGAACTCAAGTCAAAGATATCTGTTAGACTTCTAGAATCAGTAGCACCGATGCCTCTGTAAGTGTGGGGAGGGTCTGCAAGCCACATGAGCTCCCCCTGCCTCCCCAGGACAGGCTGCTCTGGGAATAAACAGCTTTACTACAGGTAGGTTCTCAGCCCATCTTTGGTCTTCCCCTTAGCGCTTGCACCATGAGGCACAACATAGAAGGAGGGCGAACAGAATGCTGAGATGAGAGAATTCAGTCAGTTACTTTTTAGTGCATTGTTATTTTAGTCATGAGAAAGTTGGAAAAGTCACACTCTTTCTAAGACCCCAGAGATCAAAGAGAATTCAGTTAAAGCAGTCATTGGAAGCAGAAAGTGCTCTCTTACCGGAAGTCCTGTGACATGTAGGCGTGGCACACGGATGTCTGTAACTCTTAGGCACAGCTAACTTGAGGCGCATGTGGAGGAATTTTGTTGTAGCATGTAGATTGGGCCATTGAAAACTTGTATGGCCTGGAATGTGTTCTCACCCCAGCACATTGCACAGTGGTGCAGAGTGAGGAATGTTTTGGTCATAGTTACTACTCCACGACAATTCCTCAGCCATGCCTCTCACAGGCTGTCAAGGAAAAACACACAACTGCGAAGTGCTTGGTAATTAAACTAAAACAGACTTGATTTTGCTTAACGAAAGGGACTAAACTGCAGAACAGAAAGGATCATGGCAAACCCCACGTGCAGAAAGCCTGCCTCCCTTGACGGCACATGTGCTGGTGCGCCCGCCTCGCTGCTGGGTGGCCCCCGTGCAGTAGCAGGGATTGTTTTTTTAAAGATGATTTTCTCTTTTTATGAATGTTAACTGTAAATGATTTTATCTTTTCAAACTCCTTCACCAGGAAGTTACGAACACTATTTTAACAACAGTATGGCAATTATAACTCTCTTGTTGAACCATCAGTAAGGCCTTCCATCTTTAGAGTCTTAGGATAGTCTGTTTTCCCCGAGTGCTAAAGTAGAGGGAAAGAGTTAAAAGATGGCTCTTGACAAAATCAGATCTTCCCTTCCATGTTCTGCCTTGCCTAGTACACAATCTCTCTAGAACTGGATTGTTCATTTCACATGTTTCTCTCCCATTTCGAAGGAGAGCCAGGTGCTCTAGGATTAACAGCTTTAATTATTCAAATTAATTTACGGATACAGTTTAGTTCTGTAGTAATCCTGGGGATATTTTGAATACAATTGGAAGAGTGAGTAGCCTACCTAGATGAACACTTACCAAAGGTCAACTCTACAACTCACAGCAAATGAACTTAAAATGATGTGGGGCTGGGGCATGCCCTGGCGACCGAGCAGTCAAGACACCTGGGTGCAGTTCACAGACACCACAAGGTCGTAGGTTAGACACTAGGGCTGTCAGAACAACAACATTGAACAACTAAACAAATAAATGCTTCTCTAAAAGAAATGGTGATTTGGGGGAGAAGAGTCTACAGGTTTTTCCCAATATCCGAAAGTAGAAATTTCCTGTTCAATATCAATTCATGGGTTATTTTGGGATTCTGAGAATGCTATTACTATTAATTAACATGGAAAAATTTTTGAGACCCAAAAGAGTCTACCTAATCGCATCAGATAGGAATAGTCTGCTTTTACATAGAGGTGAAACTATTATCAACAGTTCTTGAGCCCTTCTCTCACCTGTTCAGATGAACACAGGGTAGGGCTGTGGGGTCTAACATGAGGTGATTGCCATTCTTTGTAGTGCTGCGTGTCTTCCAAACCAGCCAAGGTTAGTTCTCCACGTAGAAGTGTTGGGGGAAGAAGCAAAGTCCGTCTCTCAGAGATGTGCTGAAAGGGTCTGACTTCACTTGTAGCTTCATGGACATCCAACCCAAATCCTCTCTGCCCCATTAAAAGATGTTTCACAGTCAACTAGCTCCCAGCAGGTGCTCTTCAACTTGGAATTAGAACAATCACTACAGGAAAGAAGAGATACATCAGCTGCATGTATTTAGAAATGCCACAGGTTTCACCTAGACCACCTGTGAACGCGTTGCATTCAATTTAGATATCTAGTTGGACCATGCCTGACGGCCCAGCTGACAGGTCATATCTTGGATTGTTTTAGAGTTTTCAGTGTCTCCAGAATTATTCTTCTATTTCTTAATTTCTACACTAAGAAATGATTAGTTTTAAATTTACCATTAGAGTGAGTAGTAGGTAGCTTAAGCATACCTGTCTATTCACCACATTCTAAATTCACTGTTATTGTCACATTATTGGGGTTTCGTTTTTCCCTGGTAGAAAGGGACATTCTCATGGAGACCAGAAGGAGACTCATGACAGCATTCAGTGTTTATATGTGAGAATTGATACACATGTTAATTTAAGTTCCAAAGACAATGAGCAAATCAACTAGTACACATTTCAAACCATGTTTATAGTAAGAATTCTCTTTAAATTCTTTATTTTTTTATCAA
Organism: Solenodon paradoxus; assembly: GCA_004363575.1. Lineage (NCBI taxonomy): Eukaryota > Metazoa > Chordata > Mammalia > Eulipotyphla > Solenodontidae > Solenodon > Solenodon paradoxus. The sequence goes on from RJWH01001853.1 coordinate 243,743, forward strand.
CATAAATTCAGTTTTATATCGAAATCAGCAATGATATAACAAATTTTTCACAGAATTTTATTCATTAACCCATATACCCAGGCCAGATCCATAAGCTATCATCTGGATACCTACGTGTTATGGCCAGTTGTTAACTATCTCGGGTTTCACTTAATGTGAGATCTCCTCTTTGAGGTCATGTATTTTTTTTAATACACAAAGAATTAGATTTCACTTAAAAGGAGTAATAAAAAGGATGTTTTGCTTGACCCAAGAGCTAAATTATTTCTAGTCTCATGAGAAGCAGCCATAGGTCTATGACCAGGGGTTGATTAAGTCCCTAATTGGTACTCATCACTTCCTTTTGCATTAAATGACTTTGCCTCTAGAAATTACCAGAAGTAACTACACTCAAAATGAGGTTAGTGTGGGATTGCCCAACAGGAAATAAACAGATGAACTTGGTGTGGCACCTAGTCACTCTCGATTATTTTTTAACTCTTTGTTCTTTGAGTTCTCAATATTGTGGATATGTAAAAAGAAATTTATTCCTTATTATCCCAGGAAAGGTGCAGGCAGGAATGAAGGTGAGTAAGCCAGCAGGAAGAGAGGAGGAGGAAGCACTTTAATTTTTCACTTAGTTGTTCGCATTGACTGTTTCCCCTCCAGACCCAGAACTCGAACCCGGGGCTATATGGCCTGGCTCCTTTCAGAGGCAATTCACCCAACCACTGCTCCACCAGGGTGGGCCAACTTAAAATTGTGTTGTCACCCCATGAGTTTACCTATTCCGTGTTTGGTGTTTTCTGACCTGAAGTGTCCAGATAATTGACAAGTTCATTTAGAATGTTTTCTGTTTTAATGTGACTTTGTGTGTTCACGTGCTAAAAGAACAAATGGTGTGTGATAGCCACACAAAGGCAGGATAAATGGGTGGGAAAATATCAGTCAGGAAGCCTTCTTTCTTCAAAGCCATGTACATTAGTTCTGAATCTAGTATTCCCAAAAGTGGAACGTGCACACTTTTCTGTTAGACAGCACGTGGAGGAAAACTACTAGTGCAGCAGGGTTCCATCTTAATCCCGAGCGAGAGGCACGCTCGACACTCATCAACATGCACACTCCCACTCCCCCGACCCTGTGCATCCAATCAGCCCAGCAGATCCTGAAGCAGGTGTTCTGACATCTCCTCTGTGAATGCACGGGGCCTGGAGACTGACGGTTTGCTCAAGGAACCCACTTCACAGGCATTTTCTTTTTCAATAAATGTAAGGAAAAAGGAAGGAATTTGAAATGCACACACGTTATTTTTTAAATTCCACTTTATTTAAAGACGATAGAGTAAAGGAAGTGACAGTAACAAGGGGCAGATTGTGGAGGGTAGGTGGTGTTCCGGAGACTGAGGATGGTACTGTTCTGAGACCGAAAGGCACTGCCAGATACAGGCAGATGCTGGAAGCCCAACCCGACTGGGAGCCAGGCCCCTCTGTTGCTTCCTCGGCTCCATCCTGGGCACTGGGCTGGAGTGAGGAAGGAAAAGATTCCAGACAGCAGGACTCTCCGCAGTGAGTGAAGGCCCAGGAAGCTTCCTCACTTCGCCAGCGTGGTCCAGTGCATAAGGGACATGGGGCATTGCAGCGGGAGAGTAAGGCTACAGGGTTCGCCTAGGAGATAAGGTCCTGACCACTTGAGGTCACAGACCACTTCATTAATAAAATCTTCGGACTCTTTCCCCAGAAAGAAGCTCAGCCATACACACACAAGCATACTGTTTCAGGAGCTTCCTGAACCTGTTCAAGTTCATCCAGACTCTCCCGTTTAAGCGCGTTCCTTCTATGTAAAAGTTCACCGCGGCTCGCAGCAGTTTTGTTTGAAGGCAGCTAGCCTTTCTCTGAGTAGGACAGATTTCAAACAGGAGTCCTCCACATGGAGTTCATGGTCCCGGGGGGTGGTCGGCGGGGGTGGCCAGGAGAGTCCCTGACTCTACAGATGTAATAGATGCGGGTATGTATTTCTGGGAAGTACTTCCATCAGAATGTCAAAGCGGTTCCAGCTTGGAAACAGTGTTTTAGAAAGACCTTTAAAAAAAATGCTTTTTGAAAAGGTAAAATAGCATATTGTCTATGGATTTTTTTTTTCCTTATATTTTAGGTTTCTCAGTGTTGTGTGAGTGTGTTTTAATATATAGGTTATATAGGTAATATAACACATCATTCACCCTGTGTTTTGGGGGAATGCCAGAAGACCCCAAAATCATGCTACCACCATTTTACCAGATTCTAAACCACCCTTTAAAGCAATTATCAATGCTAGACTATTGAGATAATGAGGATTTTTATTATGGTTCCAGATCCAGTGGCTCATTTAGCTGTAAGACAGGCTAGAACAGATGGCTGGTGTGGCTCTGGACTGTGTGTTTCCATGTGTTTACAAGCGGAAACTCAGGGCTTCTCGTCACAGGTGATGTCTACCCCCAGCTCTCATGACAGTGTTGGCAAGGGCATTTGAAATCCTTTGATCATCCCAATAATCTCAATGATTTTACTTTAACTGCTGCTTGAATTGACCAGTATTTGAGGAGTGAAAAGAAAGCCCAAACATAGACCCGTGTAATTTCGTCATCCGCTGCCAGAGTGTGCACACCTATGTAGAATTTCCCCCTCCCCCAAGAGTCACTGCTCTGTACTGGAGGTCTCATTGCTCCAAGTCCAAGTGACATTGGAATAGTCCACACACTGAAACAATGCACTGTGTGTCCAGGGGCCCATTTTTTAAAAAAACCTCTTACTCTCAAGGTCTCACCCGAGGTGCCTTCTAGCTTTCATGATTTGGCGGGCACGCAGGCTGAAACAGCATCGTGAAGTATTTTCTAGGCCTTCTCTGACAGGAAGTCTATAGTTGTGGTCAAAACCTGACAAAATACCCCCTCCGACTACTAACTCTGATAGATACTCTTAGCAAGACCTGCTCATATAACCTGACCCTGCTATCTAGGCAAAATTAAACTTGTTAGAAAGAGCCCATTCAGCCTGAAACAATTTCTTCCCTGAGGTGTTAATAAATCTCAGTGTGGACATCAACAAGGTTCACTCTTCTGTCTGCCCTTGTCTATTCTTTAGGCAAAGTGTCCAAAGGCAACCAAAGAGAGGACGTCAGAAGGACTCTCAATTAATCCATAGCCTGGACAACCAACCCCTAAATAAAGGATAAATATTCTTAATATTTTATGTTAAAGCTACAACCAGGCTTTGTTGGAGCCATACAGCAGCTCTTTCTCCCCCTGAACCTTCTAAGGATGAGAGGCCACCCTCAGAATGCCACCCTAACACAAACTGATGCCCAAACACACCACTAGTCATGGTTTGTTTTCTTAAATGGTAAAAGTTTATTTTATTTCACTGCTCCATCAAAATTATTTATCTCATTTATCACACAGTTCCTGCCTAGTGTGTTTTGCCAGAACTAACCTGCATGAAAATTATGTTAATGGGCTTTGAGCTGGTTTTAATGTACTTCATATAATCAAGAAACTAAACAAACACCAGGGGCTCTGAAAGGTGCTCATTCTCCTAGGAAGAACCGCCGACTTTCATAAGACACGTTTTTGAGGAGAGCGACTGCCAAGGATCCAACCACCAACAGTGCCCTCAGAAAAGACCTGTTTATTCAAAGAAGAAGACAGACTGAAGGACTTCTCATTGTCCACACACTCCCACCCCATCAAGTATCCGAGGTTTCCATGAACCAGTGGTGGTTTCATGGAGGGAGACTGGGAAGTGAGTTGGAATGAATTCTTAACATGAAAACTAACCGAGAGAAAAATTAAGCTTTGATTTTGGAAGAGAAGACAGCTGGGTGAAAATGGTCCATGGCTTGGGGAAATCAATGTGTATACACACAGGGATGTCACTCGAGTCCTGGCCCGGTGATCTGCTTCCAAAACACAGTGACGTAGGGAAAGCCATGTTATAAAGAGGTCTTTCTGCTACTTCTGAGAAACAAATATCCTAGGATTTAGTACAAATGGACCCACATTATCATAAATTTTCCTCCGTAAATAAGTCTTGGTAGAAAACTCCATTAGACCCATTAAAGGACTGGACATTTGAGGAGCAATTTTAAATACTTTCATGACATTGCTTTGAATATTTATACTTACATGCTAATTTTTCATAAATAACTGCAAAAACCATCTTGAGAGCCAAGAATTGTGCTAGCCTTTGGGATACACCAACCCTCACCCCCCAAAAACCCCTCACTAGCATTAGCAAAAGAACGCTAACAGCAAATTTAATCCGTGTGTCTGAGATGAAACTAAAGACATCGCGCTGCCGTCTCGAGTCACTGAAATGAGAATATCGAATGGATTGATTCACCAGTCAAAGCTATGGAGTGAACTTAGTGGTTAACATGGCCAAAGTGTGTGATCTCAAAATAATTTCAGTAAGTAAAGTATGTTGCCTTCATTCTTACCTCATCCAGGACATTGGCACCACTCCTGTCCCAGTGAAGGGGATATTTGTGCATTCACAGGAGACATAAAATCAGCTTCTAAGTTTTTGTTTTGTTTTTGTCTAATGTGTCTTCCACTGAGAACAAGAAGTATTTTGCTACTTGGAGAATAAGAGGGCAAAACCATAGCGGATGTCACCGCACTCAGCAGTCTGGGCTGTGGGAGGAAGCCTAGGGGACTGCTGAGTTGAGACCCTGGAGACCTAGCCTGGCACACTGCTTGTGAGCAGAGAAGGGGCCAACCCATGATAACATGCCAGGAACACCCTCCCCATGCGGCTCAGTGATGACTAAAGCTCCAGCCATAACTGTTGTTCTTTGACTCCAAGAAAAAAAGGCTTGGTTTATGGAAATAAAAATATGTGCCCCTGGAACACTTTTACACTGTTGGTGTGAGTACAAAGTGGTGTAACCCCATGGAAAACAGTATGGAGATTACTCAAAAAGTTGAACACGGAAATCCCCTATGATCCCACCATCCCACTGCTGGGTATTTACCCAAAAGGTACAAAAAACACTCATCTGCAGAGATTTATGCACCTCATGTTTATTTCAGTCCTGTTCACAATAGCAAAGAACTAAAACTACCTCAGTGGCCAATGTCAGATGAATATATAAAGAAAATGTGGTACGTATATACAATGGAATACTACACAACCCTTAGAAGTGATGAAACCCTGTCATTTGAATCAACGTGAATGAATCTAAAGGGAATGATGCTAAGTAAAATGAATCGAATGAAGAAAACAAAGGAGCTAATGAAACAAACCAACCCTTGGACACTTGCAATAGAACTGAGGTTATTTGGTGCACCTTGATGGAGAAGCAGTTGGGTCAATCACATCTGAAGTTGCTTGGTCACATATCCCTGGGTTGGAGTCCCAGGTCCAGGAGGAAACAACCAATGTGAATAACTAAATAAAGATAAAAATGAAATGCTTTTTCCTCCTCTCTCTTTCTACCTGCACTTGCCTTTAAAAAAAAATGAAGAGAAGAAAAGAACCTGAGGTTACCAATAGGAAATGGAATGGAGTGGGAGGGAGGCAAGTGGTGGTGGAGTCCACTGGACCGCGGTGAAGGACACGTGATGATGTGGTGGAGGGCAGGGTGTGTGGACGTATATCTGAAGAGTGGGGAACCTATACATATGAGTTTATTTTAATTTGTAAACAAAGTTACTGCAATAAAATACTTTTTGTAAAAAGTATGCCCCTGAAGAGATGTGACACGTGAAGTGTCATGTATTTTGTACTTCAACTTGATATCCAGTTCCATTTCTTCCCTTGTCATTTGTCATAACATGGAGCAACAGGAAATATATCAGTTTCTCTATAGCGGATGCTGTTAATTGTTACACTGGATTTTTTTCGACATGATAGAGAATTTTCTAGTGAGGTCTTCATAAAATAGTTCTCGTTTCTTATGGTTTGATTAGAAGGATATTGAAAGAAAACTGAAGCATTGCTAGTTAGTGGCTTATGATGATACTGCCAGACCTCTTTGAAGAGCCTGACACAAGACCCTCTGCTGAACAAAAATGGGTATAATTTCTGGCAAAAGAAGAACCCAATAAACCAAAAATAAAACATGTAAATCTATAACAGTTCATCAATGACTTGATTTGTTTAATGATAACTGCAAAAGTCCCACTGTAAACAAATACAACAGTGTTTAAGTGTCACGTGGATTTGACCAGATGGGAAGAGACAGCGCAGCTGTCAGAAACACGCCAGGCAGATCACTTCTTACACGGTGAGAGCACATTAAAGCACCTCTAGCAAAGCTTCTCTTACTGTCCTCCAAAGATCTCGGCTCAAATGTCAAACATCTTAGAGCCTAGAGAGACAATGGTAGTGACTTAAAAGGAACTGCTTATAAAAGTATTATAGAGTATAGCTAAATATGCATGTCTTCGTTTGTTTATTACATCCTGTTAGAATTTTAGAAATTGATTTTTTCATCAACCTCAACTATTTAATCATTTTTGACCTGAAAAAATACACTTTCACCTCAACACCTGGAAATAGTAATAGCTAACAATTTTTCAACTCTGACTCTGCCCTGGGCACTGTTCTATTTCATACAGACCCTTTGATACAGTCACTCAACAAATAGTATATCAGTAGACTGAGCTCCTTAGGCCCCATAGGTGGGTGCCAATAGGCCACCCAAACCTGTGAGGCCTGGCTCAGGGGCCAGGTGCTGCAGCCATAGCAGAGAGGCAGAGGATGGCGAGAATCAGGTGAGTGCATGCTCCCGGGCAGAAACAGCATCTTCCCTGGTCTGAAGTCACTTGAACTGCTTGTTCCATTTGTCTTGTCACAGATGGAGCAAATATCAAACTTTTTTTAATTATAAATCTTAATTTGAAAATGAATGGATTTTTAAAAATGCTGTGGGGAAGAGATTTTTGAGGAAATCACCAAATCTAGAAACCTTAAAAGACTACTGAATTGGTCTCCAAATCTAAAACTTCAATAGGAAGAAAGATCACAAATTAAATGAAAGACATACTTAAATTACACTTTTGAAATACCTACTGCTTCCTATAAAAAATATCTCTTATGAATCAGTAAAAAGACAGAGAGAAGGCGGGAAGAAGGAGGAAAAGATGTAAGAAAGGCAAAAAGAAAAAAAGCAAAGGACAAACATAAAAAGCTTCTTCATATACACCACTCATAAAATTTAAAAAATGCAAATGAACACAACAGTGATGTATCCTTTTTTGGAAACCTACACATCTAAAATTAAAGCAAGCATGCTAACAAATGTACAGTAGGAGAGAGGTCATGCAACGTCTCTACAAGACAATTTGGCAAATCTTCAAATATTTTTAATACATATGTCCTCTGACTTTGCATTCTTATCAAAATCCAGAATCCAGAAAAAAAAATGAAATCATTTTGACTAATGAAGAAGTAGCACCTGAAAATGAACACTATTGTTCCTAGATGATTGATGGTGCAATTTATACTATGAGAGAATGTGCATTTTCTTGAACTGGCCTGATGGTTGACAAGTCAACTTAGAAGAATATTTATGAGCAGAACTAATAAAAAATTGAGTCCACTTTGATCCGTTACTTGCTTGAGTTGGTTTTGCCTTTGCCGCCTCAAAAATGATCATTGCATAGAAACAGAGGCTATTCAACACCCAGCATATTGCATAGGTTAGTAGCCTTGGACCAGGGACCAGGGAGAACAGAGATGAAGTCCAAGGCAGGGTAATGGAAAAGCCAAGTGCTTTGTGCCTGCGCAGGTCAGGTGGCTTCATAGAAGAATACCCACTGAACTGGGCCTTGAAGAGCAGAGAGAGATTGGAGAGCTGGGCAGGGTTAGAGAGAACATTCCAAGTGTAAAGACAGAGCAGGAGTCAGTAATGGGCAGAAAAATGTAAGACTTAAGGATAAATCTACAAGATACCTAACTAGAGCAGTACAACTCTTGGCACTCATCTAGAACCATCAATAGACCCAGGGAAACAGAGTCTCAGGTCTCAAGATGTCCTACATTGGTGTGTCCCAACATTTACATGTTCATGACTTCACCTCAGAATGCTTGCCATATTGGCTGATAAGCAAATTTACTCTAAATTTTTCCTTAAAGTCTATTCTTTTATTTATTTATATTTTGGCTTCATCCTAAGGAATAATATCCACAAAATAGCAGTTGGTATATTGAAAATAGGTCTTCTAATACTCGTTAACTCATTAACTAAATCTATAGCTAATAACGTTTTTGAAAGTTCATTGTATACCGTCTAATACCATAGAGCAGGGCAACAAAGTTACACTATTCCACCTTGAGAAAAGCTTGCCTTCAGAGACAATCACTTCAAACCGAGCTTCGTGAAAACTGCAATTAGTTATGTTTATATCACAGATGACAACCTAGACCAAACATGAAGTGTGAAATTGAGGAATCCAGAGGGCATCTTTAAACCATGTACTGCAGTAGAAATATTTGGGGGACAACTCTTCGTGTGCTGGTTATTTAACATATCTTATGAACGGACATGGAACTGACACACAATCAAATACTATGAGCATGCAAGTAACCTCCTCATGCAAACACCTTCATGTTCCAAAACCCTGACGACCTGATATTAAATATCATTTCAAAGTACGTTTGGCTCACTTTTGACTTGCAACCTTTGAGGAAGGTTGTTGGGTCCCACTTAAAAGGGTGACTGTCCTCTAAGGAGGAAGACCACAAGAAACAAGAAAAGTAAGAAACGACAACCATCAGTTATCTTACATATTTACTAAAGGCAGGAGCGATTTCAAAACAGAGTGGCAGCTGGTTGGATTTTGTTTATCTGTTTATTTGTTTAAGGTGCATGCATTCATGTCTCTCACCAGCAGAGTTTTCTGATTTTTAACGAAGATTTAAAGTGCATTCGCACTTGGAAAACTAACTGACTTATCTTCCATTGGTCACAGGAACTGGGGAATCAATGTTGTGTTACTCTCCCAATTATATGGGTTATGGATGTTGACAGTCTGTTTCTGCATCCTGTTTATCCCTAAACCTAACAACAACCACAAAAACCCCTCTCTGGTTCATGTAGTTAGTGAGGCTGAAGTGGGAAGAGTCAAAGCTACCAGGGGAAGCAGGTTCTGGGGCACTTGGAGAAACAACCAAAATGATCAGTGTTTGGTAAGCAGTCCTCACAACGACAGAAGTAGAAAAAAGTTTAGCTATATTGTGCCGTTAAAGAAGAAGGTTGAGGGTAGAGATGTGACTATTCCTCAAGCATCAAGTTGGCTATTGGCAGATGAATGAAGGACAGCAAACAGTGGAGGTGCACGCTCTGCAGCCAGCTTGTGAGCCTCCATCTCCTCGGCTGTAAAACACAACAGCACTAGTGTCTACCTTGATCAGTTTTAGCAAAGAGTAAACGTGTGATAATTCGGAAAAGGCTTGCACCCGCGCCCAGCATGGAGTAAGTGCCGTGTGTGTGCTGTCATTGCTGTTTTATTGGTATTACCTTAACTGTAAGCCATGGCTCTGCTTCCATCAAGGTTGAGAGACGTTTGAGGATTACAGTGCATGAAACTGCGTTGAAGCGTTGAATAGAATGAAAGTTGTTACTTAGGAACTGGGAATTTTATCTTTTGTGGTTGGCCTAGTTTTGCTCTTCGAGACAGTATTTCTGGGTTCATGTGAACAGTGTGTCCTGGAGAGTAGGGTGGATACATGATGACCCTTGAGTTCATTGCAGCTCATTTGGTATCAACAGTGTGACCGCACTAGCTCTGGAGAGATTTTCCTAAATGCAGAATGTAAGAAAGAGCTCCAGTCAAGCTCTATGTTGTTTGACTCACATGCATATGGCGGGCAGATCTTTACTATCTGCCAGTCAAACAGATGTGACAGTGTCTCTCCCTGTGGCAAGAGAGGGATGAAGAAGTGTCTCCAAATTCAAACTTTACAAAGGATTTCAGCAGGCTCTGCATGTCTCTGCTATCCCTGTCACTCAATAAAATTAGATCCTTACATCTCCCTCTTCTTGAAAGCATCTAATGAGTTACATATTCATTGTTTTAAGAAGCTCGCTGGAGTAACAATACAGCTTGTGGGCAGAAAAAAAGAACTCCTTGGGCTGAGTTTTGATGCCATAAAAACTCGGTGATAGGAAGTAACCTCAAACACTGGTGAAGTCTTCTGAACGAAGTGGGAGTCTGCCTGCGGAAAGGCTGCAGGATCCCCTCTGAGGGGGAGCTGCTTACTGGTTGACAGATGTGGCTCAGTGGGTGTTTGAATGCTGGAGATCCTTGACATTTGCAGATTCAGCTATTCATATAGGCCATGGAGGGAGCAATCTAATGGTCTGTGCTATGTAATTGTTTGTAGTTCTGCTGCCAGGCAGGCTGGAGTCTGAGAGACCACATAGCTGGTGATGGACATGGTCGGCCATCTAGGGCAGTTCAGCATGTGTCAGGATTGGCACAGCTGATGACTGGACATACTGGGACTTTGGAGAGTAAAGGAGATGCTATTAATAATTGCACTGGGACAACAGGTGTAAACTGAGTCTGCCTTGGTAAAATAGGACATGTGGTGATCCCACCCAGCGTCCCGCTATAGGATGCTTTGTTAGTGTAAGCCACATCTCTGGTGAACACCTTTTAAAGAGATTTCTTTGTTTAAAATGGCTGTAAGGTGAGAAATAATTCGTAATTCAGATTGGCTAACTTGTGTGAAGTCTTATAGACCAAATAGATAACTGTAGGGAGACAAGGGGCTGTAGAAACAGGTCCATTTTGGAGATTCATCAAAATCTTGCCCTAGACCTTTGGGAGACTTCCAAGAATTTATTGAATTGTCAAACAGAGCATAAATCTGAAGACTGTACTTCTGAACCCCATTCCTATCCAATTGGGTCAGGGCACTTAAATAAGAAGACCATCTGAGTGCATCTCCAAAGGGCACCAGGTCTGTTACTCAGAGCACAGAAGTCAGTGACCAGGCGGGCCCCTGGTTAGATGCCTTGTCAGGCACTTACTGATAGCTGAGTGGAATGACTTAACTTGGAAAATCTTTGAGTGAGGAATGTCATGTAAAAACAGTCCTATGAAGGCTTCTGGGTAAGAGGAAATAAGCATGCAGTTGACATGTACACTCAGACCGTGCAAAGCATTTTGCTAGATGCTCTAGGAAGGAGATATTATCCTTATTTAGCAGCTTGAAAAATCAGAAAGTTTGCATAACTTGCTCAAGGAAAGTCGTTTATATTTTTCATAAATTTTTTTTTTCACAATCATGGTAAGGAGCCATGCTTAAAGTTGGCAGAAGAAAATCAACTTTCATCTTCTGTTCACCTGGGAAGGGAAGAGAAATTCCTTGCTTCCTTCAAAAAACCACTGTTAATTCAATCTATCGTGCACTGACAAAATTAGAGACTAGCCTAAAATCGGTGCTTTCCTGCAAGACTAATTGTTGATCATGATTATTTGTTCCACACAATTCTCAGGAGAGCTGGAGGAATTCTGGGGCGGCCTTAGTAACAAAAACTGGGCAGTGGTCTATACATATTTTACTATCAACTGTAAGAGAGTCCCCTTTGCGGGTAATCTCTGTCCTTCTTGTCAAGACTGTATTGAGTCATTCAAATGAAGAGGAAGAAACTGGCATCAGGGGTGAAATGGAAAGAGAGGTAACTGCAAACTGCAGCCAGGAAGTGATTGACAAGCATTTTGTTACAAGTGCAAAATGATAAAGAAAAGGCAAGAATGCCAGTCTGTTCAAAACCAGGCCCCAGTCTGTAGTATATGACTCCCAGATGAACTTGCTTTAGGTTAGAAGGTGAACAGACTGAGGTTTACACTGTTGAAATTACCTGTAATTATCATTTTGGATTTCTTTATACATAAAAGGAAATAGGTTATAGTTGTGCTGCAATAATCCACTTATGTACAGTTTTTGTTAATTCTGTCTATAATAGGAGATGGGAGGGTGTGGGGGAGAAAGCTCTCCAGGCGAAGCTTTAGATGAAGATGTGTTTCATGTCACCACAAGTCAGGTAAATAAAATGATCCAGGATTTTTAACACAGATATAAACCATTGGAAGTCTGGCTCTGGTATATCTTAAAAGTTAAACACAAAAACAAAAACAAAATCCAACTTGGGTAACCCAACAGAGATGGCCCGGGCAATGCGTTCCAGCTGGCCAGTGCGTTCAAAGGTGAAAAAATGGGGGGCTGACTTTCTCCAGGACACACCTTCAATCTGGAAAACTGCTTCTATAGGAACAGGCTTCCCATTCCTGTCAAGCTGCCTGGCAAGCTCCTGCTCATCACTCTGGCTGAGTCTCAGATGTCACATACGCTCGAAGCCTTCCTTGGCCCCAAGGCACAAGGTTGTGAGCTGCACGCAGACATGACTTTCCCACCTTCTCGTACACCATTGGCATTCCAGAATGTTCTACCAGCATATCAGCTTTCCCATATCCAGAGCTGAGTCTAGGGGTCTGAAAGATTAGACACAGAAATGTTGAATCTCTTCATCATGTAATATCCAAGAAAATGATGTGCACATTCGTGCAAGTCTTCTGCTCAGTACAGGGTGAAGAAGCTTGAAACGAGATGTATGTTTGTGTGCATGTGCGTACGCGTGTGCACGCGTGGTCCTCGGGGCTATGAGTTCCTTGTACCCAGGCATTAGGTCTGACAGATCTTTGTAATCTGTGCTAATAGTAGTCTATATGTGCCACCTAAATAAATGTATGTTTATGCGATAAACTGCCACGAAAGTAATATAACACTCTCCTAAAAATGCCATTTCCCAAGTTTTATTTTCTAAGACTCATCCAGATTTTAAATGATCTTATTTTTATGGTAATTGATATAGATTCAGTTTTGTAAAGGAATCTAAAATGTGTATTTCCAATTCTGAACTCCAAAGACAAGTAGTTCCCAGCTCAGCATTCCACACGTATGCTGAAAAGACATCTCAGGACTGTGGTGCCCACCTCAGATCTCCCATACGTTCAGATCTGACCACTGGTGTCCCACAACACACATCAGCAACTACAGAACTCTTCTTAGAACATTAATCACGTCAGGTTATTTCTGCGCTCCGAAGTCTCCAGTAGTTCCTCAAGAGACTTAGAACTAAGTCCAGAATCCTTAGGAGCATCCAATGTTCCACATGATTGGCCAGCCCTCTCTACCGTATTCCTGGTCTCCACAGTCCTTTCTATTCAGGGACCTGCCAGGGATCCTCCATCTTCTAAGGACTGTGACTGCAGTCTCTTCGCTTGAAAGGTACTGAAGATCTTTCCTTGGCTGTTCTGTCCAGTCATTCCAGTGTGAGTCTGAGCACAAGCTCCTCAGAGAAGCCTTCCCTGAGCAATCCTCTAAAGTGGCTCTGCAAGCACTCTAGCATATTCCTCTATCTTGTTTGCCTTGAAAATGCTTTTGTTTATTGTCTATCTCCCTGACCACGATGCAGACCTGGTGAGAGTGGGGACCTCGCCTGTCTCATTCACTGCTCTATCTCCTGTTCCAAGGACAAGACAGGTGCTCACTTATGGAAAGAAGAGAGGTGTGCTGAAAACATTAAAAGCCATCATCAACAAGAAATTTGAATTTTATTACGGTCACCAGGAAGTGACTGTTCTGTAGACACAAGATACTTTCTTTGTTGTCAGACACAGGAGTAGTGAGGAGGACTCTGCACAAAAACCGCTTGAGTGGCAAGTGTGCAGCAGTTTGCTTGGGGAAAACATCCCCGTCATGGAAGCTTGTCAGTGTGCTGGTCAAACAGATGTTCTCCAAATTGCTTGTAAGGCCAGCACAATTGTGCTGGATGCGTGGCCCGTGCAAAAGACAGTAGGCAGGACTGTGACCTCATAGAATTGAGTCTCACTGGCTGGAAGCACTGCAGCACATGCAAATCATGCTGTGCAGAGGGTAACCTAGCTCTGTACTGCAATGGAGAGGGGTTGAAGAATTGATCTATTTTGTAAGCTATAAATTGGAGTCTTGATCTTACCCTGATCCCAAATCCAAATCTGGGTCACTCTGGCTAATGAACTCCCCCGTTTTATATATATATATATATATATATATATATATATATATATATATATATATGCCCCTGGTCTAATGATGTCCTTCTGATTCTAGTCTTACATTTTCAACCCCCTATCACCCATCTAAGATGGTGTTTTTATACCAAAAATACCCAGAAAGATGTCCCACAATGAATTCCACTATTTTTGACCATTTTACTTCCTTTTTTAATTTTTAGTGATGTTTTCTAGAAGTCCCGTTGCATTACAACATTTCAGATGAGTGTCATCAGACATTGACAACTGTATATACTATAACAAACTCACCACTAAAATCCTAAGTCCCCATTTACTAAATTTGTCCACCTTCCTTCCCTCTTCCCTTCTGGTGACCACTAATCTGATCTTACAGACTAAAAGTTTGTTCTGGCTTTTTTTAGTTCATCTGTTTATTGGGTTTCTCTATATACCATACATGAGAAAAATCATACATTGTTGGTCTTTCTTCATCTGACTTATTTCACTAAATATAATACTCTCTGTGTCCATCTAAGTTGTTGCAAATGACAGGATTTCATCATTGTTGTTTTTTTTCACAGCTCAGTAGTACTCCATTGCATGTCTATCCCAAATCTTCTTTATCTGCTCATCTGTTATTGGGCACGTAAGTTGCTTTCAGCTCTTCTCCACTGTAATAATGCTGTGATAAACATGGGGGGGCGCACATATACTCTCACATGAGTGGTTTTGTGTTTTCAAAGTAAGTGCCCAAAAGTGGGATAATGAGAGCATATGGAATTTCAATTCTTTATTTTCTGAGGAATCGCCATACTGCTTTCTATAATGGTTACACCAGTCTACACTCCCATCACTAGTATACAGAGGTTCCCATCTCTCCAGCACTTACAGTTTTCTGTCTTTTGGATGAAGACCATTCTCTCATTGTGGTTTGATTTGTGTTTCCCTAATAATTAGAGATGAGAAACATCTTTTCCTGTTCCTGTTGGCTGTCTGTACATCTTCTCTGGAGAAGTGACTATTTAGATCCTCAACTCATTTTTTAATTGAATTGTTTTTTGTTTGTTGAGTCTTACGAGTTTTATATATAGTTTTGATATTAACCCTTTGTCAGATGAATGATGTGCAAGTATCTTCCCCCATTCAATAAGATGCCTTTTTATTTTGATGACTTTTGGCCATTTTAACAGCCCACATGAAATACACATCACTCCTCACTGTGCAATCAGAGTCACAGCCGGGTACTAACCACATGGCAATTAGTATGGCCAGCACTGCTTACAGAATCACCCTCCTCCTTTCTACTCGTCAGGTTATGTGGTAAAAGCTCTTAACTGAGAATCTAGAAGACTGCTCCCTCCTCCATCACCACCCATCTCATCTAAAGATATCTAGTTGTTTGCTTTTTATTTATTTCTTAGAGAATGAGCAAAGGGACTCAACAGTCCTTCCCTGTTTCTAGCTGAGTGCTTACTTCTGTCTGTGTGGGCTTAGAGAACTCGCACGCTCTGTGACCTGGGCAGGTTAGCAAATGTCTACCCTCCTGACTTCCTCTGCAGTTTAAGCTGTTTTAGACCTTTGCGTGACCAAGTCACAGCTTGGCCACAACCCATCACAAGCCGGAAACGCTTCAAGTCTCAAGAAGGACCTGTCTGATATTTCTTGGGTCATAAGTCATACCTGCTCATGGCAGATGCTTTGGGGACACAACCTCTCAAGGTTCTGTGATGAGGTTGTTGGGGGAGGGGAGCAGAGGGTTACCCTATTTTTTCATGGCTGTGAGTGAGATGCTGGATATCATCCAGCAAAGCTGAGTTTTCAGATAAGGTCATTAGGAATTCAAGCTCTGGAATTAAAAGCACCAGCTTTTGCCACTGACTTGCTATGTGCTCAGGCGGCTGGCAACCTCTTTAGCCTCAGTTTCTGAACATGAGAAAACGCATAGCGCCTATCTCTCAGGCCTCCGGAAAGATTAAATTAAGTAATCTATGTTTACGATTTAATCAAGTTCTAGGCATAATAGTAAGCATGTTGAGAAATCTTGGCTTTTACTTCAGTAGTACAGAGAATTTGAGTTTCCAGATGCTAGTCCTGATAAATGGCGATTAGTGCATCTTTAGTTACACGTATTGTTTGACGACTCTTTTGGAAGGGTTTGGGCAAGAAAGGCAGAGGCTCTTCCTGCTGTGAGCCTCCAGGACCCCTGGAAGGGGTGTAGGAAGGAGGACTGTGCCAGCAGAGGCATTATAGCATGAAACAACTTTCCCGGGAGTCTCGTGCACAGGTGCCCTGGCATGAGTGCACTAGGAATGCCCATGCATCAGGCACTGAGAGTGAGAGTGAAGTGAAGTGGATTATGTAAAACCACCTAGAGCCAGGAAGTCACTTTTTCCCTCTTTGCATGGTTTGGAAAATGTTTAAAGTTTACTTTTTTTTTTACTAGAATCTAAAAAGAGACTGTTTCTTTCCATGATATATTCTTGGAATGCTATGTGTTTATTAAACATTTCTTTCTAATAATCTCTCCTTCCTTTCTCACTCTTTGATCCTTTCTTTCCCTGTAGTCCCTCCATTTCTCACATTCCTTTAATTTGCATTTTGTGACAGAATCCTGGTACAAGAGCTTTATTGTGACACCAGTTGTAGACTGACTTTAAATCGTCAGTTTCACCAGCAAAGAGTGGAATCCTAGCAGAATACATCCTGCCACTGTTTGATACTATTATGTGGTCCCTCTCCCACCCCCATCCCCGACTTTAAAAAAGAAAAAAAAGACTCTTGGTATTCTATGCAGATGAACTTTGACTATAAGTTGGAAGCATATTCAGCTTCCTCCTCAAGCAAGGATGTCTTTTCAATGTCAGAATTCTTGAAAGTCCTTGAATAAAAATTTTCTTCCCTCTAGAGTTGTATTGATGTATTTTTAATATTGCTATTTTTCTTTTATTGTTGCATAGAAATGCATTTTAATTTTGTTTGTAGTTTATAATAAAAAGGAATCAAGGGAAAAACTAGTCAGGGTCTATTGAAAGAGTTAAATCGTTTCCCTACAGCTTTCCTAAGCGGAACTGATAGTCTTACTCTGACTTAGAGAGCTGGAATAGAAAGGCTGCCAACATCTGTTTTGGTCAGAGACAGATAAAAGAGACTAATTCATAGTGGGAATAACCCATGTATGGCATTCTGTATTCCATTAGCCTTTTCACAAAAAAAAAAAAACAAAATAAAAAAACACCCGTGATATAGATAGACAGATATATTTTCACCTAAGTTTTTCCATAATGGAAATGAAAGAAAGATGAAGGTCTCAGATGAGTGGCTGCTGATTTATTTACGTAGAATGAAGTCAGGAGACAGCGTATCATCACCAACACCACCTTGCAAGGCTGGGTCTCAGCCATTCGACAGAACTGGTCTTAAAATTTAAAATACAGGAGGAAAATATCAATAGAAATATCAAATATCAAATGTTAGTAGAAACATGGATTGGGACTGAGATCAACTGAAATGCAGGAATAATGCAGAATCTGTTTTTATCCGTGAGTTTCAACCTCGCCTCTATAAAACGAATTCAAGAACAGCCAATGTGCAGCCTAATGAACTAGCCTGAAACTCTTCTCTTCTTATTGGTAAAGATACTGGCAGGGAGGCCAGAGACGTGGTCTGCTGTCTGGGTCAGTACTGAGATGCATAAGGCACCAAGAAATAATCAGGACATGGCCTGTGAAAAGATCAACAGCTAGATGTTTGGCATTTGCAGCTGTGGAGGGTGGGAGAGAGATTTGGTTTGCTTGGTTGGCTGGCTGGGAATACTAAGTCTTAGTTTCATTTCTTCTCTAAGAATGCCCCCAAAGTTCCCAACACCTTTAGTCATTGAGAAACTTGTTTAATTCTGAATTATTTCAGATAAGTAGCTTGGGCTTAAACCCTATTTTATTCTTTGACATCATGGACTTTGTTTTTTGTTTTTTGTTTTTGTTTGTTTGTTTGTTTTGTATGATTGAAGCAGTGTAGGGCCAGGAAAAAGGCTTTATGATCTTTGACGACACACAGCAAAATCTTGACTCAGAGCCGCCCTGATGATGAACTACAAGCCCCACTCTGGCTCCCGAGCTTATTTATGGCTCCCAGGGGAGGAGCGGCCCCATCCGGGGCACCCCCACGGAGGAGGACAGGCGCTCTCGGTCTTCTGGAGACTTGAATTCTGCTTCTCCACTGCTCTTCGTGACCACTGCCGCTCTTGCTCTCTCTTCTTTCCTTCCTTCTTTGTCACCTTTTTCTCCCTCCTCCTGCCATTGCTCTGGGAATTGGCCATGGCCTGTGTCTGACCCCTGAGTCTGGAATGCACGCTCACGGGGGGCTGGGGCTGTACGGAGGCTCCTGAGCAGGTGTGTGAATAATCTCCTAGTTACAGAGAACAAAACCAGGGCCACCCCAGCTCCCTCCCGATGAAGTAGCCATGTCATAGGGGAAGCAGCCCTCACAGGGCGGGTCAGCATCTGGTGACATGTTTTCTGTCATCTCAGAATCTGAAAACACTTGTTTATGAACAACTGTCATATTAAGTAGCAACTGTAGTCTTTGAAACTCACAGCATAGTAGGGATGTCTTAGGTTCCTGAATTCTTCAAACATCTTAGAACTGTAACTAACCAGAGCGCAATGAAATGGAACGCGACCGCCCCCACAGAAACTGTAAACGTTGTCTCCCACTTTTAGGAGAAAGATTCAAACTTGAAATGATTCACTGAGGCCACGTATATGCTATAGTTGATAAAAATGTCTTCAGGTACACCAAAGACACTAATTCAGGCCAGTCTCTTACATCCCTTGCAGGCAAGACGTTAGAGACTGAAGGCGTAATCATCGTTCCTGTTCAGAATCCTAATCCTCAAGGAGAACAGAGCCAGAGCTGTGATAATGGAAGAAATATTCTTGTGTTCCCTGTTCTTACTAAAGCAAGAAAAACTGCTACTGCCCTTCAGAAAGATTTTCAACAAGAAAATATTCTTTTTTTTTTTTTTCCTTTGCATTCCAGATAATTGAATTTCTTTTTTCATCTGCCAAAGAATGTCAGCACTCTGATCCTTCTAAGAAATCTGGGAGTAGTAGCCTGGAATTATTTATGATTTATGCCTATTGCCATCAAGGATTTGAGGCCTGGGATGCAAAGAATTGATATGACCAATATGCTAGACTCTGCCCTTGACTCTTAGACCAAGTTGTTTGCTTCATTTATTCTGTGAAACAAAAAAGAAAGAGACACGAAACAACACAGGTAGAAGGAACCTTGACTCCTGGAAACTATAGATCAGTTTATAGAGAACCAAGTCCCAGAGAAGTAAAGTTTCTTGTCTAAAACCAAAAGGTTCATTGGTAGCACTGCTCGGCTGGTCCGAACAGGCTTCCCTCAGTGCAGAAGTTGTTAGAACATGGCCAAGGGGTGAGACCACTTTATTTCCTCCCTGAGTGCTGGTACATATCCTGGAAGTATAAAATAATAAGTCCAGTTTCCTCTAAACGCCAAACCCGTTCTGATTCTTGGACTAACAGAAGGCACCTGAAACGGGTCCTAAGTTAGCATCTCAGCTACCAAGTGGCTGCCACCACAGGCCTCCTTTCCCTGCCTTTGTCCCTGGCATTCCTGTCTCTGGAAGGAACACTAATTAAGCAGGGTCTGAGGAGCCCCACTTCCTGAAAGCCTGATGCCCACTGTTAGACTATGCCCTCCAGAGGGGTGGGCATGGGGTGAGGCAGTGGCAGACTGGCTCACATGCTGAGGCTCACAGTCATCTGGGATGTAGCTCATAAAAGAGAAGGGGGTTATAATGGGTTATCAGACTGGAGGGAGGTGAAGAACGTAGGGGTAAGTACAACATTATCCCATGGAGTCCAAATTCATGAGAAAAAGAATGCCATGGAAGGCAGTTCAGATACAAAGAGTCTGTAAATAACTGGATTTCGTGTTTTGTCACGTAAAGTTTGATGAGTCAGGTCCACGTGGAGGGGGAGAGATGACTGGAAGGACTAGTCTGTCTCCCCTCTTCTGGCACATTGTGGTCAGTTTTGTGGGGGTCCCACCTCCAGCAAACCAAGCCCCAGTCTCCCTGCTTATACCATGACTCCTCTAGCATCCAATGCAGACAGATTAGCTCTGCAAAAATAGGCAAATTCCAAGCAGGAGTAGGAAATTCAGTTTTATAGGCATTGGTGTGCTAGTAAAAGTTTAACAATCAGTTCTCTAGGGAAAAAAATGTGTGCATGAAACCATGCATATGCTTAATATAAATGTCACTGATGAAAAGAATGTGTGGCTACAATTTATAAATATAGTAAAAATATACTACTTCTGTGTTATAAGTTCTATATAGTCACTTAACCTCTCACAGTATGTTTTCCCAATTTTTATCTAACTCTCATACCCATACTCAACTTATAGGTGTAATGATCAAACAAGTTTAATTCCCATTATTTTCCTTTATGTTAAGGGGTAATATACAACAAAGTCGTGTCAGAACAGCATTCATTCATTGATAGATGTGAACTGCTTTGTTGAATCAGATAACAGTTATTGAATACTGGAAAATATTTCCTTATTTTGGGGGCTATTCACAATGTAATGACTACAGGCACAACACAAGTTTATATTTACTATGCATCAGTAGTAACATTTTCTCCAGCAGTTTTTTCAGTCTAGATAACCAATAAAATTATAAATCAAGCCCTGACATGTAGGCAATTTCTGTGATGCAAATACTACCCATCTGATGCCACTGAGCATGGGGTTGCGAAGGATATGTGATCATGCACTTTTATAATATATGTGCAATACAGAAGTGTGTTGGCTACAAACAACCCTGAAGTACTGATCATATTAAAGTATAGGAAAGTGATTAAACAGTGGTACATGGGGAGTATTTGTTAGCTTTGTTTTTAATAGAACTTATCTAATTTTAAATTTATAAAATTTATTTTTTAGTAACGGCCGTGTTTAACAACTGCCTCACAAAATTCCTGAAAACTTAATAATCAGCTCTAGTAAACTGGTACGAACTGACTCCAGCACCCCACTGGGAGTGGGGGCATTCTTCTGAAAGATGAAGTCTTGGGAAAAGGATGGCTATTTCATTAAACATACATTCATCTTAAGTTGTAAAGCCATTAATGAAGAAACTGAATTTTCAAACCCTTGTCCAGTCAGTAGATTTACATTTCTCTGGGGTTCCCTACTCCCCCATCGCCTTTCACCACCCGCCAATTCTCCACAGGCACCCACTGCACAGAAGGGAGTCCTTCAACACACCTCAGGAGAGCTTCACGTTGCCCTATCCAAAATAACTCTTTCTGGAGCCAAGTTTTCAGTGTAATTTATTCCAAACCTTTGATGGGAAAACTCATGCTCTTGAGGCTGTTCAGATGTGCAGCCAGCGGGGAGGGAACTCCTGGCCACACGAGCTCTGACAGCTACAGATGCTGTGCCCAAACCCAGGCCCAGGGGTACCACGTGCGCTGAGAACATTCTTTGAGGGGCAGTGGGTCCATAGTCTATCAATGAATGCGCTATCCTTATCCATATCCATGCCTTTCATCTATGACAGGCATTTCATGGATTGGGGCCTACATTTAAATGTTGCATAACCCCCTTAATAAATAACTTGAGTGTTCAATATACTTGAAACAAGAAGGATGGCCTTTCTTTTGGCATGACCGGTTCAACAATAAAAGGACTCAGCACAGACTAGAGACTGATGATGAGAAAGGTCAGTGACATGAGAAAGTATGAGCATGTGGCCATTGCAGTTTCGTCATGATGAACACAGTATAAACAAGAAAGGAGTTGTGCCTTTTTTCTGTGGTCATCTTGAACTTTTAAGACAGAAGCAACGAAAAGTTGCCTCATCTGACTAAATTACTTAATTCGACTTAACTAAAAGCAAAGCCAGGATGAATCCATTGAAAACGCTAAACTGCAAAGTACTTTTTACAAAGCACCTAGAAATGAAGGTGCATTGGTCTGCAGTATGTGACATAACTGAGTCTTATCCACCGTTAGGTGGAGGTTAACAATAGCCATCATGTATGGAAAGTAAATTTAACCAAAGAACCTATACTCTAAAGTGTCTGTGCCTGTAGTATTTAGCACAATACGTGGCTAAACTCTCAAAAGGGGTTTCTAGAATGAATTATTGTCTTAATGAGTGAAGGTGATTTATTAATATTACTTTAAATTTTTCTTGTTTTCTAGTCTAAGAAATCTGTCTGTGATTTTGTTTTTGATACTGATTGTTTGAATATTTTCTCTATTTATATTACTAAAACGTAGGCCTTAATTATAGTTCCATGTTTTGAATTATGGGAGTTGATCATTAAAAAGTTATAGTACTCTCCTAGTTATTTTTTTTTATCCTGTCAGCATCCTTCCCCTTCTTCCCATTAACAAGACCCTGACTTTCCCCTGGGAAACCATCTCTCCCTTCTCACAGTCCACCAGGACACATTGGGGGACCCCCCCAGCCCCAGTCCACAGATGGACATATGATCCAGAGCTGCCAGTCAGAACTTTCCATCCTGTAGTCCACAGGGACCGATTTGGGGAGGATGCGTGAGTCACCCCAGACCAATGAATGCACCTCCAGAACATTGCTGGAGCTACTGTACGGGATGTTCTCTTTCTGCTCGTGTGCTGACCCGGGCATAGGCCTGGTGCTGACGGAGATGCAGCCCAGGAATGTGACCAGTGCAAGAGAAAGGAGCTGAGAGATGGGGAAAGCAGGCTCCTCATGGCTGACACGCATATCTGCTCAGCCTTTGAAAAGGGCGCTCTCCTCTTGGACTTTCAGTTGTTTAAACCCGTGAGTGATTGCATCGACTTTCTGTCAGTGACAGCCAGATGCATCTGTTTTACAAGTGCTCCTATGCTTATTTTCAAAGCCAGGTTTCCTAGATACTGCTTTAAATCTTGGATTCTTCAGTGGACAATAAGCATAGTTTAAACTCTTCCCAACATTTAAATTAAGGATTTCAGAAAACCAAGAGCTGAGTTGTAACAGAAGTTATGAAGAGGTGCTTCCACTTAGAATGAACTATTCCTGACTCTGTGTGAGCAGGACTGTTCTACCTGCTTCTGCCATTGATCCTTTCCATGGCCTCCGAACTGTCCCCACATTTGCTCATGGGCCAGTACTCAGCTAAATATTTGAGGGCACTCACGTCTCCAGGACATTTCTGTCCATGGTGGTCTCCTCTTGGGTTCTCAGCTCTATGAATTCCAGTCACCGGGGCCTCCTCAGGCCAGAATCTCTTTCTCCGCAGCTCAGGGAAGGTTCCAGGGCAGCCTGGAAATGGCCGCCAGAGCGTGAGTTGGGCCAGTCATTGACTCACTTCATTTGCTCCCCTTCCACCAGAGAGCTTTCTCCTGTGCTGACTCTTAAAATAGCCAAACGCTAGTGTTCCACTCATTGTTGTCCTTTTTCTTTTTATGTATTTATTTAATTAGTAAGTTAGTATTTTAAAGCATAAGTGCAAACCTAGTCCCTGTTACTCCATCACAGCACAGTGTAAAACTCTGATTCAGGTTGTCGTGTCAGGTTCAGAAAGCCAATCTGTGCATTTCAAGGGTTCATACCAAGCAATTTCTACAAATTTCTCAGTTGGACCCAGAGCCTCACAACACAATGTATAAAAAGAGGATTCAGAATTCCTGATAGGATTCCTACTTTCACCTCCATAAATTCAGATTCAGAGTGTCAGTGTGTGTTGTCCTCACTCTCAGACCCTCCCCAATGACGTGGAGACCCTTGCTCTCTAGCTCCATGCCTGGGGCGGGGCGGGGAACGCGTCTTGTAAGCACACATGTGTCTCTATTTTGCATCCAACTATGTGACTGGATTTAGGCTAAAATAAAACGTATGATGAAACTTTGTTTAATGCGCATAGACAGGAAATAGCTACTTGTGAATTCATTAATTAGGATCCTGTTTCTAGGCGCATTGTGATTTGCTCACATGAGCGAGATCCTGCTGTCAGTTTGAAAACTGTAGAGTGAAGTCCCTTGGAGCATCACCACACAGCCAGCCAGTTCCGTTCGAGAGCCTTCGGTACTGCCCTTGTCCTGAATTGAGCCCACTGTGAGAGGAATGAGCTCTTGACTGGACTAGTGCCTGACGTGGGACTCTGTTGCTAATCCACCTGCCCCTCCCTGCCTCCCCCGACTGTTTCCTTGGCTGCCAGCCCAGTTCCCTGACTTCTCAAATTTGGACTCACCTTGTTTCCCATGCCTGACTGAGCCCAAGGCCATCCCCCATTCCTTGACCTTTGGAATAAACTTTCTAGGTTCCTGTCTGCCCATCTACCTGGCCACTGCTTGGCTTAGTGCCCAGTATGTGTTAGAAGCAAAAGGCAGGATATAGGAATCTACTTGTTTCCTCTGAACTACAGAAAGTCAGCCAGCAGTCAGGAGAGATGGGTATGGTATGTATTTATAAAGTAGATGAACCAGTGACGCAACTACAATATTCATGCAATTCAACAAAATCCTTCGTAAACACGGCACTGTGAGAAGGACTGGAATACAAACCGAAAATGACATTAGTCCTGGTGTAGGGGCTCACCTTCCAGTTTGTGAGACAGGAGAGAGAAGAGCATGTGAGAGAAAACCAGCCACAGCTTCTCCTTGCCGGTCTAGTTCCTAACTCTTTCCATCAGCATACATGGTAGGACAGGGTCTGCGTATCACTATGAGGCGACAGTGACACTATGTCCAGACTGATTTCCACACATAGTTTCTAAGTCTGTCTTTCTGAGTTATACATTCCTTAAGGATGTGGCCGTGCCTTGTTCTCTCGTATCAATGTCAGTGCCTAATGTAACTTTTCCTGGAATCGAAATATCTGCAACGCGCATATATGAGGGTCTACTGGTAACCCATTGTATAAGAAACCCGTGATGAGCTAAGCCTACCTCTTGACAAACCCTAGTGATTCTAATTACTGGAGAAAAATGTAGTTATAACTCACAATGGGAAGTTAACAGGTTCCCTAAGCGGTTAAAAGGTAAGTGATGTACATATACTCCAGGGTTCCCTGGCCCCCTGCCTGCATCTGCAGCTGAGTGTGTGCGGCACGTGGTGGTCACGCGTAGCCATCGCGGCACTGCCGGCACCACGCATTTGAGCGGTTGATGCAGTGGCGCTTGGAATCGTATTTCCAGGCTCCAGATCCTGTGTTGTCACCGTTTGCCAGTCTCTGGCCACTCTTTCGCCCACCCGAGTCTGTGGAAGAAGCCCACCCTGCATAGTGTGTGCCCAGGAAGGGGCGGTGAGGCTTTCACCAGCAGACCAGGAGCCGGGGGCGGGCAAGGCAGTCAAGCTGACTCCTTGGTTAGGACTCTTGCAGCTGACAGGAAGCCGGACTCATACTGGGATAACAATAATACATAATAAAGGGGAAAAATGCTTCAAATACAGCTAGATTCAGACTCAAACGAGGTCAACAGTCTCTCCAGCTCGTAGGTCTGTTCTCCACGCGGGGCTGATTCTCAGTCTTCGTTCAGCTGGTTGAGCAACCTTGCCTTTGGTGGAAGCCACCTCTGGCAGTGACTTATTTCCTAGAAAGCTGGCAGTGTCTGCTGCATAAAGGCGGCATGGAGTCTGCTACCTGCTTCTGCTTTGGCATGCTGCCCTGCCACCGGCAAACGTATTAAAATGTGACCGGACCGAGAGGACAGCCGCTCCTGCTCTAGCAATTCCCAAACTCAGTGGCATCTTCAAGTCTCCTAAACACAGGCCATGTCCTGCCGAATGACAGACACACAAATCTGCATGTCTATGATGAACCTGAATGAGCAGTACTTCTTCAGTGTGTCTCTCACAGTCTATGCTGGGTTTTATAACCCAGTTTTCAACGACATTTCTGTCCTCAGGTGCTTGTATAACATGGTAAAGTATCATTTTGTTCTGGTCTTTGTCTCTGCATTGGTCTGTCTGAGTACATGTGATTTTGCAAAATATTTGCAAGTTTCGTCCCCCGCAGAGTGCTTGGTCCCACAGTTACTGTATCTTAAATGGATGGTCTCCGTTCATTCACTCCCTGGCCTTCAAGACTCTGCCAGTTGCTGTGCACCTGCTTGCTAACTCACCCACACAGTATGAAGCACCTGTAACACTCAAGATTCTGGGTCATATGCAGTGTGTGTGTGTGTGTGTGTGTGTATGTGTGTGTTTTAATTAAGGTATAGCTTAATGTGAAGTATATCAATCTTACATACTCAAATGGGCACTTGATGAATTTTTACTTTTCTAATGGTGACCCACGATCTTTTAGATGAGCATACTCCAATCACAAAAACACTCAATCATTTCCCAACATCTGCTTATGTGAATCAAAACCATTTGTACATATCACTTTCTCCATTTTTGTAGCTGCTGTGTTTTTCTAGCTGTTTCATAAAATATACCTGGTTCATATTCTGTTCTTACTGGTGCTCTGGAATCTCAACCCTTAAAAGCACCTTAAAATTTATTGTCATTCCTTTCAGGCCCATAGCTTGCAACACTCAATCACTTCAACTTTTCTTCTTGCCCTGTCGTAAGCAGACTCCCGCTGTAGATCTGGCTGTTTGTTCTTTATCATTGTTTACCTCCCAGATCCTAAATTCTTAAATTCCCCTTTAACCCTAATAGCTGCCCTCATTTTTCTTCAATTCCTAAAACATTCCCTATTCTCACTACTCGTTGGACCCTTTTAGACCTTTGACAATCTCCTTCTAATACCATTAGTTCTATTAGTCCATGCTCTCCAGCTTAACTGGCTTTCAGAGTCTCTAATCTGGAACTTCAAATCATCCATATTCACATTTTGTTCTTCCTCAGTACTAACCATTGCTAGAGATATTAAAATAAAATAAAAAGCACATATATTACATATAAACCATGTACTACTATGCAGCTATAAAAAGATAGAGTTCTGCCATTTACAATAACATGAATGGACCTAGAGGGGATTGTATTTAGTGAGATAAGGTAGAGAAAGACAAACACTGTTTGATTTCACTTATACATGGATGATACAGAAGCAAACTAGTGAACAAACAAAAACAGTGAAGAAGGGAAGTAGAAAAGAGTGGGTAAATCAGGAGAGGGGGTCACCTGAATGGTGATGGAAGGAAACAAAATCCGGGTGGTGAACATGATGTCATGTACATAGATAGCGATTTATAAGGCTGTACGCTTGAAACCTGTGTAATTGTATAAACCAATAGACTTCAGTTTTTGAGAACTTAACAAAATGCCAATCTTTTTAAATGAATAGTTCCACTGTAATACAGATGCCGACACTAAACTGTCCTCTTTTCCTACTCATCAGTACTTTTGTTTAGTGAAACGTCTACAAAACCAGTTCAAAACCAATCCCTTTCTTCAAGTCTTCCTACAACTTGGCCTTAGCTAAGGACAGGGGACAGTTTTTTTAACTTCCTCCCTGCCCCTCAAAATAATGTTTTTATCCATCTTCTCCTCTTTCCTTCCCAGCACACAGAGTGACTCCCTGCTTTCCCAGACTCACTGCTATGCTCCTAATCTTGATCTTGCCTCTTCCATCCTCCTCCAACATCTGCACCAGTTGTCACTTCACTTGATTCTTCCCTTTCTCCCTTTCCCTGTCGCCTCACCCAGCCTACCAGCAAGCTGAACCTCTCTTCCATCCTAAAAGAACACTCCTTTATAGACTCATCCTTCAAGCTACCACCCATTCTCTTCTCTCGTCTTCACTGCTACGCTTGAAGGAAGCCCACATTCACTGATGACCACGTCCCGACCACACACTCTGATCTGATGCTGGGGCAATCCGGCTTCCAGCCACGCGGCTCTAGTAGCAGTGCTCTAGCACAGATCACCACGCAAAAGAGAGTTGCTAGAGACAGCACTTGAAACCTGGCTGAAATAGAATAGAGCTAGGCCTTTTCAAAAAAAATTCTCACAAGAATTAAACACCACCCAATTCTCACAATTGTAAGTTGTTGACTTAAAAGGAAAAAAATGTTCTCAATTGTTCTTCTGAAAGAGGAAGAAACTTCAGGATGTAAATTACAAATCATGTGGGCTCCTTTTTTCCTCTCTTCCTGAAAATACTCTGATTTTTAGAGCATAATGACACTATATGGTGTTTCATACAACCATCTTGATTTATAATGTGTAACTTTTCCACTTTGCATGAAACAAATCATATCAGATCCTATGGTTTACATGATTCTCTTTATTTGTAAAAGTTATTCCCAGGAATAACAATGAATCAATTTAACTAATTCTTCCATTATTCTATAAACAGGAAAGAAAGGAATACAATTCGGGGGGAGGCACATCTAAAAAGAAGAAACATCTATAATCCCCAGTCCCCACAATCAAGGGCCATGTCACACCCCTTTCTAACAATGGGAGAGTAAAATTCCATGTTAATATTATGTTTTCGTGAGTTTTTCATATTGCTGGTTCTGTCCATGCCTTTACTGTGACTTTCATTGGGATTCTGCTGACAATCTGATCCAGCGCATGCTTGCGTCCAGCAGTGTATCATTACTTTCACCTTGACATATCTGTATTAGTGTCATCAATTAATACCATGCTTGCCAGTTTCACAATATAAATGCTTTATAATTAGCATAATGACATCCAATCTTAGTATAAGAATCAACTGAGCCTTCAGA
Source organism: Solenodon paradoxus (assembly GCA_004363575.1). Classification (NCBI taxonomy): domain Eukaryota; kingdom Metazoa; phylum Chordata; class Mammalia; order Eulipotyphla; family Solenodontidae; genus Solenodon; species Solenodon paradoxus. The sequence continues at coordinate 272,465 of RJWH01001853.1, forward strand.
AAACAAAGGGTGTGGCCTCTGTTGGTCTCCTTGTCCATCAGACAACTAAAGACATTTCTATTTCTGCCTTTTGCTTTACACCTCCTGAGATGCAGGGTGACATGTAAGAGTGCCTCAGAGTGAGAGCTTCTGTGCCATTTTGAACAAATAAGCAGTTATTGTGGTTTAATTGTTTTAGAAGAAAAGTAGGAGGAACATATGATTTGAAGATGAACGTCTTGGTTCATAGGTTTTCTTTCTTAGAGCCTTTGAAGGGTGTATTCTTGAGAAGTATTTGCTCACTCCTTGACTATCAGCATCGCATAGCTAAGCAAGAAAGAGCCAAGTGCCTGTTGCAAGTAGCTGGAGAATGGCAGAGCCACCTAACCAAGTCACAGCTCTGTTGTAAAGTCACAAAGGTGGCAAAGTACAGCTAGACCCTGCTATCTTTTAATTTTAATTAAGAATTCAGGGTTGAGAAACTGTCTTCCCCTTATATTCCACCCAGAGTCTATTAGGTTAAGAATCTGAATTCTGTTCGTTGTGTGGCAGTAATTCACCTTTCCATGGCTATTTCCTGACAAGTGAAGTCAGAAGAGGACAAAACCTCTCCTCACTGTAACTATGGCTGGAATACATCTTGTCCTTGGTCCAACATTGCTTCTTATACAGTGATATTCACACACCAAAGGAATTCTAGTTACCATGAAGAATAAACCACAGGGACATTATAGAAATTTCCCACAACTATTTGTTCCAAAGTAAATACATTTCCTTTGATTTTGACAAAAACGTAAAACACAGGAGTGTATTGTGAGGCATGGTTTAGCTGTGTGTTTACCAATACCCTGTAGGCTTTCCTCTTTGAAAAGCAACAAGATTACATCATGCTGTTTCATCTCTCATCACTTGGCGTGCATGTATGTTATAACTAACAATCAGACATTAGCGGGGAAAACAATGAACAAATTCATGAATCAGGAGTCTGTTTTATACTCTATTTGTAAAAGATAATCATGATTTAACTTAAATAAGACTCTAAGTCTTGATTACGGGTTTCAAAGCATGAAGTGTTGACTGAGCCCGAGTCTCTGATATAACACACGAAACAGAGTATTCAGACTGTTAGTTGAAGGAACACGTAGGCTTTAAGTCACACAGAGCATAGGAATAAACAACAGAGTATATGAAAAATCTTCATTTCTAAATTTTATCACTGGTCTCCTCAGTCATATTAACAATAACTTTGTTTTCACTGAACTTTGTTTTCTCTTCCGATCAGACTGGCCTCTCTTCCAGTCAAATGCTTAAGCCTCTGTAATTCTCTCTAGAATCAGATGTCACTTCCAGAAAACATCTTTACACTTTCGATGTCAAACTGCTCTTTTCTCTCTTCATCTACTTCATTAGATTATGTGCAAAGTGGGAGTCGAAGGAGCGATATGTGCTCACAGAACTACACCAGTGAAGAAGTGCCATTCTTCCTGCTCTCTCCTGCAGCTCTCCTTTCATTCAGCAAAAATACTGAGCATCTGAAATACCCAGGCATCAAGTTTCCAAGAAGCAGTGGTTCTGGCGACTCACATCCATGCCCACGCACACACGTGAGCTTTACACCCCTAGGACTGGGCCACTCCACACTCATAAGTGCACACAGCTTCCTTCCTCTGTCATCCCAATATTCATCCTATGGTTTTTAACTTGAAAATGATAAGTAGACTGATTTCTTTTCAATTTGCATATTTAGCTTTCTAATTTCTCTAACAGGTCCATACAGTAAATATATATTTTCCCAAATAATCTAAACAAACAGTTATATTTATACCACGTTCCTAAAGGGAAACTGAATACAACTGAAGGGTCCAAACTAGTACTTGGAGTATGGTATGTCTTCGATAGTTGTTTGTAAAACAAATGAATAAATGGACATATGAATGAAAAAAATGGGTTCATTTTCTTTGCCTGTACAGATAAGAGTTTGATTTTTGGTTCAATTAGTTATACCAAATAGAGTTTTTAAAAAATGGGCAAATTTTCAAAGGAAGTAATGAAATTCAATGGCAATCTAAGAAGAAATTATCCCTCATCAACAGCTGTTTTACTTTAGGTAACCATAGAATACTTTTAAAATAATGCTTTTCGGGATGTAGTAAATTTGAAGAACAATATTTGCGTATATATAAGTGAGCCATGTAATGAATTTACTAAGTTCTCTAGTTATTGCTTTGTGATCTGCGGGGAGGTCCTATGGCCTGAAGGCCACCGATACCTTGAGCTCCTTCCTCATTACTGAGAGATTCCTCAACATAGCTGGAATCAGAGCCCACAGTTGAGCATTCGGCGCTTTCCAGCCGGTAGCCTTCTTTCTAGCCTCTCTGTTCACTGCCTTCACAGGTCTGTCACCAGCTTAGCTCAACCCAGCTGGATCCAGAAAGCACCTGTGGAAGGTCCCAGTCTCGGTCCTTGGAGTCAGGCTATGGTTTCATCCGTCTCTGTCGCTTGCCAGTTGTGTGACTTTATTAAGCTGGTAACCTCCATGAGCTTCTGTCTTCCCTCCATCTGATGGAAATAATGATACCTATGTCATTGGCCTTGTCATGAGGCACAGGGAACAAGCCTCTTAACCAAAGAGCATGGAACATGGCATTTAGTCGGTATGAATCAGTAGGAGTTGGCATTATTTTGTCTGGCTCCAGTTTGGGTGTGTTAAACCTTTCTGGAGAAAACTGCATATTCATGTTATTGGGATCCATTAACAATTTATGAGCTCCAACTTCAGCTGGGCCCTCAAGGGTTCCTCGTCTCCTCCATTTCTGTTCCCCATAACAGCTGTTCCAAACCTTTACAGCTTTCCTCCAGGGTCCTAGCAGCTCCCTGCCTCCCTTCTCAACAGGGGGCCAAGTCCTGCTGCCGCTGAGGTAACAGGTGGACAAGCACCGCTTCCATTTCTGCCCCAGCTGCTCCCACCAGCCCTCTTGGTGCCTTTTTCCCATTCCCTCCTCAGAAGGTTTCCCGGTTTACTCCATCACCAGGTGACTCAAGTGTTTACCCCATGCCAGCAGGTCGTGGGTTGGATCCTGTGCTGGATGCCCACCTGCCCTCCAACAGCTCCTCACAGTGGAGCCGGACCAGAAACCAATAAGCACCACACCGAGCAGAGAGTTTGGTGCTACAGCAGTGGAAAGACATGTACTAGCAAGACTTGCAAGGGCAGCTTCCTGCGGGAGGTTGCACCTGAGCTGAAATGAAAGGCCAAGTGGGCGTGTCCAGGTTGGAGTAAAGAAGGAGGCTTTCAGGCTAAGAGAGCGGGTGTGCGGTCATGGACGGGTGCAGGAGTCGGGTGCGGGGCCTAGACCTCTGCAGAGGTAAGAGACCAGGGGCAGCAGCTGCTGGAGCACTGTGGCACCATGTGGGCAGGGGTGGAGAAGCCAGTCGAGCGAGGCCTGCTGCCCGCCTCCAGACGGAAGCATCCAGTCTGATAGAGGATGATCAGGAGGATCCCTAAGTGCGCAGGACACTCCTATGCTGGACATGAAATGACTCAGATGAGACGAACAGATTACGACCATAATCCTTCAGAAAGATGGACCAAGCCCATGCACTGAAGGAAACTATAGTTAAAACTATTTTTGCTTAGAAATCCTCTTTGCTTCCTCTTTTACTGTGTGTACCTGTGTGACATGGTGATATATAATAAGAAGTATATATTTGGTCTCCCCTGCTTCTGTCGCCAAGCTCCTAAAACTCTTGGAATTTCCTAGGTGATGAGAGTGATAAAAGTGTCTTTCAATGTGTTAACGAGGGACTCTTGGACCACCACCTGAGGATGGGGGGAGAACAGGGAGAACCAGCTGTGATTAGAGGGTTGGGGAGGGAAGAGGTTCTGAAGATTGAGACAGTCACTGATGGCCAATGAGTTAATCAATCAGGTCTACGTAATTAAGCTTCATAAATACCCAAGAGGACAGGTTTGGAGAACTTCCAGAGTGGTGAACATGTGGAGATTTGGGAAGAGTTGTGCTCAGCTGGGTGTGGAAGCTCCAAGTCCTTCCCCACACCTGGCCCTGTGCATCTCTTCCATCTGGCTCCTCCTGAGTTATATCCTTTTTATAATAAGCCAGTGCTGTAGTAAGTGAAGTGTTCTGAGTCCTGTGAGCTGTTCTAGCAAATTAATCAAACTCAAAGAGGGATACTTAAGTTACAAAAAAAGAAACTAACATTTTCTCCTTTTTAGCAAAAATGAGGTGAGGAATCTGTGATTCAGAAGAAGAATGTCCTTATCCAGGTGCATTTTTATACATTAGCATTTAGGGCAAATTGCCCAGAAAACCAATACTAATTTACCCCAGGATCTCAGCCCATAGTAACCGTTGGAATTTTTGGCAAGTAGATTTCCCTGAGGGAAATAGTCAAATTAAGAAGTCTTCTTAAAGAAAGGTGTTAGAGTTGTAGGCATCAGTTCAAAGCTTGGTGTTCAAGAGTGGGGTGGGGATGCCCTGCTCCTGTACCCCACTTAAGAGTGGGGGCTGCTTGTTGGGAAAACTATGATTATGGGGTTGGAACTTCCAGTCCCAGCCCTCTGTTCTCTGAGAAGGGAAGAGGGGCAGGGGGTTGACCCAGTTGCTGATGGCCAGTGGGTTAATAATCATTCCTGTGTAGTGCAGCTTCCATAAACACCCACGAGGACGAGGTTTGGAGAACTTCCCGGATGGTGAAGACTTGCAGATTGGGGAAGAGTTAACTAGACCAGTGATGGAGTTTCATATACAGGGACAATCATCTTTACTCTGCATGCAGAACCACATTTTCACTTCTATTTTGACTTCAAACTTCAAAGTTCTTTTTGCAGATTTGCGAAGTGAACATTTCCAGGATCAAGCCTGAACTCCCAGCAAGCATCAAATATTATTGTGAGTGTTGGGGGGTCCAGAAAAGCACTTTTCATACTCCAGCCACCGTCTTTGAGCAGAACCCACATTGAAACACTGTGTCCCCGTTGAACTGAGAGTTCCCTTAGATCACCAGGAAAATACTAATAGTAACGACAACAGATGGCTTTATAGGTCGCTTGCTATGTGGGTTTTACCATTCATTTAATCCTCACAACTTTGCAAGCATGTATACCTACCTGAAAGCTGAGAAAACTGAGGTCCAGTGAGATTAAGTGATTTACTGAAGATTATCCTGCTACTGAGTGGCCGACGCAGGGCTGAGCCCACATACACTGGCCCCTGAGCCTTACTAACTACCACCCTTTATAAGGCCCCGAAGAGCTCAGCGAAGGGAGCTCGAGGAAACTTAAACTCCGTGGCAGGATGGGGTGGAGACCAGTGGGAGAGCCTGCAACAGAACGGGCAGGTTACTACTCATCCAGACACACAGCTGTGGTGCTATGCCCCGCTGCCTGCCGAGCCAGACATCCCACGTGCTCTCGGTCCTGATGGAACTGGTTTAGAATCGGGCGTGACTGAGTCTGTAAGGCGACGGCACTGGAGCAGCTGGCTCGAAACTAGAACAAACGTAAAAGTACCAATTTTCAGGTCCATGTCCAATTCCATCTTGGAAAAACATGTACCTGTAATTTCCCAATCTGAATTAAATTCCTGCTGTCTAGATATCTGACCTACTCCGGTGTCCCCTTCTTTGTTGCCTTCTGTAGAAGAACCATCAGTACAAGCTTGTGGGGTGATGTTAGTCTAAGGCAGAAGGAAGGGCGGCATTCATATCCCTGTTGCCCTGAGATTCTCGGAGAGACACACTTTCTCCGTTTTTCCAGTGAGCCCCTCCTCACGTTGGGCCCTACTCTAGAAAGGTGGCTACATTCACAGCCAAGCACTGGCTAGATACCTTCTAGCCAACTGGATGAGCTTGACCAGTAAGATTCAGGGTGTGGCAAGCCAGGGAATTCATAGTCCTCCACAAAACAGCCCATAGGGCTTGGGTTTGGTTTGGTTTTATAAAGACCCACAAAAGCCTGTCTCACACTGACTATATACTTCCTCTCTAGCAAAGTAGAACCTCAAGATAAATATCTCAAATTAAGGCTTTCCAGACTGTGAAAGACTTGAGTTTTTAAATTATTTGCATCTTGTCATGGAAATAGTGGTAGCACAGAGGGAGACTGGCCACCTTTTATTTCCATCAACCTCAGAGGCATTCCTTTTGCCCAATCCACCCCACGTGAAAGGATCCTCTTCCTTCTGGTTTTGATCCCATTCCCTGACAAGATGTAGGTGCTTTCTCTTCACACCACCCTCCCTCCGAGCCAAAGCATGGACTGTTTGTTGGATGTGGGGTCTTGTTCCTATAATCCTATAAGATAAGCGACTCATACCCCAGGGTCAGTGGCAGATCTGTTAGGCTCCATTAGGAACAACTGAGGGATCTGGGGGCCCCTTCGTCACTGGACACACCTCTAATGACAAAGCTCCAGGAGATGAGGTGTGTGAGGGTCTTTATGACCCCCATTTCCCAGTACCAACCACATGTCTGGCACGTGGGGCAGCCTACAAGTGTACCAAGTATCGAATGACGTCTTCTTCGTGGATTTCCCAGTAAACTTGTGCAGGATGTCGTAGCGCTAGCTGACAGTACTTGGGGTGACCTAGAAGGACTTTTCTCCCATCTGTATTCTGAGGAGTCAACCTGTAGATCATAACTTCTGTTCCCCAAGTACCTTTGGGACACAAAACTCAGACGGCACTCTGGCAGTTGATTTCCTGGTGGAGAAAGCTGGAGAATGGGCCCCAGAACCCCTTTCCAGAGTCCTCATTCACATTCATCTGCAAAAGGGACTTTTCTGTTTCTCTGTAAAGGCCCATGCTTGACTTTAGCCAGAATGTCCTGCATTGCTTGGGCCATGGAATCACCTTGCGTTATGACTTCCTATCTCATCACTCATCCTATTCTGAACCTTGAAGTTATGTTTGAAAACTCTGACTTTTCTTGATTAGCTCCTTGATTGCTCCCAATAGCCCTTCGAGTGGAAATTCTAGATTTTCCTCTGAAGTCACTTAATACATGTGCTTGATGGACTATAATTTGCAAATCATCCTGCATGAAAATGCACATAATTATCTCCCTTTTGCTTTCCTGTGAGAGGAGATGCCTGCTGTCCTCTCTCGCTCGGGAGCCGTCAGTTTGGTGCAGGCGTGGTGTTCCAAGGAGGCTCGGGACCAGCTGGGAACGAGCTGAGCTGTGCGGGCACTCTGCCAGCAGAAGAGGGAGCCAGCCGGGTGGACCTGGTCTGCCTCAGAGCCGTAGAAGTGTCTGAATATTCAGCAACAGGAGACTGGGAATGAGAGAGGGTAGCTCTTAGCTGTGGGGAAGCACAGGCCCCCAGTGCGGTCTGTCTTCCTCGGTCGTGGGCGCGGGTGAATTGCTCACTGCTGATCTATTTCCATGCCTAGGTACAGCCAGGTGAATTAACTTCTGGAAAGGAATTCTCGCCTTCAATTTAATTCATTTTTCACAGTTTAATAGTATCTCAGGGCCGTTATTTTGCATTTAAGATGAAGAGCATAGATTTGTGTATATTATGGAAATAGACTGTGGTTCTCACTTTGATAAGGGGTGTGAAAGCCCAGCACTGACAGGAGGCAGACAAAGGACATGAGTGTGTCTCATGTGCATGTTCTGGCTGATGCAGCAGGAGGATTTTCATTCTCAGATGTGTGAGTCGTTAAATGTGCTCAGTGATCCTGGCTCTAGGAAATCATCCTGAAAATATGTGCAAAGTTCTGACTTAGTAAGTTTTCATCTCAATTGTGAAAAAGTAGAAAGCACTTAAGTGTGTAACAGTAAGAGGTCAGCATGTGTGTATATAAGACAGAAGAAAGTGAAAATAGCCATCGTTCACTGAGCAGTGTGCCAGGCGCTATTGTATAAGGTTGCAATATATTAAGTGACTTCATCCTCACTGCAAGGCAGAGTCTGCCATCCTCCCTACAGAAGGACGAAGTAAGGCGCAGAGAGGCAGAGGACACTGCATAAGGCCAGACCGTGCGTGGAGCCGGCCCTCGCTCTGCGGTGGGCTGCACAGCGTGACACCTCATTCCCAAGGAGGGGCCTTCCACGTGCTTATGTACGTTTACACAAAAGACGGTAACAGCAAAAATGGAAAACTCTATACTGTAAAATCAGCAATCTTCCTTTTTTTTTTATCGTTCATCTGTTTTTACAACATTTTCTACAGAAACATCTAACATTTTGTAGCTTAAAAATGAAGACAATACAAATCGATGTCATTACTTTGATCAGGACCCAAACTACTAATTTTCCTGGTCAGAGACTAGAGTCAGCTCAGTTGGGACTGAAATTCAGGGCAGTCCCCCAGCCAAAACATTCCAGAAGAATCGATACCAGGCAGTGCGGGGCGGGCTCCTGCTGGACACTGACCCCGGCTCATGCACAGAACCCCCATGTCTGCCATGAGTCAGAGACCAGCCAGCTCTGCTAGGAACAGAGCAAATCAGAGAACAGCTCCTAGACCTTCCTTTCCTTTCTAAACCTGTTTCCTTAAATCAGCCCATGGTTACCAACGGTGACCCTGAGTTTCAGGTCCATCATCTGGAAAAGTCCGGAAATAAAATAAGTGACACATGTGACAAGTTGGGATCACAGAAGTCTGTCTGGGGGCGAGCTCTGGGTCACTGTCTACAGCAGACATGTTCCCAAGGTAAAGGTTAAACCATGTGGAGCTTAGAGATAAACTCCAGATCTTTGACAAAGATCTCCAGGCTCAGAGAGGCGCCCAGCTGCCCAGACTGCAGAGGCCAAACCTGAATGATAAACCACGTGTTGGGGCCCAGTGCAGGCCTGCTCCCCAGAGCCGTGCTGCCCATGCCGTGGTGCAGCGGAAACAATAGATAAGTTCATGGAAGCCATTTGCTAGTCACTCTTTTTTAAATTGATTTTATTGCAGGACTATTGTATCCTAACATTATATAGGTTCTACTCTCTCTTATACACCAGCAACATCTACACAAGTAGAGTAAAATGTCAAGACACACACACGCCACAGCTCCCCCCAAAGAGGTGATTACCACAGTCAGTAATTTTGGGTGTGACCTTCCAAACCCTTTTCCACGATTGTCGCTCATGTCTTTGGCAGAGTGCTAGATTCGTCATACTGGTTCTTGACAACCAACTTAAATTTTCAGGAGCGATGTGAGCTGATGGTTCAACACCAACATTACTAAAAATTCATTTACACAAACTGCCAATTGGATTATATTCAAAAACAAAACACTAAGTACGCAGAACTCACCACTTAATTTTTTATTACATTTATATTCTAATACTGGGTTATTGACACTAACTTTATCTGCATCTGGAAGGGCTAATGATGTGTTATTTAGAGACCCTCCCGGCTTCACAGTCAGTGCTGTCACATGGGTGGAATCTGCTGGAATGGGGGAATTTATACCGACCAAATTGGCCAACCCTGCAGATTGGGGCCAGCCCTCCCCCAACCAAGAGCCAGTTTTTAAAGCAGTTCCTAGCAAACCAGAACTGATAGATTTGTTCAATTTTTTTTTTTAACATGGACTATTGAAAACATTAAAAATCTATTAAAGGCATTTCTTTCCCTGGTGGAAATAGAGAAATAGCACTTCCAAAAATATGTCAAGCACATTTACCATCAGTTTGTTTTTCAAACTACCACTCATCTGGATCAAGTAGCGTTCAGAATAGTATAACTAAATCCCAGTACCTTTTAACTTTCCCCTTCTAGTATATTCTGTTTCCCTTCTCGGTTCATTCACCTCCACACCTTTAAAAACCTTAGAAAGAGCATTTTTAAAAATAGTTCCATTAGTTCTTTTGTTTACATTGCTGTGTGCATTTTAGGATATTGAAATCGCACCCCAGTCTGTGTGCATCTCACACCACACCTGCCATCAGAGTCTTAGTGCCTTCACCCCACCTGGTTCCCAACTTCCTGCCCTCTGCCCCCACCCGCCTACCACCCTGCCCCCAGCCACAGTCTGTGTCCTGTGAACTTTGTTGAGATTGGTCTGTTCTGTTTTGTCTTTATATTCCACGTGAATGAAACCATCCCGTGCTTCTCTTCTTCTTTCTGGCTTATTTTGCTTAGCACAAGCATTTTTATGGTAAAGGTGAAATTTTCCGAAGGTAATTACTTAAGAGGCAACAAAAGAGGAAGGCCGATTGGCTCTGCCCTGGTGAGTTGGAGCCTGCTGCTGCTGCTCTGAGGCTCCCAGGCTTCTGGGTGTCAGGGAAAGCAATTTACTTAGTCCCTTTTGTTTACACACCAGAAGATTAGGTTTCCTTAAATTCCTAAGGAATTTCAGAAGATTAACTTTGAGATAGGAAACTTCATAGGCTGAGCAGACTGAAAAAAATCATGTCGCCCTCAAGCAGTTCCATCAAGGAATAAAATTTTAAATCACATCATGTCTCACACCCATTTCTTAGTGCAAAATAAATCACTTGAGCGGAGTGCAAGCCAATTTTTACTTTAAAAATGTTGTGTCCTAAGGCTGTCTTCTTGAACTTCAAAAGCACACTTTGTAATTATTCTACCTATCAAAGGAAGCTCGACATTTCACCTCCAATCTTCTTCAGCTTGTGTTATCACTCTTAATTGTTAATAAACCACGTGCATTTCAAACTGATTATTCTGTTTGGGAATTCAGTATTTTTGAACAAAATAGACTGATGTGTATATAAACGAACTTATTTATGTACAAGCTGAAGTTAAATGGGGCTTTTTCTCAAAGCAGTCAAGGGTTTGAGTTTTAGTAATGTCCATCATTTTGGAGACTCACAGCAATTCATAGCCCTCGTTCTGGAAGGAATAGTTTTCTGGGAGTGAGAAGGATAAAAAATATCAGGGATTTTATTGGGGTTTGTGCCCAACATGATGTCATTTGACTGTGGTTGTTAGGAGCCTGCCTGCAATTTCTTGCTTTTAAGATAAGTGATAAATAAATTCAGAAAAATAGTAGATAATGGTGATATCAAATACCTTTGTCTTCTTTCTCTCATTTTATTTTTTCTGTTGTGGTAAAATCTCTTCATTATTAGATTATTAAATATTTTGAAGGCTAGAGATTTTTTAAAGGGCTAAAGAATAATTTGTTAAACTCAGACCTCACCGTCAGCCTATGTAATTCCTTCAGATGTGTGTAGACCTCCATTTTCTGGGTAAGTCTCCCCCAGCCTGGCGCTCACTGGACAAGTGTCTCAGCGGTCAGCCTCCTGACTGCAGGCTCTGCGCATGTCTGATTGACAGAGGTGTTCACTCACGAACTGTTTTTGCAGTCCAGCCAGTTTCTCTCATGCTTCCAAACACAGTGTTCTTGAGATGAAACGTGGTTGTTTCCACGCTGGCACCAAGCTCGAATTTCAGGAGTTGAGCGCAGTTCCTACCTGACTAGAACGTTCTCAGAATGTCCTTTCTCCACCTTAAATGTGCCAGCGGGCTGAACCCCACCTCAGGGGGCCCCCTCTCCTCACCAGTTCTGCAGCCACCAGTATAAAAATGAATCCCCTTCCTCTGGCTTCGCGCAGTCCCGCCGCCAAGCTTCTGGTAACTTGTGCTGACCCAGTTTGTGTGGGACTTGTGTCACAACCCTCTGATAAGTGCGAAAGACTCGTGGTCACGCCACCTTATGGGTAAGGGCATGAGGCACGACAGGTTGGGGCTCCGCTGGCCTCCCCCACCCTCCCCGCTGTTCCCAGTGCCTTAGCTGCCTCCAGTGTTGTTTCTCCCCGGCCCAGGCGATGATGGGACAGGGACAGGGCTTAGTGGACAAGGCTTAGCGTCCCTGCTCACCCGCAGGGCCTGCTGAGTGGAGGGCTCAGCAACCGTGCCAGGAATGAATGGACTCCCCATTCTCCTGCCGCTTCCAGCAGTGAGAACTGGGAGAGGGCCCCCCAGAAGACAGCTGTGGTGGCCTCGGACTTACATGGCCTGACGCGGGCCATGCAATCTGCCTGGCTCCCTGTGTGGGCCAGGGCGGTGCTCAGCAAGTCAGGTGGCAGCCGGGCTGACACAGTGCCAGTGACCCGGGCGGCCCCGTCTGCAGCGTGGGTCCTGGGTTGGTGGTAAAGAGGAGAAGGGTGGCGAGGTTGGTGGTGCACATCTCTCTCACCCTTTTGGCCCTCTCCCCTTTGACTTAGTCACATAGCCTGGGTCTTTCCCCAGGATGGTTTCTCAAACCGCAAGTAGAACAAATACGGAAAACAGGAGCATTCGGTGGACTGAGTGAGGCTCCTCTGTGTAGCAGTGTTGTCACTGCTTGCTGCGCTGGCTCAAGACCGACTGTCGGGGCATCAGAGCCGCCCTCCCCTGCAACCAGTGTTTTCGGGTGCCAGAACAGGCGAGGAAGCTGAGGCTCAGAGAGATCCGGGGTCATACAGATAACGTGATAGACAGAACCACGCCGACAGGAACCCCAGGCGTGAAGACTCCTTCCAAAGCCTGTTGTCCTCACAGCAGCCTCCTCTGAGCCATCTTTTCCAAAAGGAAGGAAGATGATCATAGCTCAGGTTAGATATGTATTTGTTCCAGGAACCTGCAACTGTTACAGTAAAGCTGTAAGAACTGCAGCTGAGTGAGATCTGAGTTTGCTTCTAGAACTGGTGTCCGTGAGTATGATGGTGCATCTTCATGCCCCTGCTGAAGTAAGTCACTCTCACTTCTCTCAGCCCAGGCCTGGCACTGTTTTCCTGAACCTGCTTTCTGGGGTAAGATGGAAACTCTGCCTCCATCCTTTCAATCACAAGTTCCTTGGATTTTGGTGACACTCTTGGGCAGGTTGCTGGACTGGGCTTGGGGTGTCCCCCGGCACACTGATCTCTCTGCCCCGGGCATGAGGAAACATGTGGGTCAAGATCCAGGGACTGACCCCGATGCTGCCTCTCACCTCCAAGGAGATGGGGACCAAGCAGTGCATCAGGAGGGGTTCAGACACAGGGGCCTGACAAAGAAGATTTCTGATGATGACTGACTGTGTGAAGGAAGGTCCAGCCCACCTGCTCTCTATGCTCCTGGAGCAGCAAAACCATCCAGTGCTTTCCATGTGGAGGCAGAATCATCACTGGGGGTCTTCGCCAAAGACACAGGCCCTTTGCTGTCCCTGCCTTTCCTGACTTTCTTAAAGGGGCCCATTTCTGTCTGAGAACATGTCCCAGAACAGACGATGTGGCTGCTCCTCTCCATAAAAGCAAGTGCTAAAACCTGGGGCAGGGGAGCAATGTAATTTTGAGACAATCTAGAGTTCAGCTACTTTGTCCAGCTATTACATGATTTTTATTAAAAAAAATGCTTGTGAAGGAACATCAAATAAAATCAAAAAAATCTTTAAAAAATAAAAAGAAGAGGGATTTTAGGCAATAGTTTAATCATTGTCTTGGTTAAATACTGTCACAAGATGACCAAAAAAAAAAAAAAAAAAAAAAAAAAAACATGGACGCCTCATTTATAGAAACAAACTTTGAAGCAAATGCAAGTGCACTTTCTTATTTCTTACAGATGAAGAAACTGAAGTCCAAGAAGTAAAACGAATGCCCCAGGGGCCTGTACACATTCTTGCTCATATGAATGAGGAGGCTCCACCTTAGACACAGGCCCTTTGTGATCCTCACTCATCTGCACTCCCACCGCTCACAGCCCTCGCACCCACGCTGCAGGGCGCCCCTTCCCTTGTGGCAGGTGGCGGATGCACCACGGATGACAGGAGTCCTGCAGCCCCACACTTAGGTGCACTTGGGAGCACAAGGCAGCAGCAGTTTCTGTGTTTGCTCTCATGTATATATTCCCTCACTCCTCAAAAACACTACCAGTTGCAAAAAGATTTTAAGGTAGTTTATGCTTTTAGTTTGTGCTAAGCAGCAGAAGTCGATGTCCTTCAGTTTTTAAAAAAGAAAAAAGGCCACAGTGTAAAGTGAGTTCAGAGCGTCCTCCTACTGCTGGTGTTTGGCTGAAGCACCCTCTCTGCGCGCATACAAAAATATTCTAAAGGGGAATTGGAAAGAAGACAGCGGCAAAGGTTATTGCGCTTCAGGGTTTTAAAAAATCAAAGTTGCCACTTAAGAGCTCCTTTCTTCCACGGGCTAGTACTTGTAGCTTGAAGTGACAGTCGGTCTTTGGTGACAGTGCTCTTCGCCCATCCTGTAACTCCTTTGTGAGCGTGTCACCATAGATGAAACCGATGGCTGCCGTGGGCTGTGCGGGAGCTAGCTGCCGGCTGTGAGTCTTTACAGAGGTGGCGTGTCGGGGGCCAGCACCCAGGCATGTGCGGGTGAGTGCCCAGCCAGGTCTGGAGCAGGAGCCCATGGCCCCTGAGCGCTGCTCTCTGGGCAGCGCCGCCTGGTCAGCGGGAGCGTCCACACACTCCAGCCAGGCAGCACGCGGACTGTGGGCTTTGATGTCAGGGCAGCCTTGGTCATGCGAGGGCACTCAGTGAACGGGTTTACCACTCAGTGCAGGAGATAGGATGGAGAAACCCAAATTGGGTTACTTACCATTTCCCCAAACGCTTGGGCAGACAGAGCCGTGGTTTCCTTGTCGGGGCCTGTTGGAGCTCAAGGCGCCTTTTTCTTGCATTGGGTGCTTTTTTTCAGCTTGTGAAATGTAGATATTACATAAATATCCATGTGTGTTTATTATTAATGACTTTATTATACAAGGAGATGGTCTGGTGTGTGCCTTGGTCTTTTCCCCTGTATTTCTCTTTCCTGGTTAAAGTATCAGACTGGGGGGCAAATGTGAGGATGTTTCCAAATCTGTTTGCCTCCCCTTGAGGCAAGAAGTGCTAACGCGTCGCTTTTAGTTGGGATAACTAGCTTTGGTGGTTACTCTCCAGATGCCTTTCTCCAGTACCCACAGGAGGAAGGGCGCCGCTCCCAGCACTTTAGAAGACAATCTGGAAAGAGCTGGACTTCGGGTCCCGTAGACGGATGTGAATCCAGTTTCCGGACTGCACTTGCTCCCTTATGAAATGAAGATAAACCTACTCTGCGGGGTAGGACGGAATGGGACTCTTCTCATCACTAAGAACTTTTCTGAGTCACCTAGGAATCTGTGGCATCATAATCAGAAAATTTTCTTTCTCCCGAAAAACAGTATTCAGTGCTTCTCAGTACAAACCACTGTGTTGTATTTTAAATGATGAAACTGAACATCCAGCATCCAAAGTAAATAATGAAAAGCCTTCACTAGACTTTTAAATAACAACTCTAAACAACCTCAAGAGGTGAGCGAGTACCCTCCTGTGTCACACCCAGAGGAGACCTGGGTGCACCACCTCCGGGACAGGAGGCCACCTGGAACCCTGAAGGTCAAAAGTCCCAAGTGGCCCCAGTAACCCTCAAGCATCCCTTAGGGCGGACACTGATCCCCGTTCTCTGAGTCGTTCTGATCCGTGAAGGTGCTGGGAACGCTGAATGAGTGAATCATGAGCCTCCGCTCCCAGGAGAGACACAGGGTCATGTGCTTAGGAGCCTCTGGTCACATTCGCATCAATCCATCATTACATAAACTTGCTTTATGTGAGTTTCTTTCTTTCTTTCTTTTTTTCCTAAATGAAAGAAAGCATGAATGAAGGTGAGCAGAGGCAGGCAGGCAGGCAGGAAGAGAGAGGAGAAAGAAGCATTATTTTCAGTTGTTCATCCCACCAGCCCCAGGACATAAACCCGGGTCCTTGGGATGTGTGACTGCAGCCACCCTCTGCTCAGGGCTCTCCTTGTGTGTGCTTCTATTAAAGACACCTACTTTGATATATATATATATATATATATATATATATATATATATAGTTGGTAAGTTAACACTGAAATCTTGCCAACCCTCTAGCTTCTGCCTGAATGAAGTTTTGTACCACAAGTATTTTCTCTGCGAAGTTCCTCACAGCCTTGGTGCACTGGGCAGCACTGCGGCACAGTGCGGGGCGTTGTAAATAAGCCCAAATGTGAATAAATGAAAGAGCTGAATAACGCCTTCAACTCCGTTTAAGAATTGCATTTTAATTTTATAGTAGTGGAAGAAATTACAAAACAAAGTATCACTAGGTAAAATTTTTAATTTCTGTTTTAGAAAAATAAATGGACCAAAGCGAGACGTGTTAGCAGACCGATGGTTGCCTTCCATTCTCTCCTTCAACGTACCCACAGAACCCCGATTTTGGCCAGTAGCCAGATGCCGATGCTGACGAAACATCCTGTTTGGGACTCCTTTGCAGCTAAGGGCGGCTGGTGCTAAGACTGGATGGGACGCCTAGGGATGGCTAAGTGGGCCTTAAGGAGACAAAGGTAGCTCAGCACCCAAACAAACCCTCGTCTGCCTATGCCCAGGCCCTGGTCCTAGCACTGCCACTCATTACTCCTGGGCTCTCAGGGCCTCTTTGCCTGGATGTGGGAGGGTGTTTGCGTCCCCAGGCCTCCCCGCTGACTGGGCCAGGACCTGAACTCCCAGCGACTTTGCCTCCGACACAAACTTGGGAATAATTTCTGTGCAGAACTCTCCACGGCTGCAGGCTGGCGTGCTCCCTGCTTGGAGTTACTGCCTTCTCAAGGTTGCTTCCCTCACATCACCAACAACTCAGCAGGTGACAAGGACAGGCTCTGCTTCTGGGGATCTGACACAGACGTCTTCTCTGCTGGCATGCCCCTCCATCTTTTGTCCCTTTGCCCTTTACAAGGCCACCTTTTTCCTTCCTAAAGCTCAGAAGAGATGCCTGCAGGTTCGGCAGCCATCTGGCAACCATGAGGCAGTAGGCAGAGGGAATGGTCTATACCTTATGGACGATAGAGGAGAAATATGGCGTACCTGGTGGTATAATCATCACTGGCCCAGACAGACACCTGATTCTGGCAAGCACCTTACTTGTATATACAACTGGTGTGGCATGAAAAATAAACCCCCCACACAATGCCCACACCCTAATGCCTAGAGCCTGTGGCTGTGTTCTTCTCTTTCATGACAAAGAGAAATTGAAGTGCAGGTGCTATTCTGCTAAACATGAAACAAGGAGATTCTTCTGGATTATGCAAGTGGACCTAATGTAATCCCAAGAGTCTTTAAAAGTGGAAGAGGAAGGCAGGAGACAGAAGAGGATGGGGTAATGGAAGCAGAGGTAGGAAGGTTATCTCTGAGGCCTCTACCTGCCATCTTTGACCTTGAAGATAAGGAAAGGTCATGAGCCTGGGAATGCGGGCAGCCTCCAGAAATGGGAAAAGGAAATAGACTCTGACCCCTGGAGCCTCCAGAAGCTTTCTCTGCTGCCCTTGCATCTCCACCTTTTCCTGGAAACCGACCACTTGACATCTGCTTTTTGGCTGTGCGTCCCTGGAGCCACAGTTCTGATCAAAACACTGTCTTCCCTTTTTTGTTTTTTTCTTCCTCAAACCACTTATTTTGGAGACAGAAGCAACTTAACCCTTAGACACAGCAGCACAGTGCCTGCAGACCCACAGAAAGTGGTTAGTGTTCATTTCTTTTAAAAGAAAAAGAAAAAAGAAACTAGCAATAATGGGAATAGAAGCATAAATCCAGCATGAATTATATTCTTCAGAACCCACATATGTAGAATACATTTTTTAGTATTTTTTAATAGAGGAAGGGGCCACCAAAGACAAAACTTCCTAAAACAATCAATCAAAAGTCACACTCTGGGGGGTGGGAGGGGTGAGGGAAGAAGGCAGGAACAGGGTGGTTGGTGGTGAAGGGCACTAGGACTCTGGTGGCAGATGTGGCGTGAGTATTTCTAAATGCATATAGCAATATAAAGACAAGAAGTGATAAAACAATTTTTAATTAAGAAAAAGTCTTCTGTTATATTTCGATATATTGTCATCTTTTGTGGGTGTGGGTGTGTCTTGACAATAAAGTCCTTAAAAATGAAAGTGGCTTTTTTTGTTGGTGCTGTTGTCAATTTTTAACTATTGATCGAGTTAACTTTGCTTTACAAACAATGCAAGTCCATATGTGCGGGTTCCCTACTCCTCAAATATAAGAAAATGCACCCTGCCCACTGCCAAATTACCAGAATCCTCCCCCACTGTCCACTGGACCCACCACCCCTTGCTCCTGCCCCCACCTCCTTCCCTGCTGGTGACCTCAGTTCTACCATCAGTGTCCAAGGGTTGATCTTTGTTTTCTCTTTTCCTTTGCTTTTTTTCTTTATATTTCCCATTAAAGTGAGATCATCTGGTATTTCTCCTTTTCCTTCTGACTTACTTCATTTAGCATAATCCCTTCTAATTCCATCCATGTTGTTGCAAATGTTAGGATTCATCCTTTTGGGGGCTGTGTAGTATTCCGTTGTGTATATAGACCATATCTTTATTTGAGGATGGGTACTTAAGTAATTTCTGATTCTTGGCTATTGTAAATAATGCTGCAATAAACATGGGGTTGCACATATCTCTGTGAATTAGTGTTTTTATGTTTGGGGGTAAATACCCAGAAGTGGAATGATGGGGACATAAGGAGTTTCTACTCTCAATTTCTTGAGAAATCTCCATACTACTTTCCACAAAGGTTTCATCAAATTACATTCCTTCCAGCAGTGCAAAAGGGTTCCCTTTCTCTGCATCCTCACCAGCATTTGTTGTTTCCAGTCTTTTGGGTAATTTCATTTTCACAGGTGTGAGGTGATACCTCACTGTTGTTTTGATTTCTATTTCCCTGATAATAAGCAAGGAAGAACACCTTTTCGTGTGCCTGTTGGAAGATGGCCTTTTTTTTACATACACCTTGGAGTTATCATGTTTTCTTACTAGAAACGTGTTTTAATCGACTGACAAGCACCAACATGCTCCCACCACACAGAAAGGGCTGTGACTCACTATCCATTCTCTATTGTAGGTCAAAGTTACAGAGGGAAGCCTCGCACGTGCTTCATCTCTGCAGGTGGTGGAGGTCACTCAATGTCAGTGGAAGGCTCACGATCACATACTATTAGAGGTAAGTGAGCAGAGGCCTGGAGCTTTGCCCATTCCCTCGTTCATCCATTTCCACAGGAGAACCTTGGCCAGTTACAACCTGGGCGAGCACTTTCAGCTCTCTTGGGCTCCATTTCTGGAACTAGAAACTGGGGAATAAATAAACGCCAGCTTCACAGTGTGTGACGAGGAGGTCCCGCGACGACCCACCCTGAGCATAGCCCAGTGCCAGGGGCGTGCTCTAGAAAGGGGTGCCATGGAGTGCCTGCACGTTTATCGAATGGACGCACATCTGTTGGACGGAACTGGTAGTGAGCTAACACCCCCAGGCTTGGTTCTGTTCCTTCCCAGTTCTTCTCAGCTGAGCACATGGCTGTGGAATCCGTAGGTCCGTCTGCCCCAGCACGCACATATTCCTGGCCTTGCATGGATGCAGCATTTGAAGGTATCGCTCCACAGGAGTGTCTGTTGACCAAGGAGAATGTGCCAGCTTCCCCATGAGCTGCAAAAGAAGGGTCTCCAGGCCTGGGGCATCACCATGACACCACCTCACTGTATTGCCAGCCCCACTGCAGGGCATTCTCTGCCCACAGCGGGCGGTCCTTCTGGAGGTACACCCTGGATCTCCCCGTTTCCTGAGTACCTGATTGCCCGTAAGACTGCCTTTTGAGGTTAAAGCAGAATCTCCCACCCCGCGTCTCTCCAGTGTGGCTTCCCCTTCCCTCCCGTCTGACTCCACACTCCAGACTCCATCTGTCTTTCCTTCCAACAGATTGTAAACTCTGGGGCCACCTGTATGCCTGGTGGTCAGCATCTAACACGGAACTTGGCTCATAGTTTCTCTCAACACATATTTGTCGACTGAAAGATGAAAGAATCAAATTCCAAGAAGGCAAAACCAAAACTAAATTTCAGCACTGACAGTCAGTCTGCATCCACTAAGAAGACACAGATTGGGGAGAAAAGAGGTACCTCCGTGCCTCAGTTTCCTCATGTGTAAGATAGGGACACTACAAGTCTGTCTTTTATTGCAGGATTAAGTGAGTTAAAGCTCCTAAAACAGGATGGGCCATCAGCCAGTATTGTATGCAATTATCGTTTTCACTGATCATGCCGGGCTCTGTTTCTGGGCCGTGAACAGTGGAAGCAGAGCGGTGGAAACATGCGTAAGCCAGGCCACACGTGCCGCCCTTCTGGGGGCTGGGGCCAACCAGTATTCCATCCTTATCCTCATGGTTCCCCGAGACTCACATCAAAGGCACGTTTCCATCCCTGCAACAGATAGCAACATGCGCTTCGGGGGTCCGCACGTGGTGCAGGCAGAACGAGTTCATCGTTTCACAGGTTTATGAATATGAATTCACCCAAGGAAGCGATAACTCCAAGTAAAATTCCTGCTTTTTAAAACAGAGCCTAGAAAGATACTTTGATAAATGAAAGGCCAGTAAGGGTTCAGTATATGGCATCGCCAAAGCGGCACTTATCAGTGGAGCAAGTACTGAGGGCAGAGACACAACGGAAGCATCAGGCTCTGGGGGTGGGGGAAGAATTCAGACTACTGACGTTTTTAATTACATTTGACTTTTTTTAAAAAAATAGAAAAGCAAGTAATATGATTAGTGAGACTTCTAAATGCTCTAGTGCATTTATATAAACACGATAAATTATTCGTAAAAACCACAGAGCTTCTATCTCCATCTTTATGTGTAATATGCCGTGTCTGTCTGCAGCCCAGTTTGCTTTGATGGTAAACAGCTATTCTCTCAGAAACCCTGCCTTCTCTTGCTCTGCTTCATGTTGAAAGGTTCCCTTAATAGCCCAATTGTTTTCCTGGGAGAAGAAAAAGCAGTGTGGAAATGTATATATAAGACTTCCTTCTTTCCCGTAATGTGGAAATGATAACTGACATTTATATTCAAAGATGTAAATATCCAGCTTTGTAGAGAAGCAATAAAATACCTAGCAGTATCCTATGTTAAATATACCACAGCAAGGAAAACTATCTGTCTCTGCTACAGGGACATAATCTGCTGAAAATCAACCCCTTTTCTTCCCTGACCCTGAACCTGAAACAAAACAAAACATGTATACTTACAAGAATGCTGTGGGCAGGTAAGCTATTTATTACTGGGTTTGGGGATTATTTTGTTGCTAAACAGGCTTGAGGGAGGCTGTGTATATTATCTGTGAGATATTTCCAAACATTAATAAGAGCACATCTTTAGAAAAGAGAGCCACTTTGTAACTTAAAGTTCTATTTTCTTCATAAAAAATTTTCCACTCAGGACCTGAAATGTTATATATATTAATGTTTATATATACATATATATAATGTAGATGTGTGTGTATAGATAGATGATAGATAGATAGATAGCAGGACTTTAAAACCACTATAGAAAAAGTCAGATTAAAAAAGGCAGAAGAAATCATTAGCATAACCTCCAGGTAAAGAAATATGTGAGCTGAGATGGAAGGCCTTTATATGTGAAGCCAAGAATACTTATTTCCATATTGCAAAATGTGTCAAGTTTTGCAGAGATAATAGCACTGACTGAAAGATGTTAATTATAATAAATCTCCAGAAACACCCTGAGCTGGAATCTCTCCCTCTAGCTCAAGAGGGTCTGTAGTGCAAACCCGAGTTCTGGTCTCCTCTCCTGTTAGCCGAGCTAAGGCTTTCAAGCAGCCACAGGATGGCCAGCCGATCACACAGAATTGGCGCTGTGTGCCCCGCCCCGCCGACCCTGGCTCCTGGCACTGCCCGCGGGGCAGACATGCCAGGGGCTGAGCCACACACAGAGCCACCTTAGAGAAGGCAGTGTCTTCCTACTCCACCCTCACTGTGGGGCTGAGCCAATCCAGTTCTTCCCACCAGAAACCCAAGAGAACTCCTGCTGAGTGCAGGTAACTAACGACGCGTGGGATGAGGAGAGGCTGGAGTGCTGTGTGGATATGAACTGGACTGAACACAGGTGACTGAAACCTCTTCCCAGCCTAAAGATCATGTTGCTAGATTCCAGGTTTGGTGCTGAGGGCTGCGTTGGGTATACAGTTTATTTGAGAATAGGATGGGATGGCCTCTGTGTAAAAGCTACTCTTATTGGAAATTCCTGTTGTACTAAAGACTTTGCATGCATTGTCTCTGGAAGTTTCTATGATTGTCCATTCTACAGAGGACAAAACTGAAGCTCTGAGACATTAAGGGACGCACCCTGGATTATACTGTTGGTATCTGAGCGGAATTTGACTATAGATCTTTAAGACTCCATGCTTTTAACCACTGAACCCAACCAAACTGCCTGTCTTTGTAGTTTAGTCAAATGAAGATAGCATGAAAAAACCACTCATTTGTTGATTTAATTAGTTTGTTGATTTCATTAATTAGCAACGGTTTCATTAAAATACACAGGACAACCTTTATCGATAGCATTTGAAAGAGACACTACAAAGGCATGAAAAAAGTTGACTCGTCATTATTTTATACATACATTTAGGTTGAGTAGTGAACAGTACAAACACAGGAAGGCACATGTAGGCCAGGAAGGATACATCATGTGATCAAATGGTCGGATTCTGTGGTCAGACGGGTTTTCCTGCAGCCACAAGACAAGGCCTATGGGTTAGTCCCAGAGTTTTCAAAGAGCAGGGTTGTTATCTCCCTTGGCCAGGTAATCAAAAAGCAGTGCCACTAAGTCTTTCCTAATCGGATCCTGGAGCCGAAAAGTGACACTAATGGCGAAACTAGTGAGTCAAGAGTTTCATTAGAAGCAATGTACCAATGTTATTTCTCAGTGTGGACAAAGTCTCCATAGTTACTGAAAATATTAACAGTAAGGCAAAGTGAGTAAAAAGGACCATAAGAACTTTATATTATCTTTGAACCTCTGTAAATGTAAAATTAATTCCAAATGAAAAGATTTGGCTTAAAAAGTTAAGTAAAATTTAAATATAAAAACCAGACATAGAGAAAAGCCGGAGGCCAGAAAATCATCTTGTTATTCTTATATCCAAAGGGGAAAGCTATGCAGGATAATTTTGCAAATTTTTTTAGTATTTTCTTTATATGTTACTAAGAAGGTTATACAGATGCAAAATCATTGATCGTGCTTATTTACATAGAGGGAAAGATGATTCCCAAAGATTAGAAGTACGCATCAGTTAAGTCAAAATCTTGTTTTGTCTGAATAACTCTCTGGGGAACTTAGCTTCTTGCTAGCACTTCATTAGCAGAGCTTCTCTTTACTAGAGTATTAAAAGAATCTGTTACTAGACACAAAAGAAATCTTGAAAGAAATAGCAAGAAGTAAATACCATAGTCTTGGATAAAGATTTAGCATCTAAAATGTAATTCTCCCTATAAAGATTTAGCATCTAAAATGTAATTCTCCCTATAGCCATCCGTAAATTTAACATGTTTCCAACAGAAAGAGTAACTGTTTCCATGGGGGAACTAGACAAGCTGAATTCAGTGTCCACAATTACAAGCAAAATAGCCATGAACATTTTTAGGGAGAGTAATAGCAGAGAACAAGCTCTATCAGATTTAAAATTACATAATAAGGATACAGTTTTAAAAAAATTAACACTGGTACATGAGAAGGCAACCTGATCAATGGAATAAAACAGAATGTCCAAAAATAAACCTAAAGCACAAGATAATTTAATATAAAATAGTAACTTCTAAAGCATTAATGAAAATCTGTGTTAATCAATAAGTGATATTGAGGCAAGTGTGCAGTGATGTGGAAAATATCAGCAAGGCTAGTTTTTACCTTATATCTTTTACCAAAATAAATTCCAGATGTATCAAATATGAATTTATAGATAAATAAATTAAAAAACATCAAAGTCTGAACCTATTTGTTGGTAATAATTTGGTAATATATGAATGTCAAGCCCTCATGCTTTACCCCTTAAGCTTATTCAGTGATGTATGTCAATTATTTCTCAATAAAACTGAGGGGAAAAGCATAGAATGATTTTTGAGAAATAATCTACTTTTGTCTGAGTATACTATGAAACACTCAAGTCGTAATAAAGACTTGGATGTTTGAATACTAAATATAAAAACTTTCTGCGCAGGAGGGAGGCTACTAAACAAAATAACATGCACAGAGCAAACTGCTAACATGTCCCAGGAAAACAAAACACTAACATCATTAATATGTAAAGAGCTATAACAAATCAATAAGGAAAATAACAATAACCCAGTAGGAAAATGGACAAAAGATGGGAATGTACAGTTCACAAAACAGGAGTCCCAAAGAGCTCTTTCAACTCAGGCAGCCATGGTCATCCTTGCTTAGAAGAGCAGCACCTCTAAACTACACTGAGGCATGTTTTCACCTCTAAGATTGCTGAGAGCCATTAGGTTGCTATCACACACCTTATGGGGGCTGTGAGGAAACAGGCTCTTCCATATATGGAAGTGAGGGTATAAAATGATAGGGTCTTAATGAAAACCAAGACAATACAATTTCTACCAAAACCACCAGTGCTCATACTTCTGACTCAGCAATTCCAAGGCTAGTTATTGACCCTCTAGGCACCCTCTCACAATTGCAAAATCCCACAACTACGAGAGTATTAATTGTCACGTGTTGGCTATAGCAAAAATTAGAAATGCTGTGCTGGCCATCGCTAGAGGACAGGTTAAATAATCTAGGGAACATTCATGTAACAGAATGCCATGCTGTGGATAAAAGGAATGGAGCGACCCTACAGAGACTGGGAAGGAAAGGCCTTCAGCATATACACATTCAAGTTAAAAAGCAAATAATGAAACAATGAAGAACATGCCACCATTGAGGGGACTGTTTTTAAACAGATGTAAAATCTGTGTAGGGACCATGTGGCTGGTGGACAAATGTAGACAGAAACTTGGTAACTGAAATGTGGAGGTTTTCTCTTTTGGCCTCTCTAATGATTCCAGAATGAACATTAACTTCCATTTTCAGTAAAGAAAATCAACAAGTTGATTTTATAAGAAACACAGTCCAATGCCTTGTAACTACTCCAAAGCATTTCTGAGAAGGAAGTGAAGATAAATAAAGCACCTGCCTCTGAAGGCCCCTCTGCCTGATCCTCCAGAACCCCACCCTCTCCCAGGAAAACAATGTCTTGTTAAACCCTCAAAGCCTCCCAGCTCAGTTGTTAAGGTAATTGTGTTTACTCTCTTCCAAACAAACTCATCTGAATCAGAAAAGTAAATGGCTGGGTCTTCAGGTTCTTTGATGTCCTCTCCTCCTTGCTCAGTGCCACACACACCACCCACAGCCGCTGCCCCAGCCTGACCAGATTCTACCAGCATCCCCATGGCAACACCACTTTGCCTTCCACCACGATGTAAAACAAATGAGACACAAGGAAAATCGAATCTGAAGTAAGACAATAGGCGCCAGAACACTCAAGCTGTGGGGGCTTTCCTGCCCCTTGAACATTTATGGGGATTTATGACACATTGAGAGATTCAGAAATTTCAGAATAATATCCAGTGTGGTGAAGTCCCAGTGACAAGACGATTTTCTCTCCTAAAAATAACACCTGAGCAAGGCAGATGGAATGTCAGAAACGATGAAGAGCCAGGGACCAACCTCCAGGCCTATCAAGGCGTCCCCTCTGGGCAACCCTTGTTAAACAGTCTCAGTTCCTGAGACACTGGAGCTGGTGGCTGTTGAGTCGCTCAGGCTGGGTCTCCACAGGCAGATGCAGAGCCCTCTGCCCTGTTTGAGATGCACCACCTGACCATTCAAATGGAAGCCTCCAGTCCACAGACCCCTCTGTCCCACCGCCAGGGACTCCGTCACTTCTCCCTTGTGGATCTGCTTGCCTGGGGCGCAGGTTCTTTTTCATGTTTCCCCCTTTTACCATTCCTTTCCCCAGCTTTTCCTTATAACAACAAATTTGAAGTTGGAAGATATTTAAGTAGGAAAAAAGTTAGAGATTCCAAGGAAATCCGCTAGAGTCTCCTTTGCACACTCAACACCCTGAGGTTAAGCTTCTCTAATAGCATTTAAACCCTTGGGGTTTTTTCATTACTTTATGTACTTGCAATGAAAACATTCCTTTAGACTTTAGAAATTCTAAATAAAACAAGAACAAAAGACTGTCCCTTTTTTGCAGCTCTCCACCCAAATGTTAATGTTGTAAATCAAGGTAAGCAAGTAAATTAATGGCTGGCATTTAAATGTTTCCTGTCCCAAATATTTATTCCTTCCCACTCCCCCAAATTTATTTTATATAAAACAATGTTCATAAAAACAATACTCATTCTTTATCTACTAAAAATTTCAGATCAAAGAACTGCGTGGCCCAATCCCGAAGAGCAAAATCTAAGGCTGCATGTTCAGCAGGAAGCCTCCAAATTCCCAGGAGCAACCTGACCAAATTTGGTTCCATTTAGTTCTCAAGTGCTGGTGGTGCAAGGTGTATTCAGGATAAAAAGAGTAAGTCTGCACGTTTGTGTTATACACTTAGCAAACTCTTTCACTTACCCCTCCAAGGCCCACTGTGGTAGAATGGAACACACTTTGTTCTCAGGCCTGGGTTTGAATGCTGGTGCCAGCCTTACTTACCCTTTTGGATTCAGCTTGGTCCTGGATCAAACCAGAGGATATGCCTGCTGCTCTGGGTGTTGTGTGGACAGGATGAAGTGATGCATCCACGAGTGCTGACCTTGGCCACATGCCGCCATATTGTTTTTCTTTTTCTTTCTTCCTGTTTTTTTTTTTCTTTAATTGTCTTGAAGGAACATTGCATCCCAACATGTAGGTTTAAGGTGTGCATCATCATAAATCACTGTACATGCTTTACTAAGTTTAATGCCACCCATCCAGTATTTTCCTGTTTGCACGTCTGCCTTCCCTTCCCAGGATGTGTTCTCCAGGGAGGAGCTGGGTCTTCCCTTGCCCTCACAGCAGGCTCCCTGTGCATTCAGCAAACTGACTAAAGTGCACTGATTTTTCTTTCTTTCCTTGGACCCACAAAACTGCTCCTGTGAGCCTCACCCATTCCCCCCAGCAAGAGAAACCAGCACCTCCATTTCCCTGCTATGCCCCTGCACCTCCACCAGCCCCGTGCAATTGCTGTGAGAAGCTCCCAGGGAGGTAGCCCCACCCCAGCCCCAGCCAGGTCAGGTTAGCACAAACCATCCACACCCTTGCCAGCCTCAACTTGCCCAGAGCTTCACTGTCTTCCATTACTGGTGCTTTGCCTCAAGACACCCCCCCGCACCAGACACAGGTGCACACAGGCACACAGAGCCCAGAGTTCCGGGCGGCCCATCTTTCCCTCCAGATCTCTCACTGGTGCTTTCCCTCTGCGCAGAAGAAGGCACAGCCGTTTTCCGGGTGTGGCCCCCACCTAGAGTCTGTGTCTATGCCGTGTTCAGTGGCAGAGGGGTTTTCTCTGGGCATGAGCTCTGGTGGAAGTTAGTTGGCAAACATCTTAAAACTGACTACCAGCAGTCTGCTCCATGGAAGACCACCCAGGGTGGTCCACTGCCCGCTCTGGCCAGATGCTTTGTGGTCCTCAAAGTGCTGTGGGCATCTCCTTCAGGGAGAACATGGAGGCAGGATAGACCTGATAAGTACTACTTAGTGAGATGTCTACTAGCTTACAACATGATTCAGTGACATATTTGAGCCATCATGTGCTTCATGTAGTTACTACAAGTAAGACAACATCCCTGCCCAAGTGCCCTCCATTGTCGGGGGCAGAGGACACAGGGTGCAAGTCCCAGGTCTGCTGTAAACTATCTGTGTGACCCTGAGCCTAACTCTAAAACAGGTTTGCTTTGTGAAACAGAGATACGTGGCTTTGCAAATTGTTGCCACAATGAGAAATGACCCCGATGACATGGGGCGGATGGCAGGGCCAGGTCATGTTCTATTGTTTTGAATGCTTGCAGAGAGGCACGCACTTTCCATGCCTCCAGAGACTTCTGGACGTAAGCGGGTGGGGGAGGGTGTAACCACGGTGCCACCAGAGTAGACTTCTCCTTCTCCAAGTTCCCCTTGCGCTTCACTCTATGGAGAAGTCAATGGATGGGGAGCAGAGTGGCCCAGTCCAGCCTTCTGGGATAGGGAAGCCCTTCTTAAAGGAGGTAACACAGCCAGGCCTTGAAGGAAGTCCCCATGCAGGTGCAGACTAGATGGAGGGCACAGCACCTGCAAAGCCTAGAGGTCAGAAGGCCTGGAGCCTGGGATTTAACTAACTAAACCTGGGCATGGTGGGAAGAAGACAGCAGAGGTCAGTGCAAGCTGAGCTCCTGCTGGGGGTTTGGCATCATCTTGCCAGCAGTAACGGGGTGTTACCCTTTTGAAAAGCTTTATCTTCACTTTAATTGTAAAAATAACATATGCTTGTTGTTTAAGAAAAATTAAGTCCTAGGAGAGTGCATAGAACAAGTGACAAAAAGTCCTGCCCCATGCCCTGGAGGGAACAGCTCACTGTTTATCCTTCTGGACTTTTCATTGAAGAGTCTTTTCAAGCAAGAAAGTGCCATGATCAGGTTTTATATGGAAGAATCACTTTGGGTGTCAGGCACTGAGTGGGATGGCAGAAGGCAGGGAGGTTACCCATGTGATGGTTCTTTCTGAGACCTTGGGAGCACAGCAGCCTGGGAGGCAGGAGGGTGACAGAGAGGGAGGAGTCAAGGAGAGCATCTTGACCTGGGCTTAAATGAATGAGATTGGCTCTGGGGGAATATCGTAAGCATCATTTGAGTCATGCTAAGTTTGTGGTGGTCGTAGGAAAATAGGAAAGGAAGGCGTAGGTCTGGGGCTGAGTAGAGAATGAACCTAAAGAAGTGATGTGGTGTGAATTTCAGGGGAGAGGAGTTGGCTCAAGATGAAGCAGAGGAAGGTGTGCATTGAGAAGCCAGCAGATTCGGGGCCCAGACAGGCAGATGGAGAAGGAGCCCACCCAGAGGGGAGGAAGGAGGGCAGCCGGCAGGTAGGGCAGAACTCCCAGAAGGGTCTGCAGCCTCCCGTGCTGTGTAGGGCACCAGTCAGCTGACCCAAGTGAGCCTGAGTATTGCTCTCGGTGCTCCTCGAGGGCTCTGCCAGAATGGGGTCACACGTCATTTACAGGGACTGTTAAAAAGAAGGGGAAGGAAAATAAGACCGTGTCAACTAAGTATTTCTGGGTGTCACAACCACTGGTGATGGCTATTTCCTTCTAGAAAAGAGATGAAGTTAGAAGAAAGGTGTGCTATTCCAGAAGGAAACACTTAATATTACATGATCGAAGCAAATTTATCCAGTGTGTTCAAGTAGTTACAGTCATCAGGGAAGATACCAGTTTATGGGGAAGGTGGCATAAAATAATATGGCGACTACATAGCATAGCTTGCCTTTCTGTAACAATGACTCATACGCATGGCAGGAAACTCTGGTTCCCCAGCAGACCCACAAAGCCAGCTCAGGCACCCATAGCAGGGGGTTCTGCAAACCTCAGCCACTCAAGTCTAGGATTTTTATCAAATCCTTGCACCACCAGTCTGATTACCGAAAGAACATTGTATTTAGACCAACTCGCTTTTTTAAAAATGTGTTCTTTATTGAGGTAACTCTTATTTACAAAGTAACATAACCGCGTAGGCAAACACGCCCTGCCCACCGCCCCGTCACCACAAGCTCTGTCCACGGGACCCGCCGCCACGCGCCGCCCCCTCACCCCCTTGCCCACTAGTGACCTCAGTTCTACTGTTAAAGTAGAGTTTAACCAACTCACTTTTTAAACTTCAACGGATCATCTATTCGGTTTCGCCACTCTCTGGAGTGCAGACCCATGAAAACGCTCCCAGCAGGAGGGCAGAACGCGAAGCGGCAATGTCCATTCGCTTGTGTGCAAACAATGTGGACATTCCCGGACCCCCAAAATCCCTGCAAATCACGCCAAACGGCATGTAAACCCGAGAGGGACACCAGCGTGTAGTGAAAGCAGGGCCATGAGCAGGAAGCCCAGTGGCCAGGAGGACTCTCGGGGTCACTAGTCTTAGGGCACCGCTGCCCCTAGAAGGGCTGCCTTGAAGCGCAGGCTGACTCCCTTCTCTCTCCGACTGTTTCCAGAAGAGCGGGACCCTCTTCGATGTCCTCGCAATGCTGAGAACGGACTCGTGTAGGTGCTGTAAAGTGCGAGTGCGGGTGCCTGTCTCAACAAGACGACAAACGCCTTGTCTCTGTACATGGAAGAGAACTGAGAAGTAGAAAACACACACACCACACACACACACACACACCACACACCACACACACACCACACACACACATCACACACACGCCACACACACCACACACACACACTCACACAGCTCATACACCACACACACCACACACACACCACACACACGCTCACACACCTCATACACCACACA